>VWYI01037545.1:302-177514 GCA_013399455.1 Anthoscopus minutus | reverse complement strand
GTCCGGTGTGGGCGCTGCGGCTCCGGCCGCGTCCGGGGGGAAAAGTTGCGGCGGCTTCGGAGCCGGGCGGGCGCTGCGCCCGCGGGGTTGGCAGGGGCCAGGCGACCCCCGGCCAAGCGCCCTTTTGTTCGCTGCAGCCCGGAGAGGCGGCGACCCGGCGGTGCCCGAGCCGGCGGGGCCCTGCGGAGCGCGGCTGGGCGTGGCTGGCGGGCGGGCAGACAGACAGACAGACAGCCGGGCGCTTGTCCGCCGCCGAGCACCGCTCCGCCGGTATGTCGAGGAACTTGCTAGAACTGAGTTTGACAATGAAGCGCTAGCACAGCTCTCCCGCCTGCCCGGCCGCGCCGCCAAGGTAAGTTTTTTCCTGAGCGGCGGGGGCGGATGGCGCCCCAGTGCCCCCTGTGCCTGTAGGCAGAGCAGCGGGAAGGTCCCGACTTCACTTCTCCAGATCAAACCTTCTTCCTTTGCATGGTGTTTGCTTTAATGCTACTCATCTTTCTGCAAAGGCATGGTTTCGTTCTACGGATGTACCACGACCGATATGGTTAGCGGCTGGGGATGTAGAAAAAGTAACGCTTGCAAATAATAATGGAATGATTAATGGAAAAATCTGCTACGGAACACCCTAAGATACTTCTTATTGATTACAAATAAAGGCAAATAAATGCCACTTTTCTCTGTCTTTTAGCTAGAGTTATTTTTTAAAAAACATTTGTAGTTACTTGAGGAGTTCAGCTATTGTTTGCAAATTGTAATAATGAGTAGCTATGTATTTTTATTAAAATACCACTAAATTTGCACTGTAATTCAAAGCCCTATGGTTTTTTTCATGTTCAGGAGAAAAGGGATGCTGAAGACAACATCCAAGTGTGATTAGAAAACCCTCAATTGCTACAGTCTTGATACTTGAAAGCTTTTGTGCCTCTCTGTTAATGTAAAAGCCTTTGCACTAAAATTGAAAGATTAAGAGAAGTATATTTTGTATAAGCTTGCAAGATGCTTAATCAGCAGCTGACTTTTTACATCAGGTTGGTGCTTGTTGTGGGCTGTCCTGGTGAGCATCTCGAGCACACCTGTTCTTCTCTACACAGTGAGACTGCATCATAGGGATGGTTAGAGAGCTGACTTGAAAATGTGAGAGCCTTAGGCTGGAAAGGTTGACCTGGATGAAGGCACGTTTGCATAACTTTCAAGCTTGCCACTGAGTTCCTTAAGGAGACATCAGAAAAGTCTTTACCTGCACTTACCAACAGGAGAAAATGCAATTTGAGGTCTCTTTAGTTAAGAATGTACCTTTTCAAAGCAAAAGCAAATAAGTACTTTTAGGGTCTAAAGTTTGTGTTGTTTTGTTTTTCTTTTTTAATTGAACTTCTGACCTCTTTTCAGGTTAGACATGACATGCCTTGTTTTTATTGCAGAGAGGAGAAGAAGAAAGCTTTATTTGCAAAACTTGGACTTTAGATGCAGTAAAAGAAATCACAATAGCAGAACTATCTGTTACCTGTCCCTCCTTTGATGTTTCCTCTCTCTAGGTTCCTTTTACAGAAAAAGCCTTCCTCCCCCAGTGGGAAAAATCCCTCTGAGTTGGGTGTGACTGAGGTCTTTTTTTTTGTTGTATTTGCGTTATGTATGTGTAGCAGATACCCGCAAAGGTTTGCGAGAGAACTGATCTAGGAACATATGCAGTGGTGTTTATTGGCAAGGATGCATGCTCATTTGGGATCTCATTAAAACCATTAAAATCCACTATGAATGTAAGAGCCTGGGATAGATAAATAGATCTCAGTGTAGTGTTAGAATAAACCCAGCTGTTTTCTTCTCTGTGGTTCTGTGGGCTTCCTCTCAGTGGCAGAAAATCAGGGAGTTTGTGTTTGGGATTTATTGGGGTACCTGGGATTGTCGATTGTTTTGATTTTTAAAATATGCATACTTTTCATAGACCTGGATGCTTGCTTCTATAGAGAAGAATTTGTGTGACACCTTCTTATCTGCAATGGAGTATTATTTTTACCTGTATGGTTTTATGTGTATATACACATGGGCAGAGACACGTGTGCATGGTCACTGTAGTAACTACAACATGCTGAATGCTGTAGAGCATTTTCCTCAAGAGCTTGCTGCAGCTGGCCTGGGGGATATATTGACTGGTGACCTTAACTCCTGGCTAGTGTGTTGGCAAGTGTGCAAGGCCATGGTGAAAATGGCTGGATTTGTTAGACCTGATGGGGAAAAGTGAAGCTTAACCCTGTACAAGCTGACTTGAGTTTGAAACACTCCTAAAGTGTTCCCTGTGGTCTATTTAGGTAGCTTGCTTCAATCTTTGTAATTAAATTCTGGCCATTGTGCCCTAGTGGGTGAGAAGCAGGGCATAGTGCCTGCATATTTTTGGTTAACTTGGCAAGACATGGAATACATCTGGAGAAGGAATGTGCACCCATTTCTGTAGTGCATCTTTTATCATCTGTGGATGGAAATGTCATATAAACATCTGTTTCTGTGGTTTCTCTTTCTCCTTTAGTCCCTAGGAGTCTTCTTCAGAAGTTAGTATGTGCTTTGGGGGGCTATTGCCTGAATGGGTTTGATGGTGCAGTGTTATGCCCACTCTTCAGAAAATACTAGGTAATTTGATAGCAAAGAATGTTGTATTCAACCAAAATTTACAAGTTAATATTCTGTTACATATAGGTATCATTCTCTCAATGCATTTTATAACCAAAAATTTACTGTTTTGTCTAGATCAGTGGTAGTGTTGTGTTTTGGTTGATGACTTCTTTCATTGTGGACAGAAATGGACTGTCCAATACTTGCTATTTGCACATGCTGCTTAATCTCCCTGCTCCCACTATTTTTGTGGGAGCTGTAGCTAAGGAGACTGGGGGGCTTTTGAGTTCTGCTGAGAGGAGAACCTTGGAAATTGTGTGGCGTTTCTCTTTTCAGAAGATTTTAAGTGCCTTTAACACTCGAGGCTTCATGTAATTGGAGACATAAATACAAATTTTACATACTTTACTTAAAATGGAAACTAACAAGTTAATTATAGCTCTTATTGGGGGTATTTATATAATGGAAGCCAACAGATGCTATTTGTATCTTGAAGAGCTTGATGTTATGTCAAGGCCCTGGCAGGTTTTGTGCTGGTGGAGGCTGGGTCAGGTGGGAGTGAGAGATGGTAGAGATCTAGAGGGCTTGATGGCACCTCTGAAAAGTGAGATAACTGTATGAAATTTTGCATTTTAGCACATATCTTATTTTAATCTAATGCTGCTAATAAAAAGAGCAGAGAATTGATTTCTTTTATATTTATTCATAATAAATGATCAATTACACCTGTCACTTTAAAATTTTCTTTATGCTATTTTCTAGCTACAACTGCATGTCTGATGTTCAGAACTCCTAAACATTGTGTCTATGGATACTATTTTTATTGATACTTCAACTTATTTTGACTACAAGAAGGTGTCTGGCAAATAAGTTTCAGAAATGTAATGTGACAAACTGGGTGTTGCCTTCTGTGGAAAGATGCCAATGTAATTGTTAAGCATCTCCCTGTTTCCCTGACTGTTCACTCTTTCATATTCATTTGCTTCCAAGTTACCCTTTTCTAGATGACATCGGAACTTTTCCAACATCTAATATCTTATTTCAGTGTGTAGGAGACTGAGAATTGGGGGATTAGAGCAGTCTGGGATGTGTGATCTTGGACCTAAGGAAAGCTCCTGCATTTGTAGAGCTATAATGCAGGCTTTAGTCAGATTTAAAGGAATGGAAGAGACCCCGAGCTGTGAGCATGACTGCGGAGGCTCTGCTGGCACTTGCTTAGTCGCCCTCTTCAGAGAAGCAGAAGGTGGGAGGATAAGCTCGTGACTGCTGATTCTATTTGTTATAACTTTCTCCTGGATTAAATACTGGGATGCTTGCCTTAGCTTGTTAAACTGTTTGAAAACTTTAGAGTGCTTTTCTTCTTCGAGGTACACCTGTTATAGCATTAGATCAAAGAGCTGTGTTTCTTGATTATTGAATTGAATGGTGAACGTATCGTGTCGTTAACATCTCTTTGTGTTTTAATTAGAGCCCTAGATGTTAAAAAACAGGTTTATATGCATGCCTGACTGGTTGCTAGACTGAATATGCTTGTCCCACAGTCTTGAGGGAATTATGCATTTTGCTAATCTACTGTTCTGGGCTTTCCCCAGCTCCTTTTTATTCCACGTCCCCCCCCTTGTTCTAAAATGCTTTTGCTTGAATATTTTCTGAGGGTCTGTCTTACCTGCTTAAAACTCCTGACTGTTGATAACCTTTGCTGGTGAAAGGCTTAGGCTCTTGCTCATGTCCTAGAGAGCAGTTTCATGCCCACACAAGTGGTTTGCTGCACAGCAAGTCCAACAGCTTCTGAGAGTTAGTGTAGTGGGTGAGTAGAGGCTGGGATGTCTGAGATCTCCAAAGGTAGGGGTGATACCTACACACCAGGTGCTGCAAAGTGAAACAACTGATCAGGAACATTTATTGTAAATAGTTAATTTTGTGTGACTTTGTTATGAAGAGTTTTCCAAGCTGAGTTTTATATTTTCAGGTAATTCTTGTTTTGAAAAATGCTGTTGGGTTGATGACAGAATAGTGAGAGGAGAACTGGATAGGAGAAGTTCTGCCTAGGTGCTGTCTTTTAATTGTGCTGTATAGTTTACTGCATAATATTGAATGACTGAAATTCTTTAAGTCTGTAGATAAACGAGAGATTTACTACAAGTATTAGACAAGAGTTATGGTAACATGGCTGCATACAAGCCCTTGAAAACTGTAACTAAACTAGGAGCTTTCATTCATACCATTTAAAAATATAAGTCTTGGTTTAACAGACTAGATAGTTTTTAAATAATGCTTCCTCTATAGACCACGGTGATATTGAAAAAGTTATTACTTTTAGTGTGCAAATGTTTAAGTCTTCCCCTACATACCAAGTATAGCAGAATATAATGGTACTATTTTCTATCTGCTGTCATGTCAGAAAACCTGACATCTTGAACCACTGGATACAAAAGTGTATGGGAGAAATGTGTACCCTGTCAAGGGAGAAAAAAAATGTCCCTAGTAGGACTCCTTGTGTTGTTTAATTCTCTTTATTTGTTCTGCTTTTAACTGCTTATATTTATTTAATATTCTCTCAGTGTTAATTTGCAGACTTTGATTTCAAAGTGGTTGTAGGGGACTCACCATAGGAAGTAGTGCCCGTGTCCTGCCCAGGTTTTGACTTTAATGAAAAAATAAGCCAACCAAACATCTTGTGGAGCTGAACTACTCAGTATGTGAGTGCATTAGAGCCACACAGGAAAACGTTAGGCTCAGCAATTATCTGGCCAGGAGGAGCCTCAGCAGAGAGGTAGGACTAATACCTCTCCTACTTTTATTAATACTTGGATAGAAAGAGCAGTAATAAAGTGGTGCTCCTCTTCCTGCTTTCATGCTAATAGACTCTTTTCCCAGCAGGAAAATAGTGACTGAAATAGTGATAACAAGTGATTACTCTGCAGTGCAATGTAAACTTGTTAGATGTTTTTTGACAGGAGGGAGGAAAAAAAATGCTCATTTCAAGTACAAATAACAGCTTTTTATGTTAGCTTTTTGTTGGTTGGTTGGTTTTTTTTTCAAGAACTGCTGACTGCAGCTCTGAAAAAGGAAGAGGTACTGGTTGTTAGTGTTGCTGCTGCACTTTGACATTGTTAACCTTGTTTAGGGGAATTCTAGCAACTCTTCATCTTGGGCCCAGTTCAGCAGCAGTTGTGTTCTTTTACAAAAATCAAATTGCTTGTCATTTAAGTAACTGAAAAGGAGATACTTAAACCTGATAATGAAGTTGCCATCTTCCTTACATTAACAATGTAATCATTTCCATTGTAGCATGAAATGAGCAATCTTAACAAGTAAGTGAAGCATTTTGCTTGACAAATTTGAACTTGCAGCTCTGCAGCAGAATGTGCTAAGAGTGAGGGAGGAACCAAAAAGTTGATCTTAATATACGGTACATGTTTATGAACAACAATATTGTAATGCCTGTTGGCATACCTAGGAAGTATAACAGATACTGATCTTCACTTTCTTTGGTTAGTGCTTGTTCACTTTTCTGTACCAAAAAGAAAGATAAAAAAAAACCTGTGAGATGAAATAATTATGTATTTTTATATAAATAGAAATGATGCAAAATGATTTTATATGCCCTTTGCAATAGGTATCCATAAATTCAGGTGGTTTCATTTGGTTCTTGTAGTTTTGTACTTTTTAATGTATCATACTATAATTTCCACTGATATTTTCTGAAAATTGTGAAAGTTGTTCTCTATTCAGGTATTTCTCAGATGCCTGTTTGCTGAAGTAAATAGTAAACATATTTTTGATCCAAATATTTAAGTATATAACTAGTGTACAAAGAGTATACTTAAAATGGCAACTGAATGAGATTTTTGCAAGTGACTGGCAGGTTACATTCTACAGTTTTGATAGAGATATGACTTGCCTTATTTGGTTGTATACACCTGTACAGCCAGAATATCTGTGGTGTACAGAATACTGTAGAAAATGGGACTCTGCCTGGTGGTCCATGAAAGAGGTTAAACTTGTTTCAGTACTTAGTATTCTTAGTAGTCTTTCCTGTTGCTTAAAACTGAATACATATGGATCTGATGCATGATGTTTTCGTTTTTCTTCCTCTTTAAATGCCATAAAACTTCAGAAGGTGGGACATAAGTTATTAGAAAGCTTACACTTCTTCCAGTCAGCTCAGTATCAGTTAGAGCCCTGTGACTCCCATTATGTGGATTAATCTGGCTTAAGTGGTGTTTTAGATCCTTTGTTTGGCATCTTCTGTGTACTTCTATGTTCTAGATTTTCAGAAGCTTCTATACGTAACAGCAAACAGGGATGTGTGTTAATTTAGGTTACTGAAATTTAGTAGCTTTTGCAGGTCCCATTTCATTCTCTTTTTTAGATTATTGAACTACTTTCTTTTCTGTGTTCACTTCTGTGTGCTTGACTTCTACATTTGAATTTTTGAAGTATGAATGGGTTAAGAATTGAGAAAGAAGTCTGAAGAAACTTAAAAAAGGGAAAAAGTAAAACCTCAGTTGCAGATGAGAACTTAAAGTTCTTAAAGATTTGTAGTTCTTACCTCTCTCAGTCATCCATGTCTTTGGTGCCTTTGTAGTCTCCCTTTGGCCATGCCCTCTTCTTTTTGACTTAACTTCCCAACTTTTTCCTTATTATTGGAGAAAACAGCATTTCCAGTGAGTGTCTCACAGTCTTCTTGGGACCCTATAAATCATCTAGGTAAAATTAAATTTGTCTCCTGTACCAGACTACAGACAGTATGGACTTCCAGATTATTTGCAGTCAACCTGAAAGTATTTTGGCAGACTTGTTGGTTTGGATTTTTTCAGTGTAAGTTTGCTCAGTCTGATAAAGGGGACCTTTTTCTTCATCTGTGTTTTTTGTGAGGTTTTATTTTTCGTGGCTGGTACATTTGTGGGGGGTTACGTATGTGTGCTGCATGCAAATTCAAGTTGTATTTTTAAAAATTCATGAGAAGAAGCGTTTGTGATATAAAACTTTTTTCCTGGTGAATGCTGATCTTGGTGTGATGACTTTTTAGCTAATGTTTAAGAAAAAACCTTTCTGTATCATACCTGTACATAGGTAAATTTTGCCTGGTTAAGGAAGTTAAATCTGTTCGACTTAAAAACACATCAGCAATTGTATTTACTTTGGTTCAGGTAGTAAGAGTGTTTCAAAACAGACTTGCTTTTATGTAGGGAAGAACTGCTAGAAAAAGTGAGACAGTGGCAAGGAGTTGGTTTACTGGAGTAACTTTTAAAACATTTAAATACATTCTGGTTACTTGTATCAAACCCTTTTTTAACCATTTCCTACTCTATGATAATTTTTTTGTCAAAATGCTTTGTTTTATTTCCCACTTTAAATA
This sequence comes from Anthoscopus minutus, assembly GCA_013399455.1. NCBI lineage: Eukaryota > Metazoa > Chordata > Aves > Passeriformes > Paridae > Anthoscopus > Anthoscopus minutus. The sequence goes on along the minus strand of VWYI01037545.1, from coordinate 169,548 downwards.
ATTTTAGGGAATTTGTCCTAAGGTTGTTCTGTCAAAGAAGTCAGCTTTCAAAACAGTTTGAGGGTGTTGCTCTGGTGTAACTCTGTTATAATGATTCGACTGGTCATGTATAATTCTGAAGTGGCATTAGTGTCAGCCTTTGCACAAGGGCTGTACAAGTTGAGCAAGCTTCACTCCTGTACCAGATTCCTTTGGCCATAACAAAGCATCTTTAGATCTATCTTTTAGAGGTTTTAATGTCACATTAGGGTACTCTATGGCACCTCTGCCTGTTTGTGATCTCTTATAGGTTCTTAGGGATTTAATCAGTCAGAATTGTGGATTTAACTGCATTATGGCAATTCTCAAAGGAGAAAAAGCTCAGCTCCTTTGTGTACTTCTGCTTTTGAGCTTTCCAGGTCTGGCAGGATTATAGAGGTTTTTGTGTTTCAGGTAAGCAGAAGTAATGTAGAGCTCTAAGGAAGCAAACCTGTTAAGGCAAGTTTTCTCTTTTATGTTTTTTTTTTAAATACCAGTGTATTGTGAAGGGCAGTGATACCTGTTGTCCTTCTTGGGACTGGTGGAAGCCAATCCATAATGATGTGAGTGGGAGACTATCCAAATTGAGCTTTATCCCTTGTTAAACAATATTGGAAGTTTTGCCCCTGTAAAGGCAACAGCTTTGTATAGTGGAAGTCTTATGTTGATAAAGTACAAGGAATCAGAAAGGTCTAAATATTTTAGACAATTCTATTAAAGGTTTTTCCTATTGACAGTAAGTTTTTCTGACAGAAGGTGCTTTAAAAAATGAATAATTCTCTTGCATTACAGCTTGGTCTTGAAATCCCCCACCCTTCAATAATATATTTGCATTAGATAATTTTAAGAAGAAGTGAACTCAGTTTTGTCATTTAGGAATTCTGCTCACAAATTCATCAGATCAATGTTTTGCTAATTTCTGGCTTTATTTTGGCATTGGCTTTAATTCCCATTGACTCCACCAAGACCAAAGTTTCCCTCCTTGTTTCTCAGAGCATGTCATGTGTTTTGTCTAACTGAGTGGGAATGGCTTTGGAAAAGGATTGGCACAAGTTTCTCCTTCATAGCAGTAAAAAAATCCCTCCAACACAACCCTTTCCAACCATTTAAGATCATCTTCAAGGAAGAAGGCATATTTGGTTGCTGCTATGGGATTTGCAGACACAGAGGACGAAGTTGTGAAGTCTTGTTTACTGCATTTTAGTGTCTGCTGCTTCATTAATCTTCATTTGATTGTGCTCCAAGCCTTGTGTTTTTGTGGTCTAAGTGCAAAGCTTGGGTGCTTTATTTATTTATGCAGTTTCTTTGCAGGAGAACGTGACAGTTTGGGTGCTGTTGTCTGACCATGTAAAAGCAGAGAGGCTTTCCTTATGGAAAATCATAAATGCCAATGTCTTGAGTTTGATAAGGAATGTCAAAGGTACTTTAAATCACTGTGATAATCAAGTGAAATTAACGCTGTTACCTTTTTCTTGCTCACTTTTTTTTCCCTCTGGGGGCTGTCAAGCAGTTAAATACTGACTAAATGGTTTTATGTGAGGTGAGCTGTTTATGAGGGTTATTTTCTGTAGCCACTGAGACCCCCTTCAGGGCCAGGAATTTTCAGTATATCTACACTACTCTTTACTCAAAGGGCAGTTGAAGAAACTTGAAAGAGTTGTGCTCTGTAACATTTCTGAATCCCTGTGTTGTACATTGGTGAGTATCACAATGTATCCAGAAAAGGAAATAAAATCTTTTGTGCTGTCATCCAGTTGTGAGATAACTTTCCTTCTGTAATCCAGGCATAAATTATTCTCAATCTTCTTTTTTGTAACTTCCTTTTTTTCCTATTTGCATTGACTAAAATTGGAACAGAGGCTCAGCAGGCTCGTTTGTTGTGTAAAAGCAAGTGGTGGTTTGAGCCACAAGCTCCTCCTGACAGTCCCCAGCAACTGGTGGTTGGTCATCCTGCAAGTAAATGGTTGAGGCAAAGTGTCACAACATAGATAAGAAATGCTTACACAGAGTGGTCTTCCAGTGAAATGGTGGGAATGACCGTAGATGTTTAAGTGCTGTAGGTAGGCAGCAGCGGAGTTGTGCAATGGAATGGGTTTAGGAAAAAGGGAGAAAGCAGACTCTTGGTGGACAGAAAATGAGGGCCAGGAAGATGAGGTAAAAACTAAGAGCCTTTGCAAATGTGGCAACTACTGATGCCTCATGTGATGTCATATTTAATGCCTGAAGAGTGCATGTGAGGAGAGGAGGAAGAAAGGTCCAAACATGTGTCTGATTCCTGAAGGTATCCGTTTACAGGACTGCAAATCAATAGTTGAATCTGTGATTAGAGACATTTCTGTCATCATTCCTTACTTGGTGTGTGAGCTGGCTGTCCTGAACATGCTGGGCACTTTGAATCCCACTGTAAAGACCATTTGCTGCATTTAAAACTTCACTGTGTCTTGTTCAGAGCTCTAGCTTGGATGCATTAAAGTGCACAGTTTGGTTATTACTTTAGTCCAAAGTTTAAATATGTCCCTTCATATTTTATATTATCATTCTGTGGAGGATCCATGCTCTGCTTTTAGCATTTGTGACTCTCTTGTGTGTTTGGTGGGGTCATGGGATTTGCTGTGGAGAATATGGAAGTGGCATAGCTGTGCCATCAGAAACATAATATCTATTATCTTACCATACTTTAGGAGTTCTTGCACTTAAATAGTTTTATTTTTTATTTTAAGATCTCCACTAAAGGTCCCTGTGTACAAATATAGTTGCATTAAATAATAGAATTTGACTATGGAAAAAGATGCTTCTAGGTCATCTAGATTATTGCTTCTGAGATGTTTGTTTGAACCTCCCTTCGCAAAATAGCATGGAACAGTACTGCCATTACTCAGCTACAGGAAATGCACATCTGTTGTTAAATGAGCACATCTGTTTAGTACAGGAGGTACAAGTTGAATGAGGTGGACTGAGACTTAAAATCCAACTGGCCAACATGTGGCTGTGGCTAACAGCAGCACATATAATGTTTTCCTTCCTCAAGAATTGTATCTATTTTGTTTTGCCCCAGATCCTCATAAATAGCTTGTTTTTGCTGCTCTGTGGCTCACAGAGCTGTGTCAAGTTCCAGGTTGTAGGTAGTGCCAAAATACTTTTGTTGTTTCTGCCTGTACCCCATTCCAGGCTTTGTGGATCAGGAAGCCTCCTGCCAGTTTCATGTGTTTATCTCAGTTTAGATCTTGTACTGCAGAGTACTGCATGTACTTGATCTTCTGCCTCATGCATTTGTATTCTCTTTCTGCTACATTCCAGTGAGTTGTGGTGCATCCTGCTGCAGGGAATGCCCACTCTTCAGAGAGAGATGCATCCTGCACCAGGCTGAAGTAACACATCTCCCTCCTTAACATTTCATCCCACAAAAGAGGAGCAGGGATCTGAGCTGCTGTGCATTAACTGTCCTTGCGTGCAGCTGTACACCACAGCATCTGTCAGGGATATATATATATACACATATATATATGTATCCCTCAGTCTCTGCTGTAGGAAAGAGAGATGAAATGGTGGAATAGCTACCTGGGATTGCTTTGCTCTCACCAGCATGCAGCGATACACGTGAGTTCTGTGTAGTAGCTGACGCACAGTACTTGCTGCTCCATGGCACCATGTCTGCATGGTGAGGTGCAGTCCTCAGTGAAGACAGTCCAAACAAACCACTTTGTGTGCAGTGCTCTTTTACTCAAGTCCCATTTATTGTTGCCTTGCCCTCAGGCTGGGTTGAAAAGAGCTGAGCTCTGTGGAGCATGTTGTGTTGGCAGCACAGCAACCAGGCCTCTTGTCCAATCTTTGTTTAAACGTCAAGAGCTGCAGCCTCCAGTCCTCCCCCTGGGGACATGGGTCAGCGGTTCTGACTCTCAGGATGTTTCCTTAATGCTAAGCCTAAACTTTTTTTGGTTTTTTTCTTAAATTTATCCCATTACATTTAATCTCTTAGAGACTTGGGCTTTTGTTTGACTAATTCTAATCTCCTACCTGTATATGAAAAATGTAAGCAATTTTGCATCCTAAAGTTTTTCTTTATGTTGGTCTTAGTAGCATTTCCCTGTAAGGGCAGTTTTTTCAGTCTGACTCAGTTTTTTGCATGTATGTGTTACTTATGATGTGTAAGAGTTATTTTCAATTAATCGATAAGATGCTTTGATTGTTTTGCAGAATGGTTGGCTTACACACAAGCTAAATAACTGCTGTATTGGGTCACCATCTGAGTGCCTGGGGCCCAGGACTTCAGAGCATTTCATAAAATCTCTTGATGTTAGTTGTTAGTTGCCTTATGAAACCTATCCTTCTAGACATCCTGCTGCATTGTTTGTCTGAAAGTGGGGTAAGCCGCTGTGGGAAATTGTTTTCCCAGCAAGTTTTAATTGGTTGCTGGGAATTACTAAATCACTGGCTGTTATTAAGAATAGGCTTGTTGCTGCATAAAGGTGTCATAAAATAGTTTTGTGACAGTGGAAAGACATGAAGGTGCTAAAGAGTTGCAGGCTTTACTAAATGCTTTCAGTGTCTCTGATCTACCTTAAGGTGAGATGGACTGTCTTTAGATTTTTACAACGAAATTGTGAGTTGATACTGAGTTACTTTGTTGGCTAAGCCAATGTGGAAGAGAGATAAAAACTGAGAATCTGCAGAGTATTCACTGTAGTCAGGACTGTTTGTAAGCTTGTGAATAAGAATAAACAACAAATCTGTTTATTACAAGCAAAAATCCAACACTGTTTGCTACAAAGACTTTGTAGGAATTTTAAAAGGCTTTTCTTAAAGCTTGCTGACTTTTTCTTTTCTACCTCTAATTGCTGTAGGTTAAGTATTGCCTGGAAATAGCTCTTCAGTTAAATATGATGGATATTGTTTTGGTATTTGAATACTTATAATGTTATGATTTTTTCAGAACTATAAGGGAAAGAGTACCATTACCTTCCTGCTTCATACTATATTTATAATCTCAAAAACTATTGAATTTATTTCTTTTGCTTTCTTGGTAGTATTACATTTTTGTTTGGTCTTTTGTAAGGTCTGTGTGACGTTTACTGGTAGTCCATGGAGAGCTGTCTGTATGTGCTAGATATCTGAAACAGAGTCTATAAAAAACCAGGAAATTAAAAAAATATTTTCTAATACCTTTCCCACCTAAGCAGTGTTTTATGCCTAGAATTATTTTTGGAAGAGATGTTTAGCATCACAAGACCTGTTTTCTAATTCAGTTTTGAAAGTAATTTGTGAGGTAGGAATTGCACATTAGATGATGCAAGTTATCAGGCACTCCGTATTATCAGAAGCTGGCTAAGAAAGCATAGATTAGCCGAAATGCTCGCAGGAAAATTTGTAGCTGCTGAGAAAACTAAGAGGATAATTGCTAATTAGTTTCAAACAAGACAGATGAATTAATATTTGCAATTAATGATGTCGGTGAAGGGATGAGGACTCTGTTCATTCAATACCTGAATCAAACTGGGTGGAGCTGTGTGTCTACTTGAGAAGAAGCTTTGAACTCCACATTACTTTGACAGATTGGAGAAGGAGTCTGGAAGGAGGAGTTGGATGGGGCTGAGCAGGGCATGGAGGGGCAGCTCTGTGGTGTAAAAGTTTGGCTGCATGCCTGCAAACTGGAAGCAATGGGCCCCAGCAGCAATAACTGCTCACAGCCAGGACTTGAGACAACAGTCATGCTGTTGCAAAAGTAAATGCACTGGAGTTTATATGTAGGATTATTATCTGCAACTCATGTGACAGTAAAGGATATTTTTCTGTAAAAAGAGAATAGTATTTACTGTGCAGGGAAGGATTCAGATGGGGGACTTTGTCCAGGAGATCACAACTTTATACTTGTTTTGTGTGCCAGCCCTGGAAAGGGTGGGGGACAGCAGCAACTAAAAGAATCAGAAATGTAGAAGATGCCCTATAAGCAGAGGGTGAAAGAACTGAGTTTTATTTAGTCTGGAGAAAAAGACAAGGACCTACTGGCAAGAGGGTTAAGTTGGTGTTCAAACTGTGTCAAGAAGAAAGAGATGAGACCATCAGGGTCCAGTGCTGGGACAGCCTGGTAAAGGCTTGAGCAGCAAAGGAAAGGTGTGCTTAAAGTGCTGGGACAAACTTGCTGGCAGTAAAGGTCACACAGCGTGGAAGGGGCTCCCCAGGAGAGGCTGAGGAGCCTCTGTTATGCAGAGTCTGATTCCTTGGTCCTACGTAACCATCCTTTTTCAGGGACCTGGCAGATATTTTTTCTGTGACCATCTCTGTTGTTGCAAATGGCAGTTGAGTGTGTGGGATGGTTGATGAGAAAAGCACGAAGCTCTATTTTCAACCAGTCCAATTCTTGTTTTGGTGGCTTGGCTGTTGGTAAGCACTGTGGTAAATTAAAGAGAGAGCGATAGTATAACAGTAGTGATAACTACAAAAATAGATCTGTGTTCCAAGTGGCCTTCTGTTGTTATAAGTTGTATTTTAAGAAATAAATTCTACTGATGCTTTTTTCCCTGGTGATGCTTGGTTTTCAGGCAGTATTTGTGAAAAGCTGCTGTGCATTTCTAAGTTTGTTTTCTGTGTCTACGCTGTCCTTTTGTTCCTATAATTTTTTTCTCTGTTTCTTCATGCCACAGTTTCTTTTCCTGGCCCATTACTTTTTGAAATGCACCTGGAGAGTAGAAGTCTATTGGCAGTCTTTGTGGAGGGGAGAGTGAGCATCTTCTGTGCATTCTTTACCTGCTCCTGACCTTGCTGCTCATGGGGAGGTTGGCATTATTCAATTTTTTTTAATCTGTTGGGGAAGAAACTCCTGATTATTAATTTGAGGTGACTTAATTTAATTTAGTGTTTTAAAGCTTTTAAAACAAGGAGGGGAGAAATAGTATTTTGTGGGGGGCAGTTGTATTTTTCATCCCATTTTGTATATTTGTTCATAATTGTGAAATAAGTAAAGTTGGGACTGAAGATCATGACTGTATACTGTACAGATTAAAGAAAGAAAACAATTTTTAATTGAACCTTCCAGTATTCCAGAGTTCATCTTGGCATTTGATTGAGCAAATAAATGTGTTTTTAATGAAGAGTTCAAAAATATATTAGTTTTGTGGTTCAGCTGGGAGGCAAAAGCTGTGGTTTTGTTCACACATAAAAGTTGTAGGCTGTGTTGCATTTTAATGATGCCTGTTGAGCTGCCACAACCAGGGCTTTGCTTATGTTTCTATGGAAAACTTATATTAAATGGGTTCAATCAGGACATTAAAGAATTATCCCATAATGAAATATGTCATAAGAAAAATTCATTCAAAGTCATGTTTAGAAAACTTAGCTAGCCATTTATTAATCATTTACTTATTTTCTTCACTCGCCCTCCTTCCTCCAGTGCATTTTGTGGGTGAGGCTCTTGGCATTTCTTAGATGGAGGGTAGAGCCAGAGCAGCAGTGGGCAGTTAAAGTGAGCCCCTCTGGTCACCTCCACTCCCTGTGTGCCAGGTGTTTCTGCTGCCCCTGAGCTGGGTCTCTCTGGATGGAGTGGGGAGGCTCCTGCACAGACCCTGTGGATTGCTTCAGGCCATGTGTGTGGTGGCAGAGTGTGTCTGCTTATCTCATGTTAAAAACCCAACCCACGTAATGTGATTCATGTTTCAACAACCTTGGCTCTAGTACTGCTTTTATCTACAGATCTTCTTGTGTTGCTCAAAGTTAATTGCTTAATGTAGCCAGAGAATGTCAGGAAGATGGGAAGAGGAACTTAGGAATATTAGAGAAAAACCAAAACAAACCCCCAAATCCACAGACACAAAAAAACACCGAAGAGAAACTTTAAATCAAAGAGAATTAGTAGAGCCAAAATTAAAAATTTTGCATAGTCAACATACAGGAGCTGTAATATTTTATGTGGTCCCCTTCTCTTCCCCACCCCCCTCTCAGATTGTAAGGAAATGTTTTCCTTTGATGCCACAGCCTAAGTTGAGCAACAATAGTTGTAATGAGTAATGGGATCTGTGCCACTCCTCTGGATGGGTGGTTGTGTCTTTTTCTTGTACTCCAGATGGGTGGAGGAGCACAGATGTTAGTGTGGTGCTGACACTTCGGCCAGAAACTGCCTTATTTCAGTTAGAAAAACATTGTCATATCCCCTTTCAAAATTCTTTTTCTTCTGGTAGCGTATATAGTTATCGCTTCCTTGGTTTTTACTTGCATTTTTGCTTTCTAATGCTTTCTTCCATAGTTCTTAGCTGTCCTGTTTTTGTTAACTTTTTACTCCAAGGTATGGGAGAAGCCTTGCTAGGACAACTCCTGGTTGGGCTGCTGACATCTCTGACGAGTGCTGCAACTCATCTTTTGGGCGTGATGGCTTTAATGCCTTTGCCATGTGCACTGCAATAGGGCACAAAATATACATGTGCATGATCCTGCAGGAGAAGAATGTGGGCAATTGGTGGAGGGAAAAATACCTTCTATTCCCATATTTAATATTGCTCAAGGTTCAGGGCTAGATTAAAAAGGGTGAGTAAGCAGAATCCCTGCCAGGGAAACTAAGTTATTCGGGATTGTCAAGGAGAGGTCTGGAGGAATGCCATGAGGAATTAAATCAGGAGCTACATGGAGCTTTCCTTCTATGCTTGTTTGCCCTCCCATGAATTTCTAAGAATTTGTGGTTCATAGAAGACCCTCTTGAATGAAGAAAGCATCAGTGTATGACGAGAAATCAACACCTTAAGCCAACTGAAGAAGCACACATCTATCTGAATGTGCTTGTTGAAGTGTTGTTATTCCCAAAACAGTATAGAGAAAATACTAATTAAAATTTTGTTGATATTGGTAAAGCTGGTTCGCATTCATATTAAGAGGATGGCAAATCAGCTTTAAGAATATTCTTATAAATTTGTTTTTAGCTGTAGTACTTACTGCATTTCTATCATAGTATGTGCACATATAGCTGATACGTTTCATTTTTCCACATATCAAATGAGAATTGTGGAATTTAAGGCTTTATGTTCTGGGCATATCATTTGCTTGGGAAAGTTGCAATAAAAATATAATACAACCTTCACTTACTTGCCAAAAATTAAATTATAGCTCAAACATTAAATGCCTGATGTCACTCCTACTTACCTAAAAGCACTCCTTTCATTTTTTTAGGAGCTTGTGATGTCATCAGCTGAAGCGAAAACATCTACCTCATGACCTGGCATGTAAGTGAAGGAGGAACTGATACTTAAAAATAAATAAATAAATGTGTGTGTTGGTGTTTACAGTGTGCAAATTGGATCTGTATACCTTCAACTTTCAGATATCACCTTTTAAATAAAAGCTTTCTGAATTTTAAAGGAATATAAAGTCTTTTAAAGGGGAGGAAGTCATAAAAGAAGCTGTTAACAGTAACATTGCAGCCTGCAGGACTCCTTAATAATCTCAGTTAAAATCTATCTTATGTATCCTATAATGCTTGAAACGCTGGTAGGCATAGATGGAATAATTTTATCTTACCTCAATATTTACATGTGCTGCTTCTACTCCTTTTTATTCTGTGCTTCTTTTCTGATATAAATTCTGATATAGTTGTGATGAATACATACTATACATGGTGATACCCTTCCTAAAATTAAATACTCTGCTTATGCAGAAAATCTACATTCTTGATATACTCAAGATACTTCATAATAAACTTTCTGCGGCTTTGTGACACTTCTATTTTATTCCCTTAAGTAAGCAAAAATATTTCAATCCTCTGCAGAGGCATTTTTAGGTATTTTTTTTTTGTCTGCCCACTCTGCTTTTCTTTTATGTGGCTTAGAGGATTAAAGTGCAGTCAATGCTTTCAGGGGCCAATGTCAGCAGTGAGCTGAGTGTTCCTAATTGGTGCCAACACCTGTCCCTCATTATGAAGCCTTGTTCAAGCTGTCCGGTGAACCGAGGTAACCGGTCTCCCTTGCATGTCTCTTATGTGATTATAAAGCACTCTCCTCATGCAAGTTTTATTACTTATTCAACTTTTGGACTGATGTGGAAAGTAAAGCTAAGCTGAGCCATTTGGCTGGTTACCAAACATCATAATGAGTGGCAAAGAGAAGGGATTCACTCATCTCAATTTCAAGAATTTTAGTTTAAAGCTTGCTTTTGTTTTGACTGTTCAAATTTTTTTAAAAAAGGGGAGGGATGGGAAGACTGGTTTTGTTTTTTTTTTTTAAGTTTTCAATGTTAAATACTCTGAATTTAGAGACCAGATCTGCAGACTCCAGCTGAGCTGTGAACATCTGAGTGCAGCTGCTATTGTGCATAACCCATTGATTTTCTGCAAATAGAGCTTTGGCCTTGACTACTCTTGCACCATCGCTTTGTCTTCGAGGGGTCAGGGCTTAGCAATTCTTTTCTACACAAAACCAGCATCAGCCTCTCCTCCCACCTGATTCTGTGCTGTTAGCTGGGCTATGATGCATTGTGCTTTGCCAATTGCAGTTGGAAAAGACAACCTCCGACAGATTTCACGAAGGAAATTAATGGCTCAGATGAGATGGATCACTGTCATGTTTGGGCTTTACAGGCAAAAGTTTAAGCATGGCTACATTTTTCTAAGTAGTTTAAGTAGGTTTTTAAGCTTTAGCTTGTAGAATTCAAATATGCAGCAATATAGTGCTGTTTGGAGGTTTTGGGTTATTTCCTTATGAGAGAAGAGAGAGACAGAATAACTTCAGATGTGTCTCTTGGAAAGTTTTGACATAATGAACATGTAAGAATCACATGAGAACGCTGTTAGTTATTGAGATTTGGAAAACTGTAAGAAAATGAAAGTGTAGTGGATTCTTAAGCTTGAGACATGGAAGTCTAGTTATTAAAGGGATTAAATCTCTGCGGAATGGAAGAGATAGGTGGATGTAGGCTGTACAACTCTTCATTTGATTTCTCCTTAAAGAAAAATTAAAAATCAACAACTCACGTACACTGGGAATGACCTTTTGAATCTTTTATTTAATAATTTTGATCAGAATGGTTCTGTGAACAGCAATAAACAAACTTTTAAGGACAGCAGTATGTCAAGTGTCAGAATCTCTGCTGGTTATGCTCATCATAACCAAAATTCATACCTGATAAACATACTCATTTTAATATTTATCACACCTCTATAGACACCCATTTATCTGTAGTCCACAGAGGTCAGGTTAGGAAGTGATGAATTAAAAAACAGTGAAATCCTTAGCACAGAGAGGAATTAATGGGTTATGAGTGTGTGTGGTTTCAGATGATTTACCTTACTCAATTAGGCCGATTGCTGTCTCTGATAATGGTCAGCAGTGGACACCTAGGGAAAGCAAGCATTATAAAGTTCTGTTGATTCTGTTTCTTTAAAATTTTGGTTTGGGGATTTCCAGCAGATTGACATGACATTGTGTTTAATAGCCCTTGTTCTCCATTTTACCTAATTTTCTTCAATCTGTTTGCTTTTCAACCTCTGCAATATGCCATAGCATGGAGTTTGTCAAAGTAATTTTGTACAGAATGACTTTTTTTTCTTAACTTAATTACTTTCCCTTGAAGTTTCTTCTGTAACTTTGTTTTCCTTGTCTCCTGGGCTGCAAGAAGCCCTAAGTAGTCTCTTCGTTCTGTCACTTCTCTTTACCACTTAAAACAGATCTCCCCTCTTCTGCATCCTCCTTTCACAGATAGTCTCAGTCTGTTTTATCTCTTACCCTAAAGCCATGGCAAACTTTCCTTAGAGCTGTAGATGGGGGTTCACATTCTGCAAATATTTCTCCAATGGTGTTGAGGGAGCTGCCATGCACTTTGCCTGAATGAGTGATCCCCTAATGTGGCTCATCCATAAAGCTTTCTCTGTGTCGCTGAGTGGGTGTAGCAAATGAAACTGGACAGGCTTATGTTAGTGCTTGTCACTGCTGCTCTTGGACCTTCCCAGAAGGTTGCCTCTCTTGCATCAATGTGCTGCTCTCCTCCCACGGTAGTTTGCTACAGGTGATTTGGGAATGTCCAAATACTGTTTTTTAAAGACAATTAATGTGTGTGTTTTCATCTTCTTCAGACCTAGAAGTGTCTCGCAGGTGCTGTGGTTTGGCTGTATATGTATTAACTGGAAACCTTAGTCGATGTTGGGATAGGCCAGCAGCACTCTGTCTCCCTGGCAGGGATATCTGAGGGAGCAGCTGCACATGCCTCATCTGTCATATGCTCCTGGAGAGCAGCTTCTATGTGAGCAGCCAGTCACTTTTGGTGTTGCAGAGGTGGATGGCCAGAGTCTGGGCTGGCTTTATTTTCCCCAAGTCCAAGTGCAGGCTTGATTGTGCCTTCTCTCCTTTGCAGAGCCCTTGGTAACTGGTACAGCTGCAATCTGCCCCATGTCCTGCAGCTGAGTGAGGTAAGAGCCTGCAGAGAAGGCAACTTCTTTACAGGCCTGTGAAAACCTACCTCACCAGGTGGAGTTGCATGTACAAAGCACATCAGCTGCAAGTTTTGCATTGCATCATGGAGTCTTAAGAGCGATGCTGCTATAAAGGTGATTTTGTTTGTTTTATTCAGTTTGAATTGTACTTTCAGTTGGAGCCTCTTTTCCTGTTTCTCAGCAGAGATTTTAGTACTGCTCTTGACAGCATGGGATTCAATTGCAGCAGCTGCAGCATCTTGTAGCTCTTACCATGTGAATAAACATGTGGTGAAACATCTTCTTCATGGCTTGTAGGCATTTCCGTTCTTGCTGGTACAGGAGTGCAGAGTGGACAAGAGACCTGCTTTGGATGCAGACTCATTACCTCACACCTTGGCAGCTTTGGAAGATCAGCTGTGATAGTTTCTTATCCTCAGGGGATGGAGAGTGTTCTCCTCTACTTCTTTCAGAGTCCACCCATTCAAGTCCCCATGTTCTTTGTGATCCACCCAGTGGGATGGCAACTTCTGTGCCAAAAAAGCCACCTGCATCAGCATAGCTTCAGCACAGCTTGAGAAGGACATGTTTTCTACTAAGAACAACAGAATAGTGATGGTCTAGACTAACTCATTTAAATCTTGTTTATTTCCACAGGACAGTAGAGGAAGGAGGAATTTAGAGGACTGTTAATGGTCAGTCCTTATCAGTGTGTCCCCTCATTAAAAAATATAAAAGTACTTTGGCTTTAACTTGGTGATTTGATGACAAATTGAACCTTATGTGGTTTTCAGGATGCATCTCTTGACTGCTTTCCCAAACAAGATGCGGTATTTTTGAAACCTTGAGCATCCTTTCCTCATTTCAGGGTAGCATTAGCCCCAGTGGACAAGTCTGTTATTTATTTAGTTGTTGCTGCAGCTCATTTTATGACAGGGAAAAATATTTTTTGCCTCTACTTGATACATAAAAGTGGACAAATGTCAGCTGACCACAGTATTACTTTCATAATGTTTTTTCCCCACCTCAGTTTGATGATACAGAGAAACCTAGAATGATTTTTATTTTTTAAAATAGATTTTAAATCTCTTTCACTTAAAGTCCCTCTGTATCTTTTGATGTGTTGTATGTTACAGATTGTAGTATATAACATTAATTTAATTGACCAGACATTAAAAATAATTGTAAATCATTAGTTATTAGGACACATTTTGTCTGTTCAAAAGGATTTTTAAGTGAAAAAATATTTTAAGAAACCTTATAATGTTTTCTCATGCTGTGATGTTTTGACATGGAGAACCAAAATAATAATGCAATTGCATATATACATTTTGTGTGAAATGCTAGGAAATGTAGTAGAATGTTAGTATTCAACCAGAGATTTGAAATATTCCAAATACTATTTAGAGTTTTGGCTGTGACATTTTCTTTAATTGTTCCTATCCAATGATCCCCTCAGTGCACTCGTTTTACTTGAGAAAAACTATAGCATCCAGATTGTTTCTTTCAACTTGTAAATGACAGCTATTTCTTGTCAGATAAGGAAAGAAATTATCAACAAAATTTCCTGCAGGAAAATATTTGTATTCTTTCTTTCTTTGAGTATGCATATCGATGTTTTCTGCCTTTGACAATCCTTCAGGTTTTGTTGGTTATGCAAAATTTTGAAGTGAAGTGGTTAGCCTCTTCAAAGCATTTTAAGAAAAAAAAAGAGTCAAAACAGATAAAATATTTAATGCAGGCTACTGTTGTTATTTTATTTGAGATTTGAAAAGAACAAAGCAAGAACAGTGAAACCTACTTAAAGGAAGCACAAAGAAATTAATTTTTTTTTAAGGAAGTTTTTTGTAGGATATAAGAACTTTTGCCTATGTTGTTAAAAGTTTTTCATAATCCCAAATAAACATACATTTCTAGATCCTTCCTTCTTTGATAATATTTCCTGCCTGTGATCCTAGCTGCAATACTAGTTCCTGGCATCTGTATTTTGTCATGAAAGCATGCATTAGTATAGCTGAAGAACAGAAAAAGATACAAGTGGGCAACTGCTGGCAGCATCAGGCAGATGAGGCGAAGTGGAGTTTCACTTCAGCTAGTCTAATACTGGTTATTGTTTAATTTTCAATTAAGCAGTGATGCTTTTGTGGGGTTTTTCTTGTCCTCATCTCCCCTCTCCCTGCTGTTTCACAAGTATGCAATAGCAGAACAATACTTAGTGCATAACAGGGATTTTTCTGATTTTTCTTGTTTGTTTCCACGTGTGCATCAGCAGGAAGGGCAGTGAGTGTCAAGGTCGCAGAATATGCGCTTGGGAGATCTGGATGCAGCTGCCTGCTGATGCCGGAGGCTCTGGCATGATGTATGGCTGCTCTGTGCTGCAACTCTGAAATGTCAGGACTTTCATTGCTTGCTTAATATGAGCTTATCATGAGGGTAGATATGGTGAGGACTGAAAAACACTTGGAGCCAAGGTAACGTGAATCATACCAGTTCTTAAAATAGAAAGCCCAGCTAAGTGCTCAGAGGTTTTTCTGCTCAGTCATATTGATGAAGTGTGTGCTGCTCCTGTTTCTTGCCAGTGCTTGGCATGGCCATGACTGCAGTCTCCTTACAGATGCAGGGCATGTGGCTGTCTTTGGGTGTTGAACCCTTTGGACAGCCAGCCCCTTGTTTGCCTGGCTTAGCATAGAGTGTGATCGTCCATTTTTAGTAGCAGTGTATCCACATCAGTCTTTCTTCAAAGCAGAAGTTATCCTTAGCTTTGTTTAGTAAGAGAGCTTTGTGGGGTTTTCTTTTCTTCTTTTGTCCCTTGGTTCTTGAATGTTAAGTCAGGTATGAGTTTTCTTCTGAGGAAACCCTGTAAAACAGACAGAACTGTGTCTCCCCAGCTGAGGGCTCTTGCAAGTGGATGAGCTTCCTGAGCATGGGGGTAACTGGGGTAGGTACTTTTCCATGGCACTTGGTGCAGGTGCAGTTAGAGGGCCATATGTGAGCTGGCCCCTGCCTCCTGGGTGTTTCCTTCAGGGATCAATTAGCTGCTGTGTTGTTTTGAACAGCCTGACAAGAGACAGTTTATGCAATGCTGAGCAGAGGAAGTGAGCACTGTAGAGGCATCCCTCTGTTGAGAATGTCCTGCTGGCCACCTCAGCAGGTGGTGGTGCTTGTGTGTTCAGTATCACTGTAACTTTCCCATTGGGAAAAGTTCCTCATTTCATCATGCTGGAGACTTCCTTGCACCCCCAGGGAGAGGCCTTCAGCAACGGGATGGAGCTGGCTGGGGTGAGCAGACACAGTACCCTGCAGAGGACCCTGACTCCCTTTGTGAGAGGGATGTACTCTCATTTTAGCCTTTTCCCTGCCTGGGAGTGATGCCAGGAGGAGGGTGAGAGGAGCTGAGAGGTGAGTGTGAGGAGTGTTCACTGGGCTGCAGCCAGGCAGACACACTTCAGGCGTGTAAGTGTGGTGATGCCAGGCAGCACCAGACTGGTTGTGGTTCTAGGGAAGGAAGTGATCTGTTTCTTTTTTATTTTGTATTAAAAGCAGACTTGCATTCAAATGCAATATGGTGTTTTGAAGGAAATAATTTTGTGTGTCCAAATCTCTGCTGCTGTTTTAGGAAAATGATAGTCCCATTAATAAACAGCTGGTATAAAACCAGTGTTGTGTTCAGGAGTAGAAAATTGATAATGAGGACTGAAGCAGGGAGTAACTCAAAACCAGGGGTGTATTTGCTTGAATTAATGACAATCTGATGTTGTTTATTTTTGTTTTAATTGGCTCTTCCCAGAACAGTATCATCTTCAGGATGCTAATGCTAAAACTGCGTGTTTAATGGACACATATGTTTCCATGTCAGCCTGGCCCACCTGACTGTTCTGTGTAAAGGCCAACACGTGTAGCTTGCCTCAAAGATGAAAATAAGGCTGCTCAGTCACTGCTGGGTGTCAGGAAAGCACTGGGAAAACACTGCAGTTTAATTTCTTTGTAGCCTCTTGGAGAATTTCTGCTGAGGTTATGGTGGCACTGCATGTGTTGCTGCTGATTTTTCCTTTTGAGGATTTCTGGTTTTTAACAAGCTGCTTGGTGTGAGGCAATTTTGAAGGTCTCTGGTGTAAATCTGCTCCCCTGCCCTCACAGTGGGTCAATGCATGGATGTGTTACCAGAAATTAAAAGCTGTACTTCTTCTTTTCAAGGTAGGAAAGGTACTTGGGATGTGCTGTATTTTATTGTGTCGTCAAAGCATGTTATTAATGTGGATTCGCATCACTTACCCTCTTTTTATACTTGGAAGGCAAAGTGATGGTCATTAAGTACTTTGCACTAGACTGGATCATCATGGTAGAAGGGCACATGAAATGCTGTCAGGGTTCCCTTTTGGCCCATAATCCACAATGAATTTGTGTGTGATTATATTTAGGGTTTCTTCATCCCAATTTTTTGATCTGTCTGATGACTTCAGTCCGGCATGTTACAATTTCAGGGGGTAAGTCTTGTTGGAGTATGATATTTTGGAATTCTTTTTCTCTTCTCATTTTTAAACCTACAGTACCTTTGAGGCAGCTGCCAAATTGCTTTATATAAAGAGGTAACATACAAAGAAGTCAGAGTTTGAGACTATTTCTTGTTGCTACTGCATTTCATATAGACCCATGTTATTAGCCAGATTCCTGTGATGTGCACTTCCTTGCTTGCTACAGTTATTTATTGTCTGATGACAAAGGAATTGGCTGTCGCTGGTACTGCTGCTTCTAAAAACTGGTGCATTGCTCCTTTGCTGAATTACAGATTATTATGTTAATCAAAACTTAGTATTAAACAGTAGCAAGAAAAATTTTATCTTGTTGTGAGCCCAGACCAATCTTCACAAAATAATTCATTATTTTATTTTGGGAGTTAGGAGAGACTAGGATAGATGTGGTCGCTCTATTATGGACTTCTTGAGTAGGGTAGGAATCCACCACAAATTTTTAAGAATTTTCTGGTTAGCGTGAAATAAAAAAGCAATTACAGAATTGTTAAGGTTGTTACTTTGTTTGCTGAACATCCCCTTCTGTGAATTGTTTAACCTTTCAAACCTTTTCAGTGCAGCAAATATTGCTACACCACATTCTAAGTGAGTATTTTTTCCAGTTTATATAGCCTTTTTGTGAGATTGGATAGGATATTAAAAAATAATAATAAAAAACCCAAACATGAGTGATCTCTCTTCCTCTAGTTATTTGAAAGGTTGTATTAACTCTATTCATATTTTGTAATTTCTCTGGCAGTTGACTATGAAATCTGACCTATTTAAATGGTTTTACTGTACTACATTTCCTGGAGACCTTTCAAGATAATTTGCTTTCTAATCTAAATTTAACAGTTACATAAACCACATTTTGGAGACTTGGAAATTGCTACCTACTGCCTCTGCCTTTTTTAAAATTTTTTTTTGTAGACAAGCCATATTGTAAAAATGTGAGTGCAGAATTTTAATCTGAAATTTGCATGTAGCCTGTTATTTGGTTTTCATACAAAGATGCTGTTTTTCTTTTTAATAAAATAAACTAGGTTACTTTTTGCCCCACTTGAAAATTTCCATAGTGTTGTGGCCAATTCCATTTTTGTCATGCTATTTTAAGATGTGAAGAAGTAAAATCTCACAGGTCTAGGATGTGTTTGCTTAACAGTTTCTTGAATTTCCTGGTTCTGTGTTTTCCATCTCTATAGGTCCTAACAGGTACTGAATAGCGTATGGATGTGTTTAACCTTTGTCTGCAACAAACTGAAGCCAGGAAGCACTGCTATTCCTTGGAGATACTGTTTTGTTCAGAAATCTTGGCTGGCTTTAAGGATTCATTTTGTGTGCTTGTCACTGATGTCTTGCCTAATATGCTGCACAAATTCAGACTGTGATATCTCGTCCTTGTGTCTGCTGTCACTGATGAACCATCCAGAGGAATGCATTAGAAAAAGAGGCTAAATGTAATTGTTTGCTTGGTAAATTTAGTTGTTTACTCCGATGCAAATTGAAAAAGAAAAAAATATTTGTTTTTCTTGTTTCTGCAGGTATTTGAAATGGGTTTTTGTTTGGATAAGGCTCTGAAATTTTGTTACCTGTAAGCTATTTACATGAGCTACTTAAGTGATTTTTTTGAGTAATCCATGGTTACTAGCTTTTCAAAAGTAGGAAGTGCCTTAAGTCAATGCAACATCGATTTTCCTCAGGGGCAGGAGAGAATGATGTGGTAGAGGCAAGTGGCTGCTTCTTGTTCACTTTAGCAATATGTGTGTTACTACACAGACAGTTACACACATACAATATGTGTGTTAGTAATATATGTATTATTTGTGAATAAGCAAGAAAGAGCAAACGTAACTTAGAAATCATTAATTACAAAACATATATCTTAGATTTTTGGAAATATCAGTGTTTATGTCTTTGGATTCTTGCACGTGATGGCTGAACTACTGATTCCTCTTAGCTTGGGATCCATGTTTTAATTTTAGCCAGGTGAGTGCAGAGTGGCTTTTTCCTGGCTTTCCTTGAAAGTGCAGTGATATGTTGCATACAAGCATCGGTTCTGCCTCCAGGGCAAAATTCCCAATATGTACAGAAGCCTCCTGGAAGCTAGGGAAAGCTGGCAGCACAATGTTGCTGTCTGTGGCTGAGGTTTTCCTGGAGTTGTTTTCTGCTTAAACATGCAAAAAGGTTCTCAGGGCATCTTGACCTGTGTTCAGTTGTTAAGGTCACAGCAGGCAATGAAGCTGATTTTTCTTTTTTAAAGTTGCAGTTCATGTTTTAAGCTGTTTCAAGCAGATTGGGCATAAATGTGCAGCCATGGCTTGGCAAGTCAGAAGTGCAACAGGTGCAGAATATGGTTCAGTTTTAGCAATAACTAGTAATTCGTATTAAAAATGATGCCAGCAAATGTTTCATTGCAGTAATTGCCAGGAGAGTTGAACATCTTTTCCTTATCACATGATGATTTCTTACTGCTGCTTCTGTTTTTCAGTTTTCATTTAGAAGATCCCTGAAGGGTGGACATCTTTAGAATTTGTGTATGTTGCCATACAAGTGATTAGTAAGATGTAAGTCCCTCTGTGGATTAAAAAAAAAGGAAAAAAGAAAAAAAAAGAGGGGCAAAAATACTTAGTATATAATGTTTATATTTTTAATGATAATTTTTGAGGTAATTTGTGCTTGCCTATAAAGCCTGTGCAGTCTTCAAGTCCGTAGCCAAAGCACCCTTACTTTCTGTCATGGTGAGAATCATGATCCATTGACTGAGAAACAAGGATTTTCTTCAGGCATTTTGGGAGGGAGGGGTGGAGTCACATCTCTTTTGCTCTGCAACAATGTGTCAGTCTTGAGTTGCTTTACACTTCCTTAGCTAGTACATTGGAACTGTTAGAAAGTGTAGAGTGTTAAAACTTGTCTATTCAGTCAAGAAGTTCATCATGCCCATTTGCAAGATGCCTGGACAAATGCCAGTCTGGATGCCAGTCTGCTCTGGGGATTTTGGATTGAAGGTGGGAAAGGTTGACATCAATTTTCATGGGGAGAAGGGAGTGTCCCCTGTTTTTCTGAATTGAGGAGTTGCTGATTCTTCTCCATTCTTCACAGGCTGGTGAAGTGAGGCAGGAATTTTCCCACTGGATGGATATTACTTTGGGATCCCTCTCTAGTGTCTAGGGAATGGAATCATCATTATCAGGGAGCCTTTCTGATGAGCCCTCATGCTTTGGGGTGGAAGTGAGCTGGAAGTTGTGTGGCAGTCCCAGTGTACACAAGGGTACAGCAAAGAGGTTCTCTGTTAAAAAGAAAAGTGAAATTCCCTGTGGAGATGGTCTCTGCTGAGTGGTGCTGAGGCTCTGGGTCCTCCTGCATTGTGTGGGGGCATAGGGTGAACTTGTAGCCTGTTAGGCACTTAAATAACCTGACTTACCAAACACAGCACACCTGTAATTTGTTGTAACTCTGTGGATTTTTATACACTGTTGATATGGTTAATATTGCTGAAAAAATCAGACAGCAATCTATTACTATTACGGGCTTTTTGCCCTCAGTGGCTACTTTTTCTTTTTTTTTCTGCTATCATGGAGGTGTAAATCTCTTGCTTGAGCTGACACAAACCGAGTTCTCAAATAAGAGCTTGTTACTTTTGTTTAGTGTGTTTGTTTGTTTTTCTACTCTCTTGGAGTTGTTGGCAGGGGTGTGCTTTCTGGTCTAAAGTTTTTGTTACACTTGCCATTTCTATGTAAGCTGTCTTTGAAGTGTAGGCATCTCTGCTCTTCTTTCTCAGTTGCCCAGGCAGAACTCCAGGCTTCCTGGGTGTACTATCCTGTAGTTGTCTCTCTCAGCCTCATGTTTGATCCTACATGAATGCTCATGTTATGCTCTGCAGATACTGTCCTTAGTCCAGAGTGAAAAGTTTTTTTATTGCTGCATGTTTCTATGGACTCTAAGAGATGGGAATAAGCTTTCAGTATCTTTTAACAATTGCTCAAAAACTCACTTGACCACAAAACCAAAGCAAGTAGCAAGCACTTCCATTTCTTGCTAAGAAATGAAAGTGCTTGCTACTTGGCTCGCCTAGACACTTCTTGTTGTCTCTCAAGGTCTTAAAATGTACCTGATGGTCTTTAAGCCAGATTGTTTGGAAATGAAGCCTGCCAGCAGATAAGTTGTCATGGTCAGAACCTGCATTTTTTAGGGAGCCTTACATGCTCCAAGGGGCTGGGTTTGACTTGGAGTGCAAGCTCTCAAACGGGCAGTATGGTTTTATTTGCTCTTGATTAAAATCCACGCCTTTCAATTTCGCAAGTTGGCACTATGAAAGTAGTCTTCTAGACCTGCCTTCTGTACTCTGCAGCAGACTTCGAGTCTGGTGACCCCAAAACGTGTAAAAAGACAAGTATTTCTCACCTGAGTGCCTTCTACATGTCAGACAGCTTTTGTCCAAGAGTTTCATCTGTACAAGCTACCTTACATTGCTTACTGGAAGGAAAGCTCTGTGGTATTTTGGGTATTATTGACGTTACTCTTTTTTTGGACGCCGGTCTGCATATATAGCATGGTTGCCTTGTCTCCCCTATGTTGTCTGAGCTGGGAGAAAGTGACTTAATGTGAAATTATTTGTTATGTAATGGAATTTTATACCTTGTTTAGGTGATGATGCAAATTACCTTTGTCCTGTGTCTTTCTGTCTTCCCCCAGGTTAAATATTTGACTCAGAAGTTCTGTATCTGGTTTCTTGAAAACTGGAAGCATTGCTTCCTTTGTCAGCTTTCAAGAGTGTGGAGAATGTCTTTTTTTATAACAGTTTGATAGGATTAATTTCAACTTTGAGTGATCACTGCATTTAGATTCAGTAAACTCATTCTCTTAAATACAAAGACTGCTGAAATTTTCCACTAAATTAAACACTTGTGCTGCAAACAATTCAATTTCAATCTCTTCAAAGCCTTTGGGCAGGCTTCTCTTATCTGGAGATCTTGTTTATCCCGTGGAATTTGGATAATCTCAAGACCCATTGTACAGTAACTAATGTGGAGTGCTTATCAAATGGGATATTCAGCTGTGTTGCTTTTTTAATGGCATGTGGTTATGTTTAAGCAATGAAGCTGCTTACATTTCAGGTGAGCCAAGCTGGTTCTTAGAGTACTGCAGACATTTCAGGTTCAGCTATCTGCAACCTACTTAAGCAAATCTTCTGCTTAAAAACACTCAAAAGAAAAATAATAGAGTTCTTGTATATTCCTGTAGAATTACTTTTTTTACTTCTTTTCTCCATTGATTTTCTCATTCAGTCCATTACAAACACAGGGGTGATTTTTATTTACTGCTATTAATTGTGAACTGTTATTGAACCTAAACTAACAAATGTAACATTGAATATTATGGAATGTCAGGACTAATAAGAATGTATTCTGCCCCTCTCTCTGTAGCACTACATGTTTAAAAATGAAATTTGAAAAGTTCAATACCTTTTTTTAATGCAATTGGTGCAGTGCCACTGAAGTATTTCTCAGTGGTACTCTTGATCCCTTCTCAAACTTCTGAAAACCATATTGCTTGTGAAATAAATGGTGATCAGATGACTTAAATTGCATCAGTACTGCTTTCTATGATTCTTGCTATTTAAAATCTTCGTTTTGCTTTGCATGAATGCCTTAAGATTTTTTTCCGCTTTTTAAAATTTGTTTGTTTGTTTTTGGTTTTTTTTAAGGTATGTTATATTTCTAAATCCTTGCCTTACTGTGCATCCACCTGATTTCCTGGCCTCCACCCGTCTCTCAGCTAGCTACTGCCACCATGGCAACTCTTCCTCCAGCCGAACAGATGGGACATTGAGTCGAGCAGTGCACCGCTCATGCCCTGCCGGGAATCAGCTGGCGGGTTGCACTTCTTTCTGCAAAATTAAAAGCAAGCTCTGCCCAGCAGAGGCATGCTGGTTTTGAGGGTGCTCAGTTTCACAAATAGCACTGTGATCTGATAGTTGCTTGCAGAAATAAAACGTAGTGACTAATTATTTCTATGCCTGAGACCTCTTCAGAGGAGCTTTGCCTTTAGTGTGAAGAACTTGGTGTCAGTCAGCAGCCGGTGATTTTCTGGTAGAACGGTTGCCATCAACTTTTTTTTTCCCTTTAGGATGCGTCAGGATGAAACGCCACAGGCATCTAAGCACCAGTGACAGTTCAGACAATGAGAGTAAGTAATACTTGCTAGTTTTTCTTTGGTCTATCACCCCCTTGTGGTTTCCTTCTGTGGTTTGAGGGCAAACCGTTTCACCTCTTAAAATTTAAAAAGAAAAAAAATGTTTCTTGATTGATTTCTTTTTGCATTTGTGGTCTGAATCATGTTACAGGAGGAAAATATGGCAAAGGATCTTATAAGGGGAGTTTTGGGTATACTTAGAATTTCAAGAGGAGCTTGTATACCTTTGTCATTCATAGTTGGCAAGAAAAAAATGTGTAAATCAAAATAAATTTTACTGCCCAGTGTTCTCTTCTGTGATTATTATATTAAAAGAATCTTGTTGTCTCATGGTATACAGAACTTCAACGTTAAAACAGTTGGGAGTGGCAAGTTACTTGAACATTAATGTGTTAGAATTGTAATCAATGTATTGATTGTTATGTTATCTCGTACTTGTTCTTGATCTACTCCATTTCAGTCTGTTCAACAATTCAGTAAAATTACATTTTAAGTGTTCATTGGCAGACATCTACCTGAATATCTTCCCATTTTATCTGCAAGAAACCCAAAACAGAACAACCCTGTGTGGCAGGCTCTTTTTTGTTTCTTTTAAACCTGTGCCTTTCTAACAGCTCTATAGATAATAATGATTCATTGTCATATTCACTGCAAGTCATTGAAGTATCCTCTGATAAAATAACAATTTGCCAGAAACATCTAAGATAACACACTATGGGGTTTTTGCATCTCTCGTTGGCACAGTTTAGTATCATTGCTTTGTTCTTTGGGGGCTTTTTTTGAGCATTTTCAAACACTATTTTACTCTTCCTTCCACTTTGTTAGAAGGGAACTAAATGAAGGAAAGCAGTCTGTCTGCTTGTTTCTGTTTACTCATGCTTGTATTGGGCAGAGCAGAATGTACCCATAAACTTGGTGTGCTGTGGTTTTATAAAGAACGAGTGGAACAGGAGGAGCTGAAATTAAGCCTACAGACTGCCTAACAGGTTTTTTTTGCTCACATCTTGTCAAAAATTATAATTCAAGAGATTGGAGTGCCTTGTGTTTTACTGGAAAAGTTAAATGAATTGAACTGAGCTATAATGATCCTTTTTTTATTTCTTCTTTTTTTTTATTTTTTTTTTTAACAGGTCCTTCCACTTCCTTTTCTTCTTGTTCTAAATACAGGAGCAAGTCAAAAACACCAGCAAATGAACAAAAGAAGCCTGCTGAGGTAAGAACTGGGTTGGTCACTGGTAGTTTTCTTTCATACAGTTTTCATGTTTCTAAGCCTTGAAGAAGTGAACCATGAATCTAGTGCTGATGAGGCCTTTTGTCACCTGTCAAATTCTCTGTGAACCTGCATTTTCCTCACTGTGGGAGTATTATAGGAACTCTGGTGTTTGATGGATCAAAATGACTTAGAACATTTGCAGATAGTAACATGTAGTTCCTTCTTTCCCTGGAATTTTAATGTCATTTTGAAATTGGCAAAAGCTGGTATGGTCTTAGGATTTGAGAGCATAGCACAGAAAAGTGGTTCATATGTATGTGTTTGGGAAGGATACTTTCTGCTTCAGGATGAAACAGTGGGACACTAAATTGGGTATGATGTGTATATGCAATGCTTGCTCTGCTACTTTGTTACTCTCAGCTTTTTACTGTCAATGTAGCTTTTTTGTTTACTCTGCCATCTCCACCTGTTAGAACCTCAACACTTTATCACCACTGTCACTGGACCTGTATTGACTCATTTAATAAATTGACATTTATGCACAATCCAGTGCCCAAAGCCATCCTGTCGACCATTCCATTGCTAGCCCCTCTTATTGGGAGATTTGTTGGCTGCCTTCTCCAGATTTTATGCTTGCTCTTTCCCCTTACTTATTATCACATTGCCTCTGAATGAGTCCATCAGAATTTTAGTATGACTGCTGATAAAAGACCGACAAACCCCAGTTAATTTCTATAGAATTTGAAGTTATGTCCCAGAAGTTGTTTACTATACCAGCAGCATTTTATCTGAGCTGTTACTGCTGTGCAAGGTTGTGTGAAATATGTAGATTGTGCTCCTATAGCTTAAGCTATTCAGAAATCATGCCTCATGCTTCTTTTCTAAATACTGCTAACTAGGTGGGTTTGGTGTGGTAAAAACAAGGTAAATGATACGGAATGTGTCATTTCTTTGGAAGCTTAATTCTTATTGCAAGTCAATTCAAGAAAACTCATTTCTTTCTAAAAGAAAATGCAAAAAAAGTTCTAAAAACTAAAATTGGCTAGAAATACTACATTGTGCTTTATTTGCAGCCACCAAGAAGATTAAGAAAAACCCACTAAGCTATTTGCCTTTAAGATGTTGTCATGAGGACAACATGATTTTAAACATGAGGACAACAAGAATTTAAATCTTAAAACAGCTTGTGGCTACTGAGGTCATGTTAGTGTTGCTCATGTGTGCCTAGGCAGTAGCTTTGTTACCAGTCAAGCTGTGCAGATGGGAGCTGAAGCACATATATTGCCAGGCTTGTTGCTGTATCAGATACACCTTAGTGCTAGTCCCTTACCAATCCCTTCTTTCTGCCAAGCCATGCAGTTTTCTTCTTGTATCTCTTCATTGTAGGGATTGCCCTATTACAGCCTTCTTTGAGTTTGCTCCATTCTTTCTCTATGTGCTTATGTTTATTAAAACAATAATTATGAAGATGTGATCCAGCTATGTAGCATACAAGTGATCTGTTTACATAACTTCTAGGAGTTAAAACAAGCAGTGTTTTCAGTACCTTCTTTTGAGATCATCTTTGCTGCCTTTTACCAGTTCCAAAGCAAAATCTTGAGTCCTTTAATACTTGAAAATATGAAACTTTGAAGAACAAGATCTGGAATATACACTTGAAATGTAAAAAATCTATTTCATAATACTAGTAATTCTAATAATGTCTAGTAATACTGGAATCTCTTTGTCACATTTGATTTAAGATTCTCCTCCTGGGGGGAAAAAAAGAAGGAGAAAAAAAAGAAAAGAAAGAAATCCCAGACTTTAGAATAAGCTTTCCTCTTTGGAAAGATTATTGTCCTGAGTATAATATTTAAAAGGCCCCTGAAACAAATTAAGTTCTCCTGGAAAGGGAATGGAAAGGAAGGTGACAGTAGTACTGTACCTCTTGTACATAAGACTTCTGGCTCTTCTTTACATTTTTGCTTTTATTCTGCTAAATGCTAGCACTCCCTCCAATCCACTGGAAAACATATACTGGGAAGTGTACTATATGAAATGCTTTTGTCAGCAGAGCATTGAAATCAATTATTTATGCATCAAGTGGTGACAGGGGTGCAAAGCAAATACTACAAAGGGACCCCACTACACACCCTTCTGGAAATCATGTTGTAATCTCACAAGCCTTTTGTACTAATAGTTGTCTGATATCTATTAGATAGAAATTTAGATTTTTCAGGCTGACATTATCTCTTTAGCAAGGCCTCTCTGTAACAAGTTCTCATTGCTCTCCTTTCATTCACCTCTGCTTGCCAGGCAGCAGGCTGTTTCTTGAGTTAGTGATGCAGAAAATCTAGAAGGTCAAAGCTATAAATAGCTGTTTGGGAATATTTTTGTTTGTGGTCTTCATGCATTAATTTTTATTTCATGCCAGTAAGCCTTGGTTTTTCAAATAAATCGCATATGAATACATAGGCTTTCTTCTCCTTCCTCTACCACCACCTGGGTTCTCTCCAAATAAAAGCTTGGGTTTGGTACTCCAATAAGCAAGTAGTGAATGCATGTGCCAGTTCAGAACTTACCTAAATATGTCAGTGTCCTCTGAGGTTGCCTGTAAAAAGTAATGAGTGGCTGCATCTGAGGACTGTTCTACCTTGAATTGCCTTCCAGATCCTTTAGAATCCCGGTGGGTTTGGAGTCATCTGGTATTACTGCCAGGCCAAGAGGTGTCGTGTTACAGTGCAAATGTCAAAACCCATTTCCAGAGCCTGTATCAATCCAGAAGGGATGTTACTGGGTTGGATCTGGTTTCAACTTACTCTAGTCTTCTCCTGGGAGAAGAAGATGAGAACAAGGGAAGCCTGTAATGAGGCTTCTTCAGACCATGGTGTTTATATAGGTAATGTCAAAAAGCAAGGCTGTGTCTCTCTTGCTTGCTCCTCTTCTGGATTACAATCTATCACAAACTACTGAAATGATGGCTTTTAAATTCTGTTATCCAATTAGCTTTAGCATTTACTATGAATGAATTAGCTGAGTGAGATTAGAGGCATACCAGTAATGCAAAGTTTTAGTTGATTTGGAGACTTTTATGATGGTGTTGGGCACATAATGTTTGTGGTGTTGCCCCTCAGAGGACTTAAACATAGACAGGAGGGACTCTCAGCCCTCTGCAGTAGGCTGTGTGGGAGCAGCAGGGTAGGAGGCATTTGGATGTCTGGCTCAGCATGAAGCCTGTACTTGGCAGTTTCCTGTCTCCATGAAAGCTGTGGCAGAAAATGATGGCAGAGTAGTGAGAATCATTTTTGCAGAGAAAAGCCATTAGCTGAACTGTCCTGAGTGACTGACCTGAATGACTTATGCTTGTGGGGTCACAAAAGAGTCTAAGAGATCTTTATGGCACTCAAATTTATGAATATCTTTTTTCAATCCAGTCTCCCTCTCGAAACTGCAAAGAAATTAAGTTAGCATTGTGCTTTTTTTATAAACTCTTTCTGTATGACATGGTAATATTTTACCTCTCTTTGCAAATAGGGTTTTGAATCTCTCAGCAATAGTAGTTTTTAATCCCTCATTGCTGATTTTGACAGCTGTATTATCATGTGAAATGCAGCTTGTCTTCCAAAAGTAAATGGTCTGCATTTGTTACTTGGGTATGTGAAACTCTCTTTAGTGGCATTTAACTGCAATGTAAATCGTTGGTCTTGATCCTGAGAAGCACCATGTAAGACTAGACTCTTGGCAGCAAATGGACTTTTCGCAGTTTAAAAGTGCTTGATTTTGTTTTGTGAATAAATGGGCAACATGGTTAAATTATATTGCTTTGAGTGTACCATGTGTAATAAGAGAATGTCACTTTTATGTGCATGCTTACCTTCGAAAATCCTGAAGTATCTGGGATATATGTACAGGCTTCTCAAGACCTCTGGCAAACATGTGGTATCCATGAGCTACTTTTTATCCTGCTTAGGTTAGTTTATTGGGGGAAAGAAAAAAAAAGTAAGGTTGGAGGTGCCAACCCATCAGTTACTTCTATGATATATTTTTTTCCCTTTGAGTTACTGTCTCAGGCTGTTTGAACTCTTTAGGAAGAGGTGACCCAAATGCAGAAAGGTATGGAAGAGTTTGCTTGTGAAAAGGCTGAGCTATTTTACCTTTTGAAGTGAATGAGCAGGCATAACAGTAAAGTATGAATGGTTTGGAAACAGCAGAGCTAGAGTGCTTCAGTCCTGCCTGTCCTTGTAATGGAAGAAAAACTGGAGAGAAAAAGCAGCCATGAGCATTGAAAAATGAGGCCAAAAGTTAGAAAATCTGTTGCAATTAAAAGGATATCCTTTTCATGCAATTAGGCTAGGAAGCTCATCTGCTACAGGAAGTTGTTGAGACTGAGAATTAAACAAGATTAAAAAAGGAATTGGACAGATGATAGCAAGTACATATTTTTTAAAATATCTGTATAAATTAATACCACTTTAAAAGCTGATTGTTAGGATTAACCCCAAAATCCAAAGCTTATGTCTGATTAGCAACCAGAAGGAAACTTGACATGTTCTTGCACATTCCTCTGGCTCATGAGATACTGTCAGAGACATGATGTTAGGTAGCATTGATTTAGTATCCAATTTCCTGGCTTTTCCTATACACGCTTGTGAAAGGAGGCTGGGAAGATTCATGGCTACTTAAATGAAAAGTAGAATAATTTGCTTGAGTCCTGGATAATTCATTAAAATCGTTTTAGGGAGT
Source organism: Anthoscopus minutus (assembly GCA_013399455.1). Taxonomy (NCBI): domain Eukaryota; kingdom Metazoa; phylum Chordata; class Aves; order Passeriformes; family Paridae; genus Anthoscopus; species Anthoscopus minutus. The sequence goes on along the minus strand of VWYI01037545.1, from coordinate 140,519 downwards.
AGGGGCTTTTAACAATAAAATTTACTGCCTTGCTTGTCCAAATTGTATGGATATTTGAGAACTACAGATTTAATTCTGCACATATTCCTGTCTATCACAGCATTTTTAACATTTTAAGTTTCTCAGTCCAGTTGGTACATGTGCCTGTAACTGTAGTTTCATTTCCATTTGAAATTTATGTTGCCTTTTATTTACTTTGCTGCCAAAAAATTCCTCAACCAAAACCTAAAGCAAACCTGCCTTATTTCTACACTTCTCTATAAGGTATCTTAGTTCAGAAACTTCATGCCCAGGTTGCAATGTATTAACAAAAAAATTTCTACCTTTCCAGGATGAGCTCACCAAATTCTGTTTTTGGAACTTCATCCTATGTAAATGGGAAGTTTTTTGTTCATATTGTCAAACATCTGTACAAAGATAAGCTGTGCTTTGATACTATGTGGCTATATTAAACTTGTAATAAGTCATATTAGAATTTAATTTTTTTATTATTATTTATGAGGTGATTTTAGGTGTAAACCTGCTGCTTTGTAAGTGTTTGCTGAAGGCCTGTAGTTGAGAGCTACAATAGTAGAGTAAAATTGTATGCTTGAGGGTGCTTATGGGAATAAAAGTTACTAGATACTTTCAAATAAAGAAAGATGATTTGACCCTCAACATGATGGAAAAACTCTTGTGTAATTTACATTTCACATAATGTTCAAGTGTTTGACAATGGAATTTCAAACTTGGCCTTCGAGGTGTGTTGAGAGGGACACCAAAAATGTAGGAAAATGCTAGCTGTAGTCTGGTTAGAGAGGATGCTGGCCCCCATTCCATGCTGTTTGCTGTAAAAGGTTTGATATACTTTTGCAGGGAAGACAGGACATAGTAGTTCCCTCCTGCTTTTTAAAAAGTCATAGCTCTGTGTTTTTGAGCAGTGGATCTTCTGACTCCCTAAGTGATGGGTGTGAACCAAAAAGCCTGTTGCTGAGTTCTGCTGGGTGCAGGGAAAGCCTCATGACTGAACCAGTTACATGCAGTCCAGCATAAAGTGGGCTTTGATTGTAACAAGAGCAGTTAATCCATAATTTACTTAAGCCTTGGAGGTGTGGTTCTTAGTCATGGCCTAGATGCCTGTGACAAGTGATATCCATGTTGGGAGTTTGTTAGCAGTTAATCAAAGTACCTGGAAGCACAGAGAGTGTTACAAGAGGAAGTATTTGCTTTCATTTCATTTTTAAGAAATGACACAATTCATTTATTTTTTCTCACACGTGCATTTGGGCAAAATATGGTGAATGAGCAGCGGCATCAGTCAACTTTGGTAGTAGCTTGCAGAGGGGTATTGGAAAAGATATTTCATTCATTTTCTTCTTTTCTTAATGTGGTTTTAAGTTTGCAGTGGTCATGAACAGAACGTGCCTGACAGTCTGTGCAGATCTGATATTTGAATTGTTCATCAAAGATGGGGTTTGTAGAAGGCCATTTTATTGTCAAGACCATTGTCTTGACAATACTAGTATTTTACTGTCATTCTCTATAGCATTATTTGTATTCTCCCTGATGTCTTTTAATGGATAAGGATACTTCGTGCAAAATCATATGCTTTGTTTCAGAGCCTGATTTATTCAGAGCAAGCACAGCAGGGTCCAGTGAGGGAGATTATATATTGCATTTCCATAGAGTGCTTCCAGAAGGAGTTTGGGTTCAAATCATAGATGGCTTTTGGTGAAGAATTTTAAAATAAATTCTAAGAAGTTAATTATCCTCATAATAAATTACATTATTCCAACATAATTTCCAAATAGAACTCAGAAGTCTGAAAAACAAATATAATATATGAACCATATCTTTGATATAATTGTTTCTTGGTGTATAGTGGTTTAAGGGAGCAGAGCATCCATACTTCTCAAGACTTTTTGTAGAATTTAGCTTTTAAAGGATTTATAGATGATAATGTGTCTGCAGAGCTGACTAGGAGGTTTTCATTTCTTCAGCAAAAGCAGGTAGACTTCTACTGCAGAGCAAAACACTAATATTGACCTATCCTCAATAGGTTTCAGCTAGGGTAGAGCTAATTTCTTATCAATAGCTGTTGCAGTGGTGTGTTTTGGAGTTAATGTGGTATTGATAACACACTGATGCTTTGGTTATTTGATAATTCGTGTTTATCCCAAGTCATGTCTCATGCTTTGTCAGTGAGGAGGTATGCAATAAAAAATAAACAAGCCACAAAACCAAAAAGACTGGGAGGGAGCATAACTGGGACAGGTGACCCAAACTGACCAAAGCTATATTCCACACCATAGAATTGTTACATAAACTGGGAGAGTTACCCAGAAGGGGAGCTCGTCTGGGTTTGAGAAGCAGATCTGGCACTAGTGGTTGGTGTGAGCAATGTACTGTGCATCACTTGTTTGGATTTTTTACTTTTTATTGTAATGATTGTTATTATTATTTACCATTATTATTGTATTTTTGTATTTTGTATTATTGTATTTTACTTTCTTTTCTATTATTAAACTGTTCTTACTTCAACATAAAAGTTTTACTTTGATTCTCCTCCCCATTCCACCGGGTTTGTTGGAAGGAAGACAGGAGTGTGGTTGAGTGAGCAGTTGAATAGTGTTTCATTTCAAGCTGGGCTTAAAACTACATGACTAAAGAATAAGGTCTTTTGTCTAGATTTAAGCTCCAGTTCTAAAGTATGAAATATGGAATAGAGATTCTTAATGAAATGGTAACGATTAGATTATGAGGCAATGATGACATAAGCTGAAACATTTCATTGATGTAATTTACTCAAAGTGCTGCACTGTTTGTGGTTGAAGCAAAAAATTCCTGGCAGCCAAATGAAATTTGAGGTTCAGACCAAGCAGTCTTTTAAGTCTTTTAAGCATGGTAATGCTAAAACTCATTTGTACTTTGATGCTGTCTTTGTTAGAAATTATTTTTAAAAAATCCCACGGTCACACAGTAACTCCTGCAGAATGCTCCAAGTGGTGGGGAGTTTCCCACTTCTCTGTGTACTCAGCAGGCTCTGGGAGTTGGCACTCAGTTATAGCTCAGCTCTGCAAGGTCTTGTTCTGTTGTGTGCTAAAAACACTCAGCATCAGCTGAGAGTCTTATTGTGAGGAGTGATGTTTCTGGATGGGAATACCTTATAAGCCTAGCCTTGGCATGCTTATTTTTCAGATATTTTCAATATGTATATTACAGGTTGCGTTATATAAGGTAAGAAGTAGAACTACTCTGGGGTGATTGAAAGATGGCCACTGTGCTTCATGGGCTAACTGGAAGTGCAGGTGGTTCTCCCCTCTACAGAGAGCAGTATGTGCTGTGGAGCAGACTAGCTGTTCTGTGGACACAGTTAGTAAAGGAACAGCATTGTTTTTCAAATAAATGTTGGAAAAGAAACAGCCATGAGGAGAAGCTAGGCTGTCTAAATCCTGAAGGCATGTATTCTGCTCTTTGTGTAGATGGCTTAGTTCAATAGCCTTGAGGCTGACTGCTGAAGTAGAATTTACTCGATTTGTCAGAAAACTCTCTTTGGGTCCCCTGAGTGTTTTGGTTTATTTCCACAACAAAGGAAATACAGACTGAGGATTCTCATACCGTGTCCTCTGAGAGTATTTTACTGTTGGAAGACCTGGCTTTGCCACACGTGAAGAAATGAAGAATGACTAGAGCTAAAGATTGTAATGATTCCAAGTGTCTGCAGGAAATCCTCAATTGCACTGTTAATCACAAGTATGAACAGGCAATTCTTAGGAAGTCTTAGTTGAGTTTTGGAGTCCCTTAAGATTTCAACAGTTATCTTTTTATTAAGTCTTTGACCTTCAGTGGTACCTGTACTGTAAATTGTAGAAACCTGAAGCAGAGAACTTAATGTTGTGATGTGGTGATGGTGTGGTCAGTATTTACAACAGTCAAAAGAAACCCAGAAGAAGTTCATGCTCCAGGGGGCTTGTGCTCTAAAAATAGAGATACAGTTTGCATACATAATGGCTGATCAGAAGATTTGCTGCTAAGCAATGTAGTTGGAATACTGATGCCTTTAAATAGCATTTTTCATCTAGTGGTTAAGAAATGGTGGGTTTGATACGAAGTACTTCACTTTTATATTCTGTCAGTGGCTTAAAAGGTAGTTTGTAAAGCACTTAACTTAGATAAGATTTGAGAAGTATATTTTCTGGTAATTAAAGCAGTCATTGCATTTCTCCTGTATCATACTTTTTCCTACTGGTGTTCTTTGGAATTGTGCCCTGTTAGTACTTCTCATAATCCTGCTCTGTACCTGTAATACAGAAAACTAAAATGCCTTTTAAGTGACATAAATCATTTTACATTTTATTTTTGGTATGTACATACAGCACTTGAAAAAAAATAGATGCTTGCAGTCTCACTGCTTTCACTCCTGACATTCAAATTTTAATATAGGCCTGTTAGGTACCTAAGGAGTTTTGTACAGAAGGCAGCAGTGAAAAGTCTGTTCTGAGCTAATGCAGATAACACATTAATAGAAAATATAAGACTCTTAAGTCTGTGGGTTTGAGTACCCTCAGTCAGCTTGGTCTCCTGGCCACCCATATGAGATGTAGTTGTAGGACATAATGAAGTAACACTGATGTTCCAGGTCTTCAGCAGCTATTTCAATATCTTTTTAACACAGAGACTTTTTAAATAATGTTTACTTGATGATTTCCAAGAACAGCTGAGAATTTTTGCAGTAGGCATAACTGGTCTGGTACTGTCAAATTGAAAAGGGTACACGAAGATATTGAGCTCTGTGTTTATTACTTTTCTGGTTATAAAACTGAATTAGTAAGAAGAGAGCTCAACCTGTCACAACTTATTGCAAGGATATTTTCCATTTCATTTTACTGCCCTTTGAGGATTTGATTTCTCATTACAATAATACAGTTAATTAGTTGTAATGTCTCCCTAAAACCAAGTCACAGTCCCTGTTTTGCTTTACTGAACATTAAGCTGGTGCAGTGTAGCAGTGGAGGAAAAAACCCGGAGAGGATACATATGCCCTTTATTTAAGTTGTATGCACCTGTAGTTGACATTAAGTAAGCTTTGAGATGACTGATAATCATGTTTACATGCTTGTAAAAACTTAACTCTTTGGAGCAAAGTGTTATGGCTGGAGATTTGCCACTATGATTTGCTTCATCATATACATTTGCTAAAAGATGCTGAGGCTGGATTTTGTCTCTGCTTAGACACAGAGCAACACAGGTCTTGCGTTCCAGCGAAGGCAGCTGTTCAGCTTCGATCTCAGAGATCCCAAACAATAAAACTTCAAGTGGTTTTAATAAATGAGCAAGTGCCTATCCATCAGTTTTGCCATGGCAACTGTTTGTAGCCCATGATGAATATGGCAGTTTAAAGTAGCTGAACTGAGTGAAAGAAAAGGATATCCTACTTTGTTTCTACGTTAGGGTACGGCCTACAGACTGGCAATAAGCTGATTAAAAATATTGTGAAGGAGTCTTGAATCAGATGCAGGCTTCCTTTCTCCTCTCTCTGGTTACCTGTAAAAACCTTCTTCCTTCTGGTTAGCCTTTGGGCAGCAGCATGGTTTTGAATTAGTGTAAACTTCTTATCATACTGTACCTAATCCACTAAAAATTAATAACCTAGATAGTTTCAACTTGATTTATTTGTTTTGATATTCTTTAAAAAATGATCAATGTATATGCATTGTTCAGTGTAAATAAGAAAAATACCTGCCATATTCTTTAATGCAATGCTCTTTCTCAAATCCATCTTTTCATTCTGTTTCCTGCAGGTGTTCCGCAAGGATCTCATTAGTGCCATGAAACTCCCAGATTCTCACCATGTCAACCCTGATGAGTATTACGTCTTCGCAGACACGTGGAAACAAGAATGGGAGAAAGGGGTTCAGGTTCCAGCCAGTCCAGAAACTATTCCACAGCCTTCACTCAGGTATTAGTGGATCATGTGCACAAAATGGCAGCTCAGAGAAGATGGTCTCTCAAAACCAAGTTGTCTAAGTGCTTTCAGCTTTTCTCTGTTGGTATGTTTAAATCTTCATTGTAGCAGCCTTCAGATATGTTCTTAAACCACACAAGTGCCTATTTGGAAAACATTTCTCTGACGCTTCAGTCCAAGTCTCATTCTGTCTGTGTGCTGTTACAATTTCTACATTGTGAGCGTAAAAAGATCTTTTTTCATCAGTCACATGGTGCTATGGATTAAAAGCTGTTTTTTATTTGAGTATGGGGAGTTGAATAAATTAAAAATAAATCCATATCTTATATATATTACTTGAAAGGTTTCCCTACACAGCATGATAATATAGGCATATATTCCCTACACTAGGCATGCAGTAATCACTGATACCTGGCAAAATTACTCATTTGTTTATATAATCTAGTTTTGGCTATTCTCAATGTTTTAACCCTTTCTACCTTCTCTCACCACAGCTGGCTGCTTAACATTATAGAAGTTCAGTGATCTCAGAGTCTGGAGATAGATAAAGAATCTTCTGTTCTCTCCCACTGTGTTTAGACTAGAGAAACATAGCACTGTAGTCCTGTAACCCTTCCTGGTGGAAACAAAGTGTGTTTCAACACAGAAAGGTTAAAGCCAGTGTGGTCTTCAAGACAAAGATAAATGAATTGTCTGGTGCAAGTGCTGAGCCAGCATAATTTAATTTCCACTGAGGCTATTGTCAGCACCAAGTTATTAAAATAACTATATTGCAGCTCATACCAGCAGTATTATATTAGAGGGAAAAATTGCTATAGATTTGGCTGGACTAGAGAAAAGAAAAACTCACAAGGGAATTAGAGGAAAAAATGAGCAGGGCGAAGGGGGATGAAGTATGGCAGAAGTACATTGTTTGTGCTAACATTGATAATCCACATTGTCCAGTCAGAATTATGTGGGATACAGCTTGACAGCTGCCTCCTCCTTCTTTGCTGCCTTATTTTCCAGAGTTTTTATCTTATCCGTGTCCTGCAGAGTGTTGGCTCCAGAAAGCATGTAGAGCTGCTCATGCATGGCACTGTTCCATTCTGTATCTCTCTGGCTTCCTTCCACATTTTGCACTGAATTCAGAGAAAGATTGAACTTTATCTAGTTCAGATTATTCTTTTCATTCCAAAATCAAACCAATCAAACATTGAGTTTTATCTCCAAAAATACTTGAAAGGTTGAGAACACAAATCTTTTTCTCCTTTGCTTCTTGGATGACTTTTCTCCTTTACATTTTTGCTTGGCTTCAGAATATTTCTTGCATAACAAAACGAATGTGTTTGTAACGTGGATAAGGTGCCATTTTCAAAATAAGGATAGACTGAGTATCCCAAATGAAGAGCAAGGGTTTTTCCCACACACACACAGACAGTACAGTAGAATAAATTAAGCTTTCTTGAAAAAGTTGGTATTTTCAAGAGATTGGTTGGCAAGATTTCCTTCTATCATTTAGAAAGAATATAGGACAAAGATTGTATTGGTTTTATGCATAATACTTTGTGTTTCAGAAACAGTTGCTTTGTCGTACTAGTAGCATTTGTTAAATAGAAATCATATGGATAGGCTTATGTTTTAAAAAAGGGTTCTGTATATGTAGTAATGGAATTGGAACATTTTGGCTGAAAAAATGACATTTACAGAATCCTGTCTCCCTAGGCTGACTGTACTTCCTGGTTAGTTTAAAATCTGTGAAGCCCCAGCTTTCTTTGCACTTACAGCAAATATTTTATGTCTTTCAAGGATGGGTCTTAAAAAGCTGTAAGTATTTCTTTTTTTTCTTTTCACTCACAGGGTTGTCGCAGAAAAAGTAAAAGAAGTACTGTATACACGACCCAGGAAATACATCCACTGTTCCAGCCAAGAGCCCACAGAACCAGGTTACATCAACATTTTGGAACTAGCAGAATCTGTGTGTCGCTATGACTTGGATGACATGGATATCTTTTGGCTCCAGGAGCTAAATGAAGAGCTTACAGAAATGGGTAATTCCACAACATATTCTCATTTTAAAAGCTGCACTTGATTTCTACTGTTTGATTTGTAGTCTGCTGTTAAGGTCTCTTAAAGATTGCTGAATGAGAATTGAATGCAAACGCTAAGGTAAACAGGAGCTAAAAAAGTAATTACTTTCTTAATCTGTTAATATTTTATATTTTGTCTATTGTGCCTAAAATTTTTTTGACATTCAAAATCATCTGCAACTTCTGCAGACAGAGGCAGGAGAGAAGAAGCCCACACCAGGTGGAATTAATTTTAGGACTTAAAAAGTTAAAGAGTTTATGTAGGGAAAGCAGATGTTTGTTTCCATTTCCTGAACTTGAAACATCTACAAATTCAGAGTTCTGAGGAGCTTGCATGCTGGGTTTTCAACAGAGTAATTAAGTTTCACACATGTTGGCCCATCCAAAATCAGCTAAGTAAACTTTGTTTTGCTCTGCAAGTTGTAGTATAGAGATCTATGAGTGGGAGTGAGCTATGGAAAGTAATATTGGTATTATCACTGTAATAACTGAATTGTGGCGGAATAGCCTGTGTGGCTAGTATTCTTCCATGGCTGATTGTAGGTCCTTTATGAAGGACAGGTTGGCATCTCCTGGATTTGCTGTTAATGAAATAGGAAAGACCTATAGAAAAGTGATAATCAATGGCAGCATTGTCTTAGTAGTAATGAAATAGTGGTGACTGAGATCCGGAAGGGAATGAGGAGGGGAAGTAGTTTTTCTGGTCCTGGACTTCAGGAAAGAAGTACATTTCTACTTAGGTAACTGGGTAGGATATGGGAAGTAGCTCTGAAGGATGGAATTACTGAAAAGAGCTAGCAGATCTTTAAAGAACACTGTCCTCTAAGCACAAGAAAGTTCCAGTTACACATTCAGGAAAATTAGTAGATGTGTTGGGAGACTGGTTTGGTGAAGTAGGGAGTTCATGACTGAGCACCAGTGCCAAAGGATGCATATAAGTAGAAGCAAGGACAAAAACTTCCCAGGCATACAGGAATGCTGTAAGCAAAAACTGTTAGCTTTTCAAGGGGACAGATCTCCATCCATGGAGATTTTCAGTGTTTGGCTACATATATCTTGTGAGCAACAGCCTTTCTTGGATTTCATATTGACTCTGCTTGGAGCCCAGGCAGAGGCTGACGCCCTCTGTAGGACCCTTCCCACCTAAATGATTAGGTAATTCTTTTAATTCAGGCAATGAGAAAGTATTAGGGCATGGGAGAGAACCCTTTAACTCTCCCTATTTATTGCTTGTAACGAGGATTCACAGTTAGTAGCCTCAGTTAAAATATTAGTCTCTGCAATTAATGTTATGTGAATATCCCAGCATTTGAAGGCCTGAGTAAATCATAAGCTGTGAACATCATGATCGTTTTTGAGCAAGAATTTTGGTGGGATGGAGTTTGGAGATGGCTCATAGCTGTGAACATCATAGACTTATGCAGTGCATATCCTGAAGCTGCAAACTTGAGGGCCAGTCTCATAGCAAGTACTTTTTAAATGGTACTGGTTATGCTAAGTTTGATTAGTGGTGAGTGTCTATAGTGTGTGTAGTGTTCAAATGAACAGATAGTATAGATTGCAGCAGTATATTTATCTACTCTTTTATTTAAAAAAAAAATCAGAAAAATAAAAGCACTTTTAATAATTGTCATGCTTCGCTCATTCTGTCACAGTGGACTTAGAGGTACTGGGTGGTGCAATTTTTGTATCATTATAAGATGTGAAGTGTTCTTGATGAGTTTTATTTCCTGGGGCACAGTGTGTGATTTTTGGGTTTCATTAGTATTTTGTAAAATTATGGAGGTTCAGGAAGGGTTATATGAAAGCAGCCAGCAGTAACAGAAATGGCTGTCTTTTGTCTTTTATACTGCAGTGTTTTGTTCCAGGTGTAACCTTGTGGTTTGTGTAAAATTTTTACGTAATCAGTAGTTCTACTTGTATTTATAAAACAATGTTTTCATTAGTCTGTGAGTGAAAAATCTTGTCTATTTTTATTTTATTTTTAGATGTTATGTCTACTTCATTAGTTGTTAGAAGTTGTCTTGTTTCTTTTCCTGCTTTTCTGACTCAGTCAGAAGCATCTGACTGTCCTCTAATTGCCCTTCCCTTTCTCTGTTGTAGGATGTGGGCTCCTGGATGAAAACACAATGGAAAAGACAATTGAAGTGCTGGAGAGGCACTGTCATGAGAATATGAATCACGCCATCGAGACTGAAGAAGGGTTGGGTATTGAATATGATGAGGACGTCATCTGTGATGTGTGCCGGTCCCCAGACAGTGAAGATGGGAATGACATGGTGTTCTGTGACAAGTGTAATATTTGTGTCCATCAGGTTAGTGCCTGCAGAAATGTTGCACTATCCTGTGGTCTAAGTTTATCCAGGCAAGTGTGGAATTTGAACAGGTATTAAATGTTAAGTGGAGAACTTTGTGGTTTTCTACATACTGTGGTGTGATACTGAGGTGAATTTTTGGACTCTTAACTATTACAGTAGCCACTGTCTTAACAAGAATGCAAAGTGTGTTTTTGGGACATGCAAGTATTTCTTTCCTCTGTGACTCTAAAGAATATTTTCACCTATTATTAAATCTGCTTTTGAAGATAAACAGGACAGGAAATACTGGCTTGCCTATTTGTGAGAAATCTAAAGATCATTTGTTTCGGAGCTATTTTTTTTTCCTTTACTGACTAGTTATTTGGTCAGACACACACAGTCTAAATTTAGCCATCTGGAACCATATGTAGGCACTTCAACAAAGTAATCTTTTACAGAAGCCATCAGCACCTGCAAAAACCATGGTCTCAGTCTGAATGGTGCTCATGTTTATAGTGTTTCAGATGTAGCCAAGACTTTGCACTGCCTGAGCTCAGCATAGTCAGGTATAGGTATTCTTATAATCAGAAAGGGGATATGAATCCTGTCTAGGATGAATCCTGTGGTTTTTGTGCATCCTGTTATGGAAGGGAGTTTTGCTATAAATTGAAAAGAGACCAAGAAAGTTCTTTCTTTTCATATTTTTGTGCTGACTGTAAGTAATATTTGGAAAACATATCTGGCTGAAAAAAGCCCTGTCACCTCCCGCTCACAGTGGGCTGGCTTCTAGCCTGGCTGCTTTCCTGACCTGAGTCGCCGTGTGAAGCAGCCTGTGAGCCTGAGTTGGCTGTAAGGTAGCTGGTGACAGGAATATGGCTGGCAGCTGGGCTGCCTGCTTCAGTCCTTGCTTGTACCTGATAAGGAGTAATGATGGATTTGCAGTCAAAGGCTCATGGTTGCTGACAGCTGAGCTTGAGTTGATGGTCTGCTGCCTCCTTGCCCTGGATATGCCTGAAACAAACTGGAGAGCATGTCTGGGCTAGAGCTAATCCTGACTATAACAACAACTTGTTTCATTTTTAATCTGGAGCAACTTTGGTTCAACAAGTACCCTCAGGTCTGTTTGTCATCACACAGTTTGGAGGTGGAGGAGGAGTGTGAGAAAATTCTTTCTTCATGGTACCCTATTATGCTGGCTCAAACACGTTGTGAAATTACTGTTTCAGTAGTCTAGGCATCCTTTGCTTATCAGTTAAAATTAGAAAATAGCTTCAGTCCATTTCCAGCACCTTAGATACGATCTCAGATGTAATGCCACTTCTGCTCTAGTAGCAGAATTCTGGTGGGAATATGCCACAGAGGAGGGAAAGAACACTTGTAAAATTTGGATTGCAGCTCCCCCTGTTGGGCTTCTACAGGAGCTGTCACATAAAGAAAAACATTTAGGTTAGTCAGTCCTGCCTCGTTTAATTCAGGAAAGTCCTCCTCCCGACAAACCTGACATAAATGTGCAGAGTTTTATGGTACTTTTTAATATTAAGTACTGAGATCTTATAACCAGAAGGCTGGGAAGGCAAGTATGGGAATTTTATACTAGATTGAATCTGAAAGAATGGTTACAACTAATGATCCCGTTCTTTTGAGTCTTTTAATGTTATCATTACCAGAGATAATGTTAGAAATTGAGATTTCCTGTGATATCTACTCTTTTGGTAAAACTTTTATTTGGAGTGGTTGAGTGAAATTAGACTTTGGTGGCAGCCAGTGATTTCAGATATTCTCAGCTTCATGGAGGTAGGGGGGATGTGTACAGCAGGATCCACCATTGCTTCCATTAAAACCATGAGAAATTTGAATTGGAAATCAAACTATTTATTTTCCTTATTTTCCTTTAGATCTCAAACCTAGAAAAAGTTAAGGAATCTCCCATTTTCCATATGGTTAAGTGCAATACTTCAGAAATGGGCATAAAACGCAGCATCTTATAATTTCAGTATATGCTGTAATTTTTGTTGCATTATTATATAAATATTTACATAAAAAGACACAGAACTGTAACCACAAACATTGCAGGAAATTATTTTTAGTCAAACAGCTCATATCCCTTCATCTCTAAATAGAAGAGCGTTATATTTTCGGTAGCAGGAAATTGTTACTTTAGAAAGTATTGGATACAGAAGCTAATTTAAAGGAATATCCATGTTGTTTACTTCAAAAATTTAAAATAAAAGCATAGGTGAAGGTTTGTAATATGAGTGTTGTTGTACAGACCCAATGGATATGTTTTATAAACAAGTGTTAAAACTATTGCTGTTGAGGCAGTTTGTCTCTTGGATTACTTGACTCATTTTAAAGTAAAGGAAACACAGAAAGATTAAGTGAAGGCCTTTACTTTTTTTAAGCTTTGCTTTGTGTAAATATGAATGCTTGTGTGAAATAATTTCAGCACAATGATTCCAATACCTGTTTTTCTCCAAGGCTTGCTATGGAATCTTAAAAGTACCTGAAGGGAGCTGGCTGTGTCGCACCTGCGTCCTGGGAATACATCCTCAGTGCCTCCTCTGTCCCAAAAGAGGAGGTGCCATGAAAGCCACCAGGACAGGGACCAAGTGGGCACATGTGAGCTGTGCTCTTTGGATTCCAGAGGTAAAACCTTAATTTCTCTCTTGTCCTACTCCTCCTTTTTCCATCCTCTGCCTTTATACATTCTCATGATTTAAGGTCTTTAACATAATACTGGACTTCATTCTGATAGGCCTGCTCAGTCTGTGAAGTCTGGAAGAGAGTCCAGCTTGTATTCTATTAATGAGTCACTTTGTCACCTCCATTTACTCAGCAATCACTTCTTGGTGTCATTTATGGTATCTGTGACGTGCAAGAAAGGGCGACTGGTATAAGCTATATCTTACAACTGTACCTTCATTGTCTCTTGTATTTCTTGATGAATCTTTGGATACATGTGTAATTTGCATGAATACCTCCACTTTTTTCAGATTTATGTTTGTTTGTTTAAAGGTTGCCTGCACACCATTATTTCTATAGGATGTATGCTGAAATTTGTACTTTAAAGTTTCTTTGAATTAAAATTTTTCTGAATGGTGGGGAGATGAGAATTTTTTATCTCCATGTTGTATATACTTCATAAGTAGAGGCTTTTTTGATATATCTGTGCATAACATATATGGAGAGTTTCATAATGAACACCTAACACTTTAACACTTCCTACTTCATTTTGAATCAAGTTTAGCATCACAGTGTAGTTCTGTAAAAGAGAAAGTTCACTTGGGTATAGATGGAGTTTGTGTTTAATTTTGAACTTGGAATATTTATGTTTTATTTCTGGTAAGATTCACAAATCCATTATGGTGGGTGGTTTAATGTGAAACAGTAGCCAGATCTGTCAGCACCATGAAATCAAGGATAAATTATTTTCTGAATCTTCTGCTCCCAAGTGCAGACAGGCCTGATGTGTCCACAACTTTGAGGAAGATGTTAAGATTTTGGTTTGTGTTTTCTGACTTAGCAACTGGATATAATGTGTAATTCTTAGTTGTCTCAGGCATATATATCTGCATCTTAAGGAGATTATCTTTGCAGTTGCACTTTTCCTTTCAGGCCTACTTGTAGTTTCTGTCACCTCTTTCACCTTCGATGAGAGACGAGTTGAGAAAAAACAAAAAAATATTTATTTTAAAAAAAATTACTTCTCCTCTTGTGCTTATGAAATGTCTTGACTGGAAGCTCTCCTGGCTTCGAGCTGACTGGCTGTTCTAGGAGGTCCATTCTGCATGCAGTTGTCTTGCTGTTCTCATCAGCAGAAGAGGAGCAGCAAGGTTTGGGAAGGAAGTGATGGTGGGGTAGGAAGCACACCCTGGCTTCTCCCATCTCCCTCTGGCTGAGGATGAGAAGCTTCTGGGGGACACCTAGGGTGGGAGAGCTTGAACCCAGCTGTTTCTACAGCCCATTCAGTGATTCCAGATTTTGGATGCCTCCTCCTCTCCACACCAATGCCAAGTATGTCAGGCATAGTGAAGAGGTGGCATGTGCCTGCAGGCATGGAAAATGCCTCTTGGATCCATTCTCTGGGGCTTGTGTGTAGTCACTTGTAAAACAATTCAGCTACCAGAGAAGCCAGGAAAACCCTTTGTAAGTCTCTACTAAAATGGCAGGTCAGTTCCTGTCTGGAGTGGCCTTAAGTGCTGCAGGGGGCAAGAAAGACATGGAGTTTGAAGACCCAGGGATGGATGCTTTAGGATGGATGCATAGATATATGTGTTCTCATATATCTATTTTTTTTCCTTCTAAGGTACTAGCATGCTGGAACTCCCTAAAAGAAACATTAATTATAAGGTCACTCTTGTGGCCCTAACAAAGCAGAGCGAGGCAGGGAGCAGGGAGAATGGGGCTATAAACATGTCTGTGTCTTGTGGCAAAAGATTCAGAGAGACTTCATGAGTCACCAAGTGTAGTTGAGCATTGTCGCAATCAGTTGTGCCAGGTATTCTCCTGATTTGATGAATTAAAATCTGTCTTAAATTTTTTTCCTTCCCTTTCTTCCTTGTGAGTTAATGTTGTCTAAAGGCTTTCTTTTTGCTCCCTTGACTGATTGGGATGATTGGAGGTTTTTACTTTCCAAAGTGTACTCATTGGTTTATATCCTCTTTACTTTGCTGTAGTGTCAATGTGTGGTAGATAATGTATTACAGGTATGTCCTTTGCCATTCAATGTAGAGTTTAGCTGAAGCAGAAAGCAATAAGCACCTTGGCTGTAGAGGAAAGATAAAATTTTCTGTCTTGAGCAGTTGTTGTGAGTGACTGTGCTCAAGCCACTGGGCTGCCCTTCCCAACCACTGATGCAGATCCTTGTGCACTGGTGCAACTGTTAGTTTGCAGGGAAGCAGAGGACAGCAGGGTGATTGATCATGTGCATAACAGTTGCAGATAATAGACGTCAACAACCCATTGTCTTCACTCTCTCCCACTCTTAGAACTTCTTCAGAGTATAGTCAAAAAGTAACCTGATGCAAAGTGAAGAAATGGAGAAAATGACTACGTGTTATGGCAGATGGATCATTTCTGCCTTGGAATGGGAGTTCTTGGGGGATAAAAAGGTTGGCCTCTGCTCTCTGGATCCCTTGTGAACAGCAAAGTTCAAATGGACTTTGCCTTGATGCCTCTCTGCAGAAACATGTGGGTGGCACAAGACCAATATAAATAAATTGCACCTGACTCTGTAAGTGCCTCTTTGTGCTTTTACAAAGTGGGGTAATATCAACAGTCAGAATTATAAGAGGAGTGAACAGTATTTCCAGTATAAATGTTTCCTGACATGACGAGACTCCTCTGGGGAAGGAGCAGGGAGAACATATAAGGGGGCAGAGAGGAACAGAAAAAAGGTCTGTGTCAATTCCCAGCCCCTGTTGGGAAGCCCAGCAGAAAGCTGATATTGCTCAGTCTCCAGAAAAGTCATTGAAGATTCTGGTTTCTTTTTGAAAAGAAGATAGACAGCCTGACACATTGATGCAATCCCTTAATTCCAAAGGGAATTCCTCTTGTCTTTCACTGTAGTGGTAATGATCAATGTTTGTACAATATTGTTTCAGAAATACCTGTGCAACTTGTAACCAGCTGTTTTGAGCATGGTCAAGTTAAGTTCATTAAAGGCTCTGTCCTTTATAAGCACAAAAGCTACATTTGATGATACTGAAGAGCACTGACCATGATTTTGTTGAACTAGTCAGGCATTCCAGTCATGTCACTTTTCCACCAATTTATAGGAAGGCCACAAGAGCTTAAATTGTTAGTTGCAACTATCTCATGAGTTCATCATATATTGCCTGACTGTTCTTCTTTAAAACCTGAGCCTTCTAAAGCCTCTCAGTGGCTTCCTAATGAACACTTTTGGAAATGCCATGCAGCCAGCTGACCTCAGTATATTCCAGAAGATGAGGGCTTGCACTTGGCAGATCAGAGAGGGAAGTACTGTAACAAACATTCTTATTTGAGTCAATTTTTGTCACTAATTCATGAAGTGTTGGTCAAATTTTTTTTTCTCTAATGTGGAAATGATGAACTGAGTAGTCTCTTGCAAAGCTGTTTTTTCCACCTACTTAAATGATCCTTAAAGCAATGCATGATAAGGAGAGAGTAGCAAAAATATTCTGAGCATAGCAACTGTGACTTAGCACTGCTATCTTTGGGTAGGTCTACATCACTGAGGATATCTGCTAAAGCACAGCTTTCTATCCTTAAGGGACTAAACAGGTTTTAAAATGCATATGTGCATCAAGTGAAGCTCGGAAATTCAGGTTTGTCTACTGGCTCTTGTAAAGTTGCCGGTTTAATTATCATGTTAAACTAATTCATACAACCCAGATTTTCCTGGGTACCTCTTACTGTGGAGTTAATCTATAAAAATTACTGTAATGTAATCCTCTAAAAGATTTCTAGAAAAACAAAATAATTGTTGTTCAGATCTCATCCGTAACTGCTTTTTTAAGCCATCAGCTTTCTTCTGGCCTCACAGTGCCACAGAGTATGACCTAGGAAACTCCATTGAATTCTTAAGTGTGACCCCTTTAAGAAGAAGCCCATATTCCCACCACAGGAAATACAGGTCTGCTCTATTCAAATAGTTTTTTTCTGGAAGTGTGGAGAGATTCCCAACTAGTATCAGTCTTGTGGTTTTGGTTCAGCCGGGTAGCCCTCCAAGGTACACAGCTTCTGAATTCAAAAAGTGTTCAAGTGGAAAAATCCAGGCTTTTGGAGACTGGTGTTCTTGGGACAGTTATCCCAATGAAATCTTCTGCCATGTGCCATTCTCATACTGGCCCAGTTCTGCATGTTAGTCATTGAGAGCTGGCTTGGTTAAATCCTGTCAGGAGCAGCTCAGGTTTGCCTACAGATACATCTATGTCTGTTTTGGTTTCCAGATCACAGAGGAAAGTCCTCATTTCCCTGTATAGACAACAGGCAACTAAGAAACTTCTGTCACAATGGTTATGTGGAAGTTAATATTAAAAAGAATAGGAAAAGTTATTCTGTCTATATCTGGGCTTTTTTCCTTTCTTTTAGTAATATCTATAATCTGGTCTACCAGAGACAAATTGATCATCCAGACTAAGTCTGTGAAAACTAGCACAAGACAATGTATCCTGCTTTTCAACAAGAGAAGTTTGTTGTATTTTTTTCTCAAATTATGTTTGATACAGTCCATAGTGTACTAGGATAAGTGTATTAGGATTATCTCTTGCAGGTGGGAGTGCTCAGTGGAGAGGCAGAGCTGGGAAGCAAGGCTTTTCCTGGCTGCTGACTGAAAGACCTGGTTCTGTCCCAAATCTTGAGTTGATGGAAGTAGATACTGTAGCATAGCTCAGGATTTTATAGAATGAACTTTTCAGAAAAGTGTTCCTGTTCTGTTCTGAGTGGCTTATATTTTGGCATTGTTTAAGTTAGACCTGTGAAAGCAGCACAGAGGAAAAAAAAACCAAAAACAAAACCATAACGGAATGGAAATAAACTGAAGTGTCACTTGTTGCAGTCTCTCAGCTGGTAGTGGTTTAGGAATGGTATTCCCCAATTTAGTGTTCCCACTGAAGCACTTCAAACCATGCCCCACTCCCCCTCCCTTGCAGCAGGCTGGAGAGGGGATTTGGAGGCACAAGTGTTAAGGATGATGGATTGAGATAAGAACAATTTACTGGAAGCAGCAGTGAAACAAGAAAAACAAACAGTAAGAGTTACAGTATCAGTAACAGAAGGAGCCAGTGCTACCCAACCACTAGCTTCACACCACATTTACCTTACCGGAAGAGAGCCCTTCCCCTCACTCTCACTAAATGATGTGAGCTGGTATAGAATAACCATGCTTCCTCCTGGCTGCAAAAATTAACCCTGTCTTGGCTGGAACCAGGACACTGGTTCATAACAAGGACATGCTGTAGGTGCCTCAAATGTTTTGAATAATTGCAGCTTTGAGTCACCAGGTTAAACTGATAGTATTCCAAACTATTGTCTACATGTGGATCTTTTGGGGTCCCTTTCTGAGAAGTACGAGCAGATGGAGATCTTGCAGGAAGAAAAATGAATGGATGGCTTTCTTCTTCTGGTATAAATGGAGAGCTTGGTTGTTGTTTTTTTTCCCTTTGATAACTGTTTTCTACACTGCTTTTTTTCTTTACAGGTTAGTATTGCTTGCCCAGAAAGGATGGAACCAATCACAAAGGTGTCTCACATTCCACCAAGTCGATGGGCTTTAGTGTGTAGTTTATGCAAACTGAAAACTGGTGCTTGCATTCAGGTACGTACTTGTCCCATTGTGACTCTGCAGGGGTGAATCTGTCGGTTTTGCATTTTGTTCTTCCTGTGTTCAGAGATGCTTTACAGTGGAGATGTCTGTTGGATAGATGTCTGCTTCTTCATTGCCATTTGCTATCAAATTATTTGACTAGACTGAGATTTAAGACTTAGTCTGGGTTGCTACATTTTGAATAAGGCTAAGGTGTTTAAGAGCCACTACTGTGTGTATGAAAGATGGACAGAAAACTTCCACTGAACAACACTCTTTGCAAACAAGAAAATACTATTTTGGATAATACCGACTTCAAAGGGATCAGTATTTTTAAGAATATGTAGGAAATTGGTTTTGGTAGGGATGAATTTTAATGTAGTTGAGGTAGTTATGACCTTTTTTTTCTGGTTTGCTGCTACTGCTAGTAATTGAGGGGTTTTGTTTTATTTTGTCTGCAGTGTTCTGTGAAGAGCTGCATCACTGCCTTTCATGTCACCTGTGCCTTTGAGCATAGCTTAGAGATGAAGACTATCCTGGATGATGGGGATGAGGTCAAGTTCAAGTCATATTGTCTAAAGCACAGCAAGAACAAACAGAATTCGCTGCCTGATGTTGAGGAGCACCCCAAGAGTGTGTCAGAGCAGAAGCAAACAGAGAGTGAGAAAACAAGCCTGCGAGCCCAAAAACTCCGAGAGCTGGAAGAAGAGTTTTACTCACTAGTAAAAGTGGAGGATGTTGCAGCAGAGCTGGGCCTTCCTAAACTTGCTGTAGACTTCATCTACAATTACTGGAAATTAAAGCGAAAAAGTAACTTTAACAAACCATTGTTTCCTCCCAAGGAGGATGAAGAAAATGGCTTGGTGCAGCCAAAAGAAGATAGCATTCATACTCGCATGAGGATGTTCATGCATTTAAGGCAGGACCTAGAGAGGGTAAGAATTAACTTGTACAGTTTTGAAAAACTATTTGCAGTTTTATGCACTATTTATTTCTTTGTGGATGAAAGAGAGTGGGGAAGGCAAAGCGAGATGATTTTTAAAATAATAAAAAAAGTAAGGCCTTCAACTCAAATCTTTTCATATGCTGCACTGCCTGCTGTAGAGATTTTCAGGAACTGCCCCTCTCAGTCCAGTGAAAGGTGTGCTGTGAAAGCAGTGCTTTCTGACTTGCTTAAAGGTTATTCCTTTATGTGTTTTAAGATGCATTTTTGAGATGCACAATAGACATATTTGGTAATTGACTCTATGGCTTCAGCTTCAGTTGAGTCAATGTTTAAAAAAATGAGGAAATGTATTTGACCCACTGTAGTACTAGTTAGTGATACAGATTAAATGAGAAAAAAATATTGCTTTTATTAAACAAAAAGTAAGAGTAAGGCTAGTTACCACTTGGAGGCTGCGCATTAGTTTGGCCTGTTGGGTAGGGTCACCTTCAGTTTTCAAGTGCTTAGAGGCAGGCAGTGAATGTAAAAAAGGTAATGAAATAAAGTAGATGTGATGAGGGGAAGTAAAAGCAGAAGAGAGGTAATAGTGTTGTAAGAAAAGGAGAAACAATATTGGAGAGAGAACAACATGAAAACACAGGAAGATTGTTGGAGCCAAGATTTGCACTTCTCAGTGCAACTGTTGTCTTGAATCTATCATAACCAATCTCAGATCTTTTTCAGGACTGCTTTCGATATGGAAGCTTACTTTAAGAAAAAACTTAAAACCCATAACATGCCTCAGATGGAGGGTTGGTATTTGGGGGTGGGTTGTTTTTTAGTTTTCAAGAGACCATGTCAAGCTTTTTGTTTGATAAATACTTGGTTTGCACCAAATTTGTTGAAATTGATACACTTATTCTGAGTGGAGGTGATTCATAATTTGAAATGCCTGTCTCCAAGTTTCTGAATTTCCTGTGCCACAAGATTTTCTACTCTGTTATATCTTGGGATAAATATAAATTTGGGAATATTGGAATTTTATTTCTAGGTAAAGAGATTCCAATTCTGAACAGATGGAACTGAGTGCTGGGGAAAGTATATTTGGCAGATAACCAAATGTTTCTGTGTTTTAAAAGCACTTTAAGGTGTTTATCAAGAACTTTCAGTATCTCTTCTTATTCTATTGCCTTAGGTAAAAATGTTGCTATTAACTCAAATAAATAGTGAAAGTACAATTATGTGGAATCAGAATGGTTTGAGTTGGAAGGGACCTTAAAGACCATCTAGTTTCAACACTCCTGCCATGGACAGAGACCAGGTTGCTCAAAGCCCTGTCCAAACTGTCCTTGAACACTTCAGAGATGGGAGATGCACAGCTTCTCTGGGCAACTGTTGCAGTGTCTCACTGTTAATAGTGTCTTCCTTGTGCCCAGTGTAAACTTAACCCTCCTTCAGTTCAAAAACATTATCTCTTTTTCTGTCACTACAGTCTACTGTCTGTCTTTTTTATAATCCCTTTTCATATAAGGAAAAACGGCAGTGAGGTCTCTCCAGAGCTTTCTCTTCTCCAGGCTGAATGTTTTTATTTAATGCATAGTTAGGTAAGTTCAGTAATCATCACAAGAACTTTACCAAGGGATTTTGCATGTAATGTTGTTTTGATTCTGTTGTTAATACAGTTATTAACCTATATCTGGATTTATTTTCTTATTGCCTGTTAAGTCTCTTATTATTACTCCATAGGTAAGAAATCTCTGCTACATGGTAAGCAGGAGAGAGAAACTGAAGTTGTCCCACAGTAAAGTACATGAACAAGTCTTCAACTTGCAAGTCCAACTCATTAATCAGGAAATTGCTGCAGGTAATCATATAAATGTGAAATATTTACAAATCCTGCCTATATTTAAACTAAAGTAGTGTATTCTCTTTATGTTCCTGTTTAGTGCTTTTAACATGTAAAAATGCTTTTTAGAATTTTCTTTAAATATATAATCAAAGTAGCAACACAGAGAGCACTCTATAATAGCTTAAAATATTTACTCGAATATCTCTTTATTTTATAGCTGTTTCTAGTATATGCCTATTGCTTATCACTTTGGCATCCAGATAGCAGAAATGAGCTGGTGGTGATCTCTTTTGCACCGCTGGTCCATGGCACTGGTTCCCCACAGCAAACTCTGCCCCACTGGTTGGTTCTCCAGCTGAGAAGACTTTTCTGCTTGCTGCCAGTAGCCGGTTCCTTCAGGCAAGAGAGAGTGGTGGGAATTGCTGCTCTTCTCATGTGCCTTGGGCATGTCATGAGCAGTGTGGATTTCTTAGCTTGCCATCTGCCATTGCTCTCCTTCCTTCAAAAAGAGTTTAAGTACTCTGGTTATTAATAGGGACCAGTAACGTTGTAGGAACGCTGAGGTGCCAAACCCTACTCTGCCCTTCGCATTTATAGCATCTTTTTAAAATAAGGAACACAATATTTGGAAAGAGGAAGAACATACACATGCCAGTGTAGTTACTGGATTTTTTTTTAATAGGAAAGGCAATTATTTTTCTCTGTGAAATTATGATCTCTCTGGTCTTTCAAGATACATACTTCGCCAGTTTGGGGTAAATTCTTCATGGTTTTTTTTCTCTGCCCCTGAAACATGAATAGGTTTTGTTCATACTGATAAGGTTTGTTTGTTATTTTAACTGTTTTAGATCAGCCTAGTACTTCATGGAAGCAACAGCATTCTGAAGCTCCTTGCTTTTGTGTAAATGCATTTTATTAGAAATGTCTACTAAGTTTGTTTAATGTCTTTACAAATACAAGTGCTTTTTTAATACTTATTATACTGTATGCGTGTATTACCATAAACAACTCATATATTGAGGTAAAAAACTTTTAAAACTTAGAGAATTTTAAAATACAAAGCAGAGAGCGGAACTAAGTCCAAATTGAAACTCAGTTTGAAGCATTGTTTTTTCTTCATCCAAAACTGAATATGAACATTTTTTACAGCTTTGTTGGAACAACTTCAGTCATATCTCAAAACTGGTTCAATTCACTGGCTTAAAGCCCAATAAAAAGGGCACATTGTTGTTTTTAATCAAAATATTTAAATGCTTACCTAAATTCCGAAGTGATGGATAATTTGGAACAGTTTGGTTATCCCAACTTTTCTTTAGTGTCCTAAAATAATTTCACACTAATTAATTGCAAATGCTTCTTACTGTTGCATGACCGTAAAATGGACTATAAAACTTGCTACAGATGACAAAAGAAATTACCCGTTTTAAAAAAGATCTTTTTTCTTTTTCTTCTGCTTCCTTGCTTCTTTCTCCCTTAGGCCATACCCTGACAAGTGCACTAGAGAACACACTGTTCTACCCACCTCCTAGGATTACCCTGAAGTTAAAAATGCCCAAATTAGCATTAGGAGACTGCAAAAATAACTCTCTGAAGCCTGGCAACAGACCTCTTTCTCCTGACAACAACAGCACTGTTTACAGCAAACGGAGTGTGCCAATGTCAAAGGAATCGTTTGAAATTAAAGCAAAATCTTATGCCAGGTATCAGCACGACAGCAGAAGTAACGGGTTGCTGGCAGGGATTGGCAAGCCTCGGAGTGAGGCAAAGGATTCTGGCCCCATGCAGCTGATGGAGTTTCACCGGGGCCAGCCATCCGGGAAGCCTTTAGCACTCCAGGCTGCTTTGCATGGACAGTCTTCCATTGGGAATGGGCGGGTGCAGCAGGAGAACTCAAGGCTGGTGTCCAAATCCAACGGTCTGATGGGCAGGGCTGGAGATGTGAGCCAGAGAGACAGCTCCAGCCAGACATCCTATGAGCAAGAGCCTGGGCTCACGGCTCACTTGGCCAGCCAGAGTGGATTCCGAAAATCCACCATAGAACATTTCAGCCGGTCCTTTAAAGAGGCTACCAACAGTCTGGTGAGGACCACGGAGGATCTCCGGTGCTGTGAAAAGCCAACGAGAAGACTTGCAACAAAAGATCGCTTGTGGAGCAAGCAGACACTTGAAGGTGCTCCATATCAGGACAATGATGGGTACTGTCCTGACTTAGAGCTGAGTGACTCTGAAGCAGAAAGTGATGAGAACAAAGAACAAGTGAGGTTAAGACGAAGTAGCTCAGAGAGAGAAAGTCCAAGTAAGGACTTTGGAAGAGACTGTCACAATAGAAACAAAAAGAATATGATATCTCACAGTTCGGTACAAAGGTGATTAGAAGCCCCCAAGGGGTAATTCAGACTTTATGTATTCCAGTGTACCAGTGCAAAGCTCAGCATCAAAAGGTTCCAGAAAATAGTCTAGGACCTATTTAGGAAGAGCTGCAGTAGGGGATGGGGGAGGGGAGAGAAATCAGTCGTTTTGTTCAACTGTGAATTGGTTTGCAGTCTTTGCAAGGTTAGCTCAGTTATCCACAAAGCCATGTGGAAATCCATCGTGTGTGTTATCAGAGGGTGACATCTGGGAGAACACAAAGCGGTTAACTGCAAAAATTCAGGAAATCATGTCTGCCTTGCCAGGTTAAGTGCAAGGCACTGTGTTCATGTGGAGGCAGTCTCGTGGTGGTGGACAGGTTTTAAAGAAGTCCTTGCATTGCTCTAACGTGTTGCAAGAGACTGCAAACAGACACTGAAACTGCATTGTTACGGCACCTGCAGTATGGCTTTGATCCAGCAATGCACTTGCGGATGTGTTAGGAAGTTAAGCACGTGAGAAGTCCTGCTGGTTTCCCTGGGAACATTTGTGCTCAGATATCCCAGCCACGCCGGGTGCTCTGCTGGATCAGGCCCAAAGTGACTACTAAGTGATGATCCCCTTCTGCAGGAGGCTTTGAACTGCAGTGGCGTTTGCAGGCTCCCTGTGGAGGGTGGAAGCAGGCGTCGCTGGCGCTGCCAAACTCGCTGACCTCTAGACGTGCCCCCATTCCCTGCTTTTGCTGAAGGTTGTGTTTCTCTTCACAATAATTCGTTTATTTTGTAAATATACAACTTCTAGTACTTCAGTTTTTTTAATCTCTGTACATAGATGCTTGTTGTGGGATGCACTTGTAAATATTTTACCCAGCTAACAAGTACAGATGGCTAATTTTGTGGATAGTGTTTACAAAAGTAGATGTACTACTTCAAAGAAAAATGCTATTTGACACTTACATTTAGGCAATCACCGGTGATGCCAGGTTCCTCTTGAAACTGAGATTTCATATCCAGAGGTTTTTACCTGGTATTTTTAAGGTCAGCTGAATTAGAAATAATTTTTGCTGAATTTTTTTTTCAGGTGCAAATTTTCAATCCTAGTTGCCTGAACATGGGCATAGGAGTCTTCTGGCATCTAGGTCTGTAAAATTTTAGCCAGTCATCATTTAGAGTATGATGGTTTAATTAAAAATATTTGGTTTCTTTTTAATGCTGAAAATCTACTATTTTATTACGCTGCTTTTCAACCTCTGGATCAGTTGCTGTTTCCCAGTCTAACACATTTTTGTATGTCCTTTAAAATCAGCAGTTGTTACATAGTGATTAAATTTCAGCCAGTACTGACTGAGGAGTTGAGAAGAGAAGGGATCCCTTTCTATTTGTTTAAAAGACAAATATTTTTGTTTGAATACAAAGTAGCTTCTTTTTTTACAGATGGCATTGTGTTGATCAACAAAGCGACTGCACTGTTTTTGTCTGAAATGCTGTACATTTCATAAACAAGTAACATCTTCTGTGTCCACATCACTGGCTGAAACGACCCATAGGTTGTGTTGAGGGTTCAGTTTTGTCTACAAAAAAGGCATTTCCCCCACAGTGTGAAGATGACTATGCAGGACCTGAACAGCAGCTTGTTTCACTTCGTAGTTTTAATTTATTGCTTTTAGGCTGGGAAATGGCAATGACATTTTCAGATTTCTTTTAAACTTTGAAATAGGACTAGCAGGTCAGGGGCTGGAGGAGTCTTCAGTAGTGAAATAATAAAAAAAAGTATACTTGGCCAATCTGCTCTGTTTGCTTCATGCATCTTAATTTTTTTTTTTTTTTTTTTTTTTTTACTTTTTGATTTTATGTATATTTGTGTAATTGATCTTTCTAGAGTTGTATCTTCAAAAATATTTCTTTTGGTGTAAATATGCAGTAGCAATTTAGGTTTCCATATATTTTATTTTTATGGGAAATGCTTTGTGTTCTAAGCCATGGGTCATTCAGAAAGTAAACAAATGTCTGTTCATTTGTATTCTGTTTCTGATTCTCTTAATTCTCCTTCAATATTTATTAGTAATCCTCTCTCACTGGCCATGAAATTTTACGAAGCTTTTATTAGGAACACTTATCTGTGAGGTCAGCAAAGTGTTCTTGTTATTTTGTGGCTGGAAGCATATGACAGAAGAGAGGGAAAATGGTGCTTCAGCAAAACTCAGCATTTCTGCGCTTCTGGGGTTATCAATTCAGTTGTTTCCAGTCTGGGCAATGGTTTTGCTAATTTTTACATGATTTTAATAGACATATGAAGGAGCCCTTGGTTATGTAGTTCTCAAGTATTGTCCCCAAAGTGCATTTGCTAGTTTTTATTGTGCATTCGGTGGCTAACTGTTTTGAAGTATTACCTCTTAACCTTATTTGTCATTTTTATGTTGTGTTTTTGCATTTTGTTTTATATATATAAATATATATATATTCAATTTTCCAAGATGGACTCGGTCTTTTTCAGATGTCCCCTTTTTACAAGTACTTTTTCATTAAATTATGAAACTGCTAACAATATTTTCATTTGTTGTGATTTATTCAGGGCTTTACCCTCGTTGTCTGGCAGGTTGCAAAACTCATCAGCACTGTGTCCATCTGTCCATTCTGCAGATTTGGCAGTACTTTAACAAGTTAAGTATCCAGGAAAACCCTTCCCCTTCAGCCTCCCAAAAAAGAGTCGCTGAGCACTAATTTGCTGCGTATAGCAAATAGTGCAAGCCTGGCTTTCGTTTCTGCCTAGCTGAGCAAATGTAACAGACCATTTGCTGCCCTGGCCTCACTTTTCAATGTATTTGCTTATGCTGTAGTATGGTTGGTTTTCCCTGGTTGGACAAAGTGAGTTTTGGAGGAAGAGCTGTAGCCAAGCCTTCTGTCTGATCCCTCTTCTTGTACCCCTGCAGACATGCACAGCTGAACACTCACCAGTCTGCATGCAAAGGACAAAGTGGGGTGAGCAGGTTCCTGGGCTCATGTCGGCTTCGTGTTGGTTTTACCCGATCTTTTGCTGTAGTTCCTCCTGCTCCCACAGGCCGGTGCTATGAAGTACTTGCTGGCACAGAGGAGCTGCTCCCTGGGCAAAGAGCAGGGAAGAAGGCAAAATGAGAAGGTGGAGGGAAAGGTGCTGGGCTAGCAGCACAACTGATCCCATAACATCCCTTCTGCACTGACTGGCTCTGCGACTGGCTGCCTTCAAGAAGGATAGGATTTGCAATGTGGGTGTTGCAGGCAACAGTGGTGTGTCTGCAATAGGTCTGGCAGCAGCAGAGTGAGTCAGGACTGGGCAGCCAACAACACACTTGTGCATTGGCTTAAGGACTGCAGTGACTGAGCAGGTGGCCCCAGGCAGGCTGGAATAGCAGCTGGAGAAAGCTTGGGTGAAATGGAGCCCAAATGCCTCAGCAGAAAAGCAAATAGGAGGTAAAAAATGGGGAAAAGGCAGTAAAGGTACAGACAGAAGGGAAGAAAAACCAGCACTAGGAAGAAGTTCAACAGATGTTGAACTGTCCATTGTTTTTCAGGACCAGGATTTCTTCTTCCCTAAAGGCATCTTGCAACAGATACCAGCAACAGACCTCCTTTTGACTTTCTGACTGGTGGCTTTTAATTCCCTCTCCACATACTGTCTGCTTGTGGGTGGATGGGATGTGGGAAAGACAGGGCCAAGGAAGGAGATTGGTGTCCCCACTAATTTGGAAACAGCTAGTAGGTTTGTAGAGTCTTTTCAAATAAGTGTGCTTACTTGTTGATGGTAACATGGACCAAAGACTAAAGGGGCTGCACAGTGGTCTGAGCACCATCATTCTGCTTTCATGTTTCTGCCCTAAAAGAGCTGTTTCTCAGTTATAACTTGTATATATCACTTGTGGAATGTTTTCTTTGCACTATGAATCCCAAACTATTTGAAGGAGAAATTGCACATGTTTGGCTATTCATTGTAAGCCTGAAGCATTCCCTTGATTTTGATGTGGTATCTCTGGCCACCTGGCCTGGATGTGCAGGCTGTACTGCAGACGCATGATGTGGATCTGATATCTGGGAGGGACCTAGTGTTCAAAGCCTTCCTCTGTGAACTGCAAAGATAATCCAGTGAAACCACCGATCCCAGTACTTGTAAAGGTTTAACACTGCGGGGAATTGACACATCTATTAGGAAAATATGCTTTGGATGCGAATTAAGGAACAAAAGCTGCTTGCACAACCAGGGAGCTTGGCATGCAAAGGAGAAATACTGGGGAAGGGCAGAGATGGAGAACAATGGAGTGCCTCAATACTCCACACTCAGAGTATTCCATACTCATGCCTCAATGTGGCTTCCTTAGGAAGAAGTGCAAGACACAAAGACTTCTGGGCTCTGGTTTCACGACAGATGCCCTGCTACTGCTGCTTCTGAACCTTCCTTTTACACCAGCTTCATGGCTGAACACTTTTGCCACTCCCGAGGTGAAAGTCTGTGATATGTCCCTCTTGCAGAGATGATTCTGGGATAACTGCTGCCAGGCTCTGCTCCTAACCAAGTCAGTGCATCTAGCAGGATGTGACAGGTGGATTAAAGTGACTGTATACACAGACTTCTGAAAGAATATGTTACATAGCAGTTGGGTAAGTTGTTTGAACGTAGAAGATGTGCATACCTATTTCTGTTCCTCAAGTTCACCCCTCAGCAGAGAGCTTGGATAAATTTGTGTGACTATGTGGTTGTAGGAGAAGAAGCCTTGGATATTTGCTCATTAGTTTCCCTGCCTCTGTGTATGCAGCTTCCAGATAATCTTTGGCTTTCCAGTTGGCTTATTTTGTCTGGGACAATCTCCTGGATCCACCTTGCCCTGCCCTTTTTCTGGGATTCTTTTGTTTCAGGCTGGGCAGACCCTCCCTGCCTTCCACTGCTTTCTCAGCAGCCTTGGAGCTGGGTATCTGCCTCGCCTTGGCTGCTTTATCTGATATACACTGTTTTAAATCTCTGGATAGGCTCCATAATGACACCTTTATGGTTTCTTTTGGCTTAAACATCCTGAAGACATTTTTTTCTGGTTTCTGTTGTTTTTCCTCAGGTGCTGCCCCACCTACCCTAACCTGAGGAAAGAGCACTGGGAAGCAGGACACAAGTTGCAATTTTACAGTTCCATAATAGTTCCAGAGTTGTTCTGCTTACCAAATCAGTGAGCCAGTGTCCTGAGGAAGAATTTAAAACTTAGCACAACAGCAACATAAAAAGAGGGTGCTATCAAGAAATCTCCTGGTCATCTGAGAGCTCTTGATCTTGTGACAGACTTCTAGAGTAGTACCTACATAAAGAAAAAGTGTTATATGCCATCTGGTAAAATGACTCTGGTTAGACCTCGGGAAGCGCCCGCCCTAGTGAGGGAATGAGTCATCTGAGGGGGAAGAACACCTCTAAACTAGCCCACCCACTGCACCTGAAATCACACTGTGGTTGCATTCCTTTGTAGCTCCTTATCTCAGAAGGGTGGTGCCCCTGTCACTGGCATTTTAGGTTCTATTTGCATCTGATTGAATGGAACCTGACCAAAACCTTTCCCTCCTTAAAAGTGGCTCAGCTATTGTTCTGTTGTCTCCTCTCAAATGAAGTGGGGGCATTGTTTTGTCCTTTTCCTGAGTATTCATTCTGCAAGAAGCCAGACATCTCTCCTGGTTAAAGGAAGCACAGAGGCCTGAAAGCTGGATGAGCCAGGTGATGCAGCTATTAATAAGCAAGTCGTAGTTTACACTCATTACAAATGGCTAGCACATAAACCAGACTCCTCAAATTTTCTGGTTGAACATCTTAAATTAAAGCTCTGTGAAATCACCCTAAATCTGCAGTTAATTTGAAATTTATTTTTGATTTGGCTAGAAGAAGGATTTGCGTGCCTGTAAGCTGCAAGCACTGAAAGCATTGTTGCTTCAGTTATTCATCTTTCATTCAAATCAGTTATTTGAATGAAAGATGCTGCCTATCCCTGAAGTCCTGACTCTGTTGCATGACCTCTGCTGTAGCACATATCAATGCTCTTTTTCTTTTATCCTGAGGCAAGTAAAATGCAAATTCAGGTCGCATGGAGTACAAAGACCAGAAAAGGCAGACATAAATGAAAAATGTCTTGGCTGTGCTCCACTGAAGAATGCTTTCTGAAGCACCCTGTTGCCCAACTGCTCCCAGTACAGAGCAGAGGTCTGGAGAGGCACAGCCTGGGAACTCCAGATTTGTGAGGCAGTTTAAGGCAGCAGAAACTTGCTCATTGGTGCTCCCATGACAAAGATGTTGGAGGTGTGTGTGTGGCACCGTGAGCATGTTCATGAAGCACTGGGGAGACTGGCTGCAGTGGGAAGGGTCACACATTTACTTTAAGCATTGTATTATTAAGTGAGAGATGCTTTTTCATGAGCCTGTGGCCAGTACAGAAGGAATTGTGCTGAAAGAAATCTGTGTAATAAACTGTAATAAGTACAGGGTAAAATTGTCATTTTCATGAAAACTGGTCTTTAAAGGCTAAATACTTCAATATGACTTCATGGTAATTTATTGCAATCCTTTGTAGAAAAGATTCCTTGTCTGAGATTCTTAATCCATTCTGTATTAATGTGTGTGACAGTGGTGTTAGACACATAAATTAGTCAATGGACACACATCTGCTGGTGCCACCTTCTCCCAAGCAGACATTTGCAAACAGGAAAATGGAGTACTTTGGCAAATGTTTTATTATGTTTAAATATGCAACTGTGATCACCCAGACTAGCAAACAATTGAAACTTCTCAGCAGTTTGATCTCTCCTGGAGTTACTTGTTGCTTGCTAACAAATAAAACTTGATCTGGATATACAAGCCAATTCCAAGAACTATACTTGGCTGCAAACAAGTGCATGGCAGTGCCAACTGTTGCTTTCCAGCCAACTGATTGCAGTGACTGATTTCATATTTCTACCTCTGCTCTTGCTCAGTGCTTTTCCCTCCATCTGTGCATCCCCAAATGCAGTATTATCTGCTAGTGGAGAATTCCCACTTGCCCACTCCGGTTGCCCTAATAGATGTAACAGGCTTGCACTGAGGTAGTGCTTCACTTTGGGTTTCACTGCCCTTGGCACAGTCCCTACTCTCAGCTGTACCTTGCCCATCTGCCAAGGAGGCCTGACAGGCTCCATACTCAGAGTATTCCATACTCATACTCCATACTCAGCTCTTGGGATACAGACAGCTGATAGCCAGCATTTGCACTTCATACCAGCCATGGATAAGGCCTGGAGCCCTCCCATCTTCAAGCAGGAAGGAGGACTACAGGTGAAGGAAAAAAGATAAGGATTGCTCTAAAGATGAAGAAATAGCAGGATTTGGCTCATAAAAGGCGAGAACAACTGCAACCTCTCAGGAATGAGCAGAAGTAAAACCCAGTCTCTATAGAGCCTGAAATAGTCCACCACCTCTTCTTGCCTGCAGTCATTGAGGGTGGAGGGATTTTTCAGCCCTGTGGTGCTCTGGGCTGTTCTCCAGAACTGCTGAGTGCTTCCTGACTGGCAAGAAGGGTAATGGCTTCTGGCAGGCTGATGGAACCTTGCAGGCTCGGGTGGGGGGGAGGGGCTGTGGCTTCACCCTACAAGGCCTCCCACATCACAGATCTCCTCTTTGTGTTCTTCATGGCTGTAGATAAGCATTTCACTTCCCTACTCCCTCCTACCATGTGGAATCTAAGCTACCAGTGTGTCCCTTGGAAGCCACAGGGGCACTGTGTAAGCTCCCTATCAGTCAGATTTGGAGGCCACACAGTAGACTGTGGCTGCAGTGCAACAATGGAGGGTTCCCAGTGGGGAAGGCACAAGGCAGCACAACCTTTGGCAGCCACCTCTTCTGTGCTCTTCTCTCCCACAGTGATCTTGTATTGGCAGAAGACCTCATCTGGTGTTCTCTGTGAAGGTGCTCCACCATGGATTCCTCCCTGTTCTGCCTTTCAACAAGCTTGGATTGGCCATTACAGAGAATACAGGGCAAGGATGCTGTCCCACGTAACTAGAGATCCAAGCTCCAAATACATGGCACAGAGTTTGTGTTGTAACCTAGTGCATACAGAAGCTATTCATTTTCTTCCAAGGTGTGTATCAGCACACTGCTTGTTCTGATGCTTCCAAACCATGCTGGCAAATGCTTAAGTCAGCAAGGAACAGAGACACTGGTGAGGTGGGTTGAGGGTGTATGTTCTGTTGCTGCTGCATTCAGTAAGCTCTTGCATTGTATCCCAAATGGCCTTGTAGTGTGTAAACACAATGGGAGAGCAGTAAACGTGACTAAGCTTTGTAAGAAGCAATAATTGTTCTTCGTTGTACTTAATGAATTCTTTGCATGTGGTTTTTTTTCTTTTAATTTCTGCATCTTCTTTCCATGTTGTAAAATGTATGGCAAAAAGGAGATAGATGTGGCACTTTGTTCTGGATGTTTCTCTGTGTTGGTTGTTGCTAATTATTTGCTTGCCTCAGGTCTGAGATGAAATCCTGCTATTTGTTGTACATGCAACAGTAGGACAGAAAGAGAAATTCAATGCTAAGCACTGAAGGAATGGAAGCCTATAAAATAGAAGTCTAAATGCTCAGATAAGGTGACAATAAGTTAATGAATATCACATCAGTACTCCATCAGAAGAAGCCTACATGGAACACATGTTAAGGTCACGTAGCTCATGAACTTTCCAAATATACCACTAATAATAAAATATGTGACCAAGTGAAGCCCAGGCTGTAATCACCTGCTTTACGAATAAAGGCAACCAAATAAAAACATTCAACAGGAGGTAAAGAGGAGGATGTGTGATAAGGAATAGCTAAAATCTCTGAGAGGAGCTGTGTGGGGACTACCTCCTAAAAGACCCTGCTGGGTGCTATGTGATCACTGGTGTGCAGTGCCCCTTGAATAATGGGGCTGCTACACAAGCCAGCTGGAAAGCAGAGTCTGGAGGGGGAGGAGGCGAGCTTTGGAGCAGCTGAATTAATTCTGGTTTGTGGGGACACAGCAGCAAGCCAGCCTGTCGAACAGCGAGACTGAAGCCACTTGATGTCACTGATCCCTATGGGGACTCCCACCTGCAGGTCAAAAGGCAGTAAGTATGTCATGGGATGCTGAAGAGGAGACTTAGAATATAAAAAGTACCTAGTGCTTCGAGACTTGAGGCCTGAGAGCTGTAGTGGCCACAGCACAGAGATAAGCAGGCACAATAGACAACTGCATCTGCAAATTCTAATGCCAGCTGTTTGCCTCGTGCCTTTGGAAGTTTTTGAGACTATACAGCACAGGGAGTAAAAGAGGACAGGGCACTCTGAAGGCCCAGGATTTCTGGATAACCAAGGTGCTGCTGCAGGAGCAGATCCCTGGTGCTGGAAGTCAGGGCCGAGTCTCTGTGGCCACCTACACCAAAGCAAGAAGGCAGGGAGAAACCAGGCCTTTCGGGAATCAGCCTCTCCAGGGGCGTACAGACCTGGCCACCGCGGAGGGGAAAGCTCTTCTCCCTTTTTGCCCTCCCTGCGGCTCTCGGAAGGGGGGGTGTCGAGCCGCTGCTGCTTGGACAGCCGCCACCACAGGCTCCTGGCGCTGGCCTTGCAAGGAGAGGAGGATCCCGGAGGGCCCGGCAGGCCAGCCCGCCCCGGGCGGGGGTACCCAAGGCGCGGCCGCTTCCCCTCGCCCAGCCCGCTATAAGAGCGGCGGCGGGAGCGCTCCTGCGCGGCTGGGGACAGGTACGGCCGGGGCGTGCTTGGGGGTGCGCTACCTTGTTATTGTTATTAATATTTATCGCCGCTGCTCTTCTCTCCCGTGCTCACAGGCAGGTAGGCAGGCACATGCACACACATGTGTGTGCATGACACGGCGGCACACGCGGTGCGCCCCAGCAGCCGGGCGTGCGGGGGCGGGCCCGCCGGCGGAGCGGCCTTTGCCTCCCTGCGCCCGCCCGCACCCCCGATTTAATTGTTTCCCTGCCTTTTATTATTAACCCCCCCCCCCCTCCTTTTTTTCCCTCCCCCCGTTGGCGTTCGTGGCTCCCCGCAGCCGTGGCGGGGCCGCGTGTAACGCGCGGTGCCGATTCCCTCCGCAGGCCATGTCGTCCGTCAGGATCGAGTGCGTGGCCAGGGAGGGCTACAGGATCGGGGAGTCGCCCGTGTGGGACGAGAAGGAGGGCGCGCTGCTGTGCGTGGACATCACGGGTCGCAAGGTGTGCCGCTGGAGCCCGCTCACCCGGCAAGCGCAGGCCATTCCTGTGGGTAAGGAGCCGCTGGAAAACCCTCCTGGGCGTGCGGGAGCTGCGCGCTGGCACTCGGGCTGGGACCCTCGGCAGCTGCGCGGGGCTCAGATCTGGAGACCTTTCCCTACAGTCTGGGTTTCCTAGGTCGCCAGCACACTGGGAGACACTAAATACAGACCAGACCTACTCCTGGGGATTTTCCTTACGAGTTTTTGCTACTGGGTTATGTTTGATCTATTTCTTCCCCCTGTAAGGGGCCACGGCTCGCTCTCTTTTGCTCGTACTTTGTCCCAGGAGTGAAGTTCTGTTGGTGTCTGTAGTGGTTCTGATATGAATGATCAATGCTCATAACATTTTCTGTATTGGAAGATTTCCAATAATGAGTTCAGAAGTTGATAATTTTTTAAGGTAGTGGTGTCACCAGCTAGAGTCTCAATGATTCAAGTATCTTTTTCTAGAAAGGAAGAGGTATGCTAACTCACATTAAAAAAGGATTGCAGATTTACTGCTGGATATGATAGAATATTTGTGTTGGGGGACAGCTCCTTAAGTGGTTTCAGTGCAATTTATTATTTTCTCATGTTCTGTAACACTTTGTGAAAATCAGTTTTGCCTACCTACCAAATGTTTGCATTATTCACTAGAAACTAATCTGGGCTTGTCTGCCTTTCAGAGTACTGTAGTTGCTAATTTCAAGATGAAAGAAGGCTTGATATTAATTTTGGAGGTATTGCTTCCTCTTAGCTTAGCTGAGGGAGTGTGCTTCTCCTTGCCTTTCTCCCCAAATTGATCTACTCTCAAAGGTGTAGTCTTTTACTTGTGGCCTCTGTGGAGATGTGACCTCTGTGGAGAGCAGCTGAAGTAGTTTTGGGGTTTTTTTTGTTGTTACTGTTGTTTTTTTAATTGTTTCCTCACTTTAGTGATAAAATAGTTATGATTAATAGCTGTGCCTTTGGGAATGCCATGACTAAAAGAAAAAAGACCAACCCCCAAACAACCAAAGAACGCCATATAATTGTAGTAGCCGGTTTCCAAAGTGGAAACTAAGAGAAATTATTCATTATTAAAGCTTTTAATAAGAGAATTACAACAATCCCATGCTTAAAAATAACTTCAAATGCCCCTTATAGTTCCTCAGAGGAAACACCACAGCTGCATTACTGGGCCTGGAGGGGAGACCTTATGGTTGGTTTTCTCTTGGGCATAAGATGATGCTGCAAATCAATCAATTCCTGCAGGTGCTGCTTTAACAAAGCCCTCCGGGGTCGAAGGGCACTGAGCTGAGTGCATGGGCTGAGGCACTCCTTGGGCTGGGTTTGTGCAGTGAACACCAGGGTGGTTGTGCCCACATGCACCCCTTTCCTCTGGAGTGACTTGTCGGGAAAGTGTGGAGCTGTTCTGGTGGCTGTAGGGACACCCGGATGTCCAGCACAGCCAGTGGACAGCTGTGCTTCAGGGCTGCTCCCCCCAGGGCTGGAGGAATGCCCTGGGTGCTGTCCTGGAGGCAGGACTCTGCTAAGCCATGGCCCCAGGCGTTTCCCTTCGAGAGCAAAAGTGGGCTTGCAATCCCATGCTCTGCTAGGAAAGCCTTTACTCCTGATACAGACAGAAAACCACTTTTATTAGTGTGGTTACTGGCAATCTGAAGAGCAGCAAAATTACTACATGTGGCGGGTGCCGCACAGGACTGAGGGGACTCTGCTGCCCTTTGTGCTGACACGGGAAGAAGGGCTGGCACCCCAGTGTAGGTAGACCCAGACCACCAGAAGCCTCAGCTGCTAGAGCTGAGCTTGCAGTGAGGTGTTCATCTCCAGTGCTGGGGGCAAATAGCATTCAGATTTCTGTCATAGTACTGCTGCCAGGGCTCCAGAGGGAAGGGGTATCCTGAGCCATGAGCAAACAGCTGGAAAGGAGCAGTTCCTCTTGTCACACAGTGGTGGCTGTTGGTGGTTATAAGTCTTTGTGAAAGTGTTACCTAATTTTACCCCTGCAAAGCTATAAATACAAGAAATGTTTTGGTTTTAAATTAAAAAATAAGTGACTAGTCCCAGTTACAGAAAATATTATACCAGACTTGGCTGCCCTGTCTAAAGTTATTATTCCTTAGATTGCATCTGGTTGTAGGCTTTTACAGAAATGTTGTCTTCACACTCACTGGTTTTTTTTACTAATTCTGTAATAATAACCTGCAATTGAGGTTTTATGTGTAGTAGCTCATGTGAGTCTAAACTAGTAATGGAAAACATTTACTAATTTTCTGGTTTGTTTTAGCTCTTTGGAAGCTCTGCCACTCCTTGGTGTGTTTTGTGTGCTGGTGGAGGTTTGTTTGAGTGGCACAGCAGAGTGTGGTGCGAGGGGGTGTCTCTCCTGCCCAGTGTGACCTGTCCCAGTGCAGAGATACTCTGCCTCCATCACTGCAGGGCTCATTTATACAGGAGCTGTGCTAAAGAAACATGGTTGCTCTAGAGCTCTTGTGGCAATTGATTTTTCCCTTGGAGAGAGTGGAACCCACACAGTAAGCTATTGTGAAAAGCATATGTTCCTGTCCCCCTTTTTATACTCCTTTTTTTTTTAATAAAGCACCTAGCACAACTAGGTGCTGGTAATGAGCTCAAGTTCATGTGACATAATTTATCCTTTCATAGCACATCTCACTTTTCAACTTCATCCCATTTGCAGATGCTCCTGTGAGCTCTGTGGCTCTCCGGCAGTCTGGGGATTATGTCATCACCCTAGGAACCAGGTTTGCTGCTTTGAACTGGAAGGAGGAGCTGGTAACCACCCTTGCTCAGGTGGACGAGGACAAATCAAATACCCGCTTCAATGATGGGAAGGTGGATCCTGCAGGGAGGTATTTCGCAGGTATGCTGCGGTCTCTTTCTTCCCTCTGGTGCTTGCTTTGGTGAGAAGATGCAGTGATCAGTTGTAGATCCAGCAAGTTTTCCTTCATAGTTAAATGGTGGGAATAATGGTGTTCTCTGTAACTCAGACTATTATTTCTAAAAACTAAGGGACTATTCATCCTGGATTTGAGAAGGCTTAGAGAATCCCACCTGTGTGTATAAATAACTGAATGAGGAGGGAGTAAAAGAGGTGGAGGCCTGGCTCTGCTCAGTGATGCCTAATGAAAGACCAGAATGAGTGGGCACAAACTGAAACTCAGCCAATTCTATATGATCACAAGAAAACTCTTTTACTGAGGATGATCAAACAGTCGAACAGGTTGTCCAGAGAGAGTCTTCATCCATGGGTATCTTCAGCACTCAATGCTAGTGGGAGGAACCTGTGGTGTCTGACCCTGCTCTGAGCAGGGGGTCATCCTGGATGAAGTCCAGAGGTGTCCTCCAGCCTCAGCTGTGATCCTGTCCTGTTTTTTAAAACACCATTCTGTACTTCTGCTGTGTTGTTCATTCCCAAGGCCTACTTTAACCTGCATTTGCTCAGCCTCTTAAGGGCTGGTCTCAGCTGCCAACTTCAACCTGCAAAGATGAGATTTGCTTTAAAAGAGGCTTTAGTGTGAGACTCATTCTGAGGGAGGAGGTAATTTTTTTCCACTCTCTCAGCTCTACAAGACGTGAAGATTTATTGTAACTTAAATGCTGGCCACACCTGTCTTAATATATGAATGACTGAATAAAACATTTTGCAGGAATCATGCTGAACACCATTTCTGCCACAGAAATGTTCATCAAAAGAACAAAGGCTGTGTTTTACTGCCTTCTGCTAAAAGCAAGCACTTTGGAACTCCTCGTTTTCTTTTGCTTTTAACTCAGTTTCTTCCTCGTGTTTCAGAAGCTCTCTGCAGTGCTCCCTTCTACATTGGCAGTGTGATCACCGTCACAGAGTGCCCCCAAATCTGGAGGAGAGTCCATTTGCTCTGAACCTGCTTTCTCCCCTTTGGCTCTGCACAGGTACGATGGCAGAGGAGATTCGTCCTGCCGTGCTGGAGAGACACCAGGGCTCCCTGTACACGCTCTTGCCCGGCCTCTCAGTGGTGAAGCACTTTGACCAGGTGGACATTTCTAACGGGCTGGACTGGTCGCTGGATCACAGAACCTTCTTTTACATTGACAGCTTGTCCTACTCGGTGGATGCCTTTGATTATGACCTCCAAACTGGAAAAATTGGTATGAATGGTCGTGCTCTAAAATAATTGTTTGTGCCTAAAGATTGTGATGTTTGTTTCTGCTCAGGTTATTCCACAGAGATGATCAGAGCTTTGGGAGCACTTATCCAGAAACCTCTTTCAAGCAAAACAACAGAAGCCTTATTAACATCTGTCTGCACCTGCGTAAGCTCCTGGCTCAAACCAGTCAGGGTCGTTTGGTAATACTATAAAGTATTTAAATTGCATGGCAGTTTGAGTAGTGATCTGTACTACGGTTACTAAACACAAGGCATATCTGATCTTCCAGTAAAAAGGACAAAGTGTGTTTCATCTGTCTCTTTCTGTGGCTGTGTGTTTCTTGTTACTGGCAGCACAGGCAAAGTGACAGCAAGCTGGTAGTCTTGTGCAAAACCTCTGCCAGCTTCTCTAGATATTTTTTCACTCTTAACCTTGTTTGTTTTTTAAAATACAAGCTACTGAATGAAGATTCTGCAGAAAGAGCAAGGCACCAAGGTAGCAGTAACTCAAAGCTTCCTTCGTTAATTTAAAACAAAACAATGCCTTAAGGGCTTCTACAAGCTTGGGCAAAAGAGAAATTCCGGTGACTTGGACTAGTAATTTACTTTTGAGCGGTGTTTTGCTTTGAAAGAACCCAGCCAATTTGATACTTAGTTTTAAAACTGTGAATTTCAAGTAATTTTGGATGTAGTACCTTGTCCTAATGTCTCTCTGCTATGGCTTACAACTGATTTTTCCCTTAGGAAATAAGGTACTTCTCTCTCTCACTCATTCTCGCTAGCTCTTTCTGTGGGCAGGCTGACAATCCCCAGGAGCAAAAAGGAAACTCATTAAAAATATTGCTGCATATGAGAAACATTGAAGTTGTCAGGGCATAAAATAAACAATGTTGGAAAGTTGGGTTTAATTTTCTTTAATAACAGTGGATAAAAGTTCAGATAGAGTTGTTTGTTTTAGGTTGATAGTATGCCTTTGAAATTGATGCTTTTCCTAACTCTGTGTTTATGTAAGCTCTCAGTTTATATATCTGAAAGTCAGTTTTGTGTTGGAACAGTGATTATTGGCACGTTCCAGCAAACTGTTTGAAAAGTCTCCAGCTGGAGCAACCCATACTGGAAATGATTCAAAGTGCTTTTAGAACAAGTAATTAATTTTATGAATATATCTAACATTAATTTATTCAGTTATTCATTTAATATTGTAAGTAGGGAAGATGAGCGGTGCACTAGAAATGAATGCCAGAAAAAAGGATTATACTTTCAATGGATAGAAACTGATCCACAGGCTTTCATGCTGAGAAACAACTCTCTTGGGAAACAAACCGGGCAGCAGACACAATCTATTTCTTTCAT
Source organism: Anthoscopus minutus (assembly GCA_013399455.1). Lineage (NCBI taxonomy): Eukaryota > Metazoa > Chordata > Aves > Passeriformes > Paridae > Anthoscopus > Anthoscopus minutus. The sequence continues at coordinate 101,081 of VWYI01037545.1, read as the reverse complement.
GAGAAAAAAACTCAGGGTCTCATCCCAGCTTTTGAAAATAATGGTACAAATAACTCTGCTGTGCTGTGACTGATAAAAATTTTAACAGCTATCTCACTCAGTTCTGTGGTTTTTCTAACCTGCAGGCAACCGTAGGAGTATATACAAACTGGAGAAGGAAGAGAGTATTCCTGATGGGATGTGCATTGACACAGAAGGCAAACTCTGGGTGGCTTGTTATGATGGTGGGAGAGTGATTCGCCTTGACCCTGAGACAGGTAAGTCCTTGCAAAAGATGGACTGGAATTTTGTGTTGAAACAAAACAAACCAACCAACCAAAAAAACAAAAATCAAAACACACAAAAAAAAACCCAAAAGCAAAAATCCACCCCAAAACCCCAAAAAACAAACAAAACGAAACTCCCCAAAAAAACCCCAAAAAGCCTGACTGAGAGGTAGAGGGTTTTTTGCCTCACAGAAATGGTATGTCTGCTTCTTTTTGAAAAACTGCTTTTTTTCTTTTTTGTTTTAATTATTGTTTAAAACAATTTTATGTGTCTGCTCTCACAAAATTACCTTTGTAAATAAGTCTCCCGTGTTCCCAGCATCTGTTGTGTTGGAAAAGATAAAGTCACTAGGGAGACCATCGTTCTACTTGTGAATTGTTTGAGTTAGCATCCTCTTGCATCCTCTAAAATTAAGACCAGAGTATCCTCCAAAATTAAGACCAGAGTTTATTTCATTGATAAATGGGAAAGATGAGTTAAACCACTTTAAAGTCTTGTTTCTTCAGCTTAATGTATTATTTTGGGCAGCCTACTGGATTGTATTACAAGTCCCACAGGGCACTGATGCCAGCAGCATCTTTTTTTATTGTTGGAAGCTATTTGCACGATCAGTTTTGCAATGAAGTAATTAAAAAATGTATAATGAATTCCACAGCATTTTATCATTCCCACAGTAATGTCTTGGGTGTGCCCATTGTCTGAGCCTGTTGTTCATTGCTGCTGTCATTTGGACTCTAGTGATGTGCCAGGGATGATTTACTCTGGGTAGAAAACACATGTAAAGGACTTAAGGGAAACTGAACCACACTGGCTGCAAGGGGCTGTTGGGTGAGAATGAGAGCATGAATTTGTCAGATCTTAGGCAGCACAAGTTTGCATCATGCAGCAGAAGATCCCCTGCACTGGAGTCTATGGGTGTTGTGGGACTGCAGATTCAGGGATGCCCGTGCCTTGTCTGCAGCACACTGCAAACCCTGGCACATGTGCACCAGCCTTGCTTCTGACTCTGCTGGAAACATTTACCTGAAGCTCAGGCTGTGCTTTCTCCTCCACCTTTTGGTCTGTACCTATCCAAAGTCTTGCCAACCTGTGGGATTTCTCCAGTTCTGCAGTCTGCACCCCAGCCCTAGGAGAAGGAAGCTCCAGTTGGGAGATGCCAGCAGTGTTGGGACTTGTTTCTGGACCCACGTCTCCTCGCTCTGGTGCGCAGAGCACTCCTTGGTGACATCCACCAGCCCTCTAAATACCCTCCTGGGGTAGTAGATTAAATATTTTTTCCCCTCTGGTTTACTGTTTTTACCTTTTCAGGTTTTGATGATAAAAAAGTCTGGTCTTTGTTTTTAGGGCAATGGGACTAGGAGACTTGTTTGTTTGCCATCTTTCCTAAGTGAAGGTTTTGAGGTTCAGGGAGAAGTAGCTTTTTGGGTCTAGACTTTAGCAGAGATGGCTGCTGCCTTTAGATTGAGGATGTGCTACAGGGAAAGGCTGATCCCACAGGGTTTGCAAAGGACTCGAGGGATGTTTAACTTACATATTACCAAGTCTTGTCATAACTTCTGGTGACTTAGTGACTTGATAGTTTTATCCTCTGAATTGGAATCCTGGAACCATTAAGGCTGGAAAAGACCTCCAAGGTCACCGAGTCAAACCATCAACCAGCGCTGCCAAGTCCACCCCTAAACCATGTCTTTAAGTACCACATTTACATGGTTTTTAAATACTTAACAGGGATGGTGATTCCACCACTTCCCTGGACAGCCTGTTCCATTGCTTGACAGCCCTTTCAGTGGAGAAATTTTTCCTAATGTCTAATCTAAACTGCAATTAAATATTTTATAGTTCTTCCTAATGATTGTTTTTAATATCCTTTGACTTTTATAGTGTCAAAAATTTTTGCTATATTTGTCTCCTCTATAGAGACCAAGCGCAGAGTAGCACTTCAGATAGATTGTAGAGCATCCAGGTACAGATTTTCTTGAAACTCCAGGGAGACACCTCAGAGCTTTGTAAATGATGTCTTCCAGCCTGTTATCCACTGAGAGCACTCTACAACTACAACCAGAGTCTATTCCCTCATCTTTAGGGCTCATGGCTCTTTTCCTACAGTCCATATTTTTTCATTTTGATTGCCCTCCCTCCTTACTTTTTCCCAGACTTGATGTCAGTCAATTTCTAGAGTTCCCAACATCAAAGTTCCTTTCCTGCTATTTTAACACATCACTGAAGTTAGTTGCTGTAAGGGGACCAACCCCTTCACACATGTAGTTGGGAGGACAGAGAAGTTACACATTTTTGAAGGAAATGAATGTATTTTAGCATATTTCTAGAAATAAAAAGTCACTTGTAGGTGTATGAAATAGGCATAACGGGAATAGGCTGTTACTGCCTGGGATTAGCAGAAATTTTGGTAAAATCTGCTGCAAGATGTCTCGACAGCCTTCTGGTTAGGCCTAGAGGTGATCTGATCACTACCATCATTAAGACCGTAGTTATTTGTTGGCATAATAAATTATTTATGGTAGTGCTGGCTTTTTATAAACATCAGACATTATCATGTCCCATGATCACTATTTTATGCAAGCTTGATTTGAAAGACTATTGAAATTTCAGGGAAAACTTCTAAAAATTAATCTTCCTTTACCGCAGGCAGTAGAGGTGTAGCAGGAGGTACGCCTCTGTAATGCTGCATGAGGTCTGCTCGCTCCAGGCTGCCTTTGTAGTTAAAAGTAGAAAAGTCAGCAGGTCTAGGGCGTGATTCATGTGACCTGTTTCAGAGAGGAATTCTATCCCATTCCCATTGACTCTATCATAGACAGCCTAGATGACGAGCTCAGATATGTGCTGTAGATGTTAGCATTTAATTAGAGGACAAGCTGTGATTGAAGTGGGATTTGTTGGTGATACCTGAAACTGAAACTTGTCAAATGATACATCATCAACAAACAGGGTTCAGAGAAGTCTGATTTCTCCCTTTCATGGTGCTCATCAGTCAGGATGGGACCTCCACCAGTCCTGGTTCCCGCTTTGGCAGAACACCTGGCTCCACAATAGTTATTTGTGGTAATTTGTTTAAATTTCTTGTTCTAAGTAGAGAAACAGGAAATATCATGCATGTTTTCCTTCAGGAAAAAGACTCCAGACTGTGAAACTTCCAGTAGACAAAACAACTTCCTGCTGTTTTGGAGGAAAGGATTATTCAGAAATGTATGTGACTTCTGCTAGTGATGGGATGGATAAAGAGTGGCTTTCACGGCAGCCACAGGCTGGTGGGATTTTCAAGGTGAATGATACTTTCTCCTTTCATTTTAGAAGGCCATTTTTTCACTCTTGATTTTTTCAGGTAGCAGAATTCCAATTTGCGGTGGTCGGAAGCTGGAAAAAGCTGTTAGAACATTGGTCATATATGTTAAGCTGTTGTTTGTATTTCTTGTTCCTGTTGCATAAAGTTAAATGCTTTTAGAGATTTAAAGATACTTCAGGGTTTAAACTTTGTACCAATGCTGATAGTGCAAATTTTCTATGCAATCGTCTCTTTATACTTCTCCCTCTCCCAACACTGTTTGTGTTTTCTATTTATGGAAAGGATGGGTAAATATTTACATGTCTTAATCAGTGGCAAATAAAAGCATCTGCTTTTATTTACTTCCTAGTTAATTATCACGAAGTTATCTCTTTAAAAAATTGTTCCACTGGGATTTGTTTTAAAGCCCTGCTCTTATGTGTGCATGCCGAAGGTTACATTGTGAATTAAGGCTTAGCAGTATCTAAGAGAAGAGGCTTTTGGGGAATGGACTTTGGCCTGTGATTACTGAGCTTTAGAGAAAGAGCATGCATTGAAATTCCAGGCTGTGATGAGCTGATGTGTGCAAAATATATTAGGGTGTCAAGTTGGAGGACACAGTCCTTTCCTAAATTAAAGCATGTCTAATTGTGTAAGGAAACCAAGTGTCTGATGATGGTGAATTAACACTCTTAATTTCTTTTTTCTCTGTGTTTTAACAGATAACAGGACTGGGGGTGAAAGGAATTCCACCATATCCATTTGCAGGTTAAATACACTCTTCAGAATGGATTAGAGAGAACTGACGTAAGCAAGACAAGTCTGAAGGTCTTGTTCTGGTGTTCAGCATCTTTTGCTTTGAAACCATAACACCATTAGAATACTTTATCAGGAAAAGATGAAAAACTACTGAAATACATGGAATATTTTAAGACTGATTTTTTTTCTCCCTTTAAACTTACTTTAAATATATGATGGTACTTTTTCTGTTGTGGAAAAGATTTTCATCCTAATAAGCCACTATTGTAATTCTATTTTATGATTAAATAATATTTTAATATCTTTTTATTGAGTATTTTTCTGTCTCATTTGCAACTTACATTATATTGTTTTACTGATTAAACTAGTTGTACTGTCTCTCTTACATATTTTTGAAGTTTCTTATAAAATGCCCGCTGTTTTAACTGTAGCTTTGTCCTATGAAGTTCTCAACAACATTAATACCTATCACTGTTCATCTGCAGCTTCCTTCTAACCTAGCCTAACCTTCCTTCTAGACCTCAGCTGTGGCTGTGCTTAAATTAACTCTTGACTAGAGCTGATCACTCTTTCTCCCCAGTGCCTGTTACCATGTTGCTCATTTTTTTAAATATAAACCCAAAATTTTGGTGTCCAGAACCATATCCTTTTCTATCCTTTGAAGGTCTTGGCCTGTTATAGGGACAATCATGATGACAGGAAAACATTGGGCATTCTTGGCCATTTGTGCATAAAGCACAACCTGCACATATGTCCTCCAGAACCAGCCTTCCCCAGAGTACAGAGAGGCAAGGCAGGGCCACATGTACAAAAAGCCACTGCTTTTACAAACATGGGAAAGGGAAGATTTATTGCAATTTCTTCACACCACCTGTTGTATATGAAAACTTACTCACTGGATCACATTTTTGCCTTTAACTTCAGGCCTGTATGTGCTGCAACAATTGTGATGTAACTCTGTTGGATTTTAAACTGCAGATTTCTGCTCTTGGAATGTTACATGTTCCCATGTTACTGCACCTGCATCTGCACGTGGAACAGCTGTGTGTCCCCATCCTGCTGTGTGAGGGTAACCCACCAAGTGACTGCCAAGTGAGGCTGTGGCAATGCATTTTCTCTCCAGGTAGCTCCAAGGATCAGTACATAGTGGTTTGCCATCTCAGCAGGCTTGTTGCAGTTAGTTTCTGATGGATCATCTTGTGTTAGCTGTGCCCTTGAGTGTGTAGTGGGTAACTTAGCTGCCTACCAAGGCCTCAGTGCTGCTTTGATCCTAGGGTTCAGTGATTTTGTGCACGTTACTGTTTCCCCTCTTTAAATCATGCAAGAGTCTGTCTTGGCAGCTGGAAAAAGCTCCACTTCAGTGTGGGTGAGCATGAGGTAGTGAAGGAATCTGGGCCTTGTTCTTTGGGGTGTCCACATCCTTCATTTGCTTTGTGCTACAATGCAGTCTAAAAGCACAGTACTGAGAAAGCTTGAGTTGAGGGAGGTGGTGAATGTGGCAAGTTTAGAGCTCTGATCCCACAAAAGTCACAAACCTGGCAATACCTGCAGCTCAGGAGCCACGCTGTTGGGCTGCTGTGGTCGAACACTGGTGATCTAGAGATGGGGCAGAAAATGAGTGGACATAAACCCAGGTCAGCTCCCTCTGCCATCACTGTTGAGGTTTTGTACCTGTGCTCAACTTCACACCACCACAATGGCAGTAGGGCAAGTGCCAGCACAACACAAAAAAAACCAAGCTGATCTCTTTTATGTTGTTGCTGCATTAGAAATGTAAGAGCAGTAGCTTGTACAGGCATGAAAAATTGGGTCAAAGATTAGTTTATCAGAGCTGGCCAGGAGGCACCCATGAAACACAGGGAGGAGGACATGGCTGCTGGAGCCCCTCTTCTTCCATGCTGTGGGTGGCACAAAGCAGATGTCTGAATAACAGGTTTCTTTATGTTTGTGAGTGTGAGTGCAGAGGCAGGTAAAATAAGCTGCTGCAGACATAAGTGAATGCTACCTCCCCCTTCTGTAAAACCACCTGCTCGGCTTTGCTACCCAGATTTCATGGGTGTCACATGAGCAAAAATAGCCAACTCTGCCAGGAGAGTTGCATTTTTAATGCTGCTGAAATGCCCAGGAGTGCATCTCAGCACAGCCTCCAGTGCAGAGGCTGTAGCTGCTTCCTGCACACCAGCCCCAAGGAGCCCAAACTGGTGCTGCCAGCGTATTTTGACTTGAGTCCCATGACAGAGTGCTGGATCTGGCAAACTGGAGCTGAGCCGTTGCTGGTTCCCTCAATTAGGAAGACTTCCTGACTTTTGTTTAATCCCTCGCTTATTAATGGCGCTCACCTCTTTGATCAAATACCAGCACTGATTTCAATTAGGATTGAGCAAGAACCCAGTGACAGGAAAGGCTGTATCAGGAGGAGCAGCTGCTGTGCCCTGAAGGGTTTCTTTACCCTCATGACCAAAATCTATAGTCATAGGTGAAGCGTAGTTGTTCCCAACCAAGCTGGAGAAAGCTCTTGTAATCCTTTGCTGGCAAAATAGCTCTGCTGAAATAAAAGCAGGCGGCACTGACTGCCTGGGGAGCTCCAGTTCTTCCCATCTCAAGCACAAAGGAGAGAACAGGCTCTTCTAACCAAAGGGCAAAACCACGAAAAGGTAAGCTTTGGCTTCACTTTTGGACAACACTGTCAAGTGGGATACCGCTGGGGTGAGTAGTTATATCTGTATCTACCTGGGGTTTTTAATACCTGTGTCTTTGTTAAACACTGTCCATGCGTGTTAGAGGGAGGTTCTTCCTCCAAGAGGGAGACAGCTGCAAAGTTGAATTTCTAGAGCAATGAATGATGGGATGGATCCTCAAGGGGAATAAGTAAAAAGTATATTTTGGGGAGTTGTAGAGAAAAAAAGGGAAGCAATGGTTTACTAAATATTTGCAAAGCCACAAGAACAAACTCCAAGCTGTTGTCTCCGCACATGCCTATGGGGAATAGAAGACAAATACAATTATTTAAATACCACATTATGTGGTGTGATAATGTCTTGATACTCTCCTGACCACTCTAAAAACTAGGGCCTATAAAAAGAAGCAGTAAGAGTTGCAGAGGACATCACAGCAGTGGGAAAGGAGAGAGGAAGCTACACCAGAAGGAGAGAAGTGGTTGGGTGTCAGCCAGAGGTACAAGAGTGTGTGGCTGCCTTTGACCAACTTCACTAGAAACTTCTGCTTTGCAACCCAGCAACGTTAGGAACAAACAAAATGCATGGCAGGGCCAAGCTCTTAATGTTGTGGAAACAAAAGAGTATCTGGCTGGCTAGCAAATACGTGCACCTGCTACTGCAGGATTGCACCACTCATGAACACTCACAAAACCTTTGAGATGTGTCTCTTCCTAAAGTGACTGACTTGTGGAAAGGTAGACATGGGGGATGTTGAAATGGCAGAGTGGGGGATATGGTATTTGTGTTGGTAGCCTAGGAGTGGTCAGGGTAGGAATGAGAGATGGTGCAAAATGTGGCAGGGGCTTCTCCAGAGCATTTGCAGCTGCACAAATAAATTAGAGAGGCGTGTTCTAGTATAGTTTTCCCAGCTGCTGTCTTTCTTGTCCCACTGATGATCCAGTGTCCGAGCTGCTCACCAGAAAGCTGCACGTTTGGTGTTTTCGGTTGTGTCAAGGTGAATTCTTTGTCCTTCTGCCTGACTTGGTTTTACTTTGCTGCAGCCTGTGATGGAGGAGTTACTCAAGACACCAGAAGTGAAAAGCTGTATGGAAAATATGGTTTTCTCCTCCAAAATCCATTTAGAGAAAATGCTTTGGGAAATAGTTTGCAGAAAACAAGATAACTTATATTTTTCAGTCTTTTTTTTTTCAGCTGAATATTAATTTTCTGTGAGAATTATCATAAGCCAGAATTTTCCTTTTTAATATGTCTGCCAGCTGAAAATGCTGGGGGAAAAAAGCATTTTGTTCTACTTGAACATCCCTTCAAAGTTATCATCCAGGTTAAAAAAAGAAAGCAGAGAGTAACATGATAATTTTTCTCAGAGCAAGCGGAGACTGAGGATTTGTGCTGAGATGAGATGGAGCCATTGGAGGCCAAGGAAATCCTGGAAGGCTCCTCAAATCACCCAGAATCACTTTGTCTGTAATACAATGATTTTGGAAGGAGTTTGACTTGGAAATATTACTGGCTTTTTCCCTAGAAATGTTTGAATTTGTCTCTGTCTTAGGGCTGTAATTTTTTAATCTCTGAATGTGGGTGATGGTGACTATGATAGGATAATACATCTGTCTTGTCTACTTGCTTGTCAGGGAAACATGTTCATCCCGTGAATCATTTGAACATCAAATTAAAAAGTTCATTAAAGTCTTTCGTGAGTAAAGAAATGCATTGTTCCTGCATGCTGGACTGGGGTCGATTTCTCACAAGTGGCCTCTGCCCTCGCTGAGTGTGGCCCTGTCACCAAAACTCCGGTGGTTGCTCTGCCTCACTGCCCAGCTTGGATTGTGTCCCCATGGCAAGCCTGCCCTGTCCCTACCTTGCTGGCCCTGCCATCACCTACCTCTGCTGAGCAGGGCTGGGTGGGAGAAAGCACTTGGCATCTTCCACCTTTGCCTCCCATAGACAAAAAGAGAAGGCAAATGTCAAAGAAGGAAGAAATAAAAGCCAGGCATGCCATTGCCATCCTGCAGCATCTATGGCTGTTGCTGAGACTCCCTGGTAAAAGTCCTTCCCTGTATGTGCTACAGGCAGCAGCTTGGAGCTATTTGCCAAAGCAGGGTCAGGCTTTGCATGCTTGAGGTGAGGAGCTCTGTGACTTCACACAGAAAAGGGTTGTGGCACAGCTGGGAGTAGGAGCCAAGTCATAAAGATGATAATAAGCCTTAATCACAACAATATTTTTTTTCTTTATCAGAGTACTACAAAACCCTCCCTTGCATCTTTCATTAACCTTCCCTTTTCAACACCCTAAATTTTGGAACACTGGGCTAGCCCTTGGGGCAACTGAATGGTGTAATGCCTCAGTTTCCCTCTTGTGCTCTCCTGACATGAGAAAAATACTGAGCAAGGATTTTTCTCTATCACATGTCCTGCTGCTGGCACTGCAAACCAGTCCATTCAGAAAGGCTTTGGTCCCTGCCTCATCATTCATGTGACTGCTGACTGAATACAAAATGTAAAAGGTTACCTGCTCCATGCAGATAACATCAGCTGGTGCACATTTTTAACCGTCGCTGAAAACAACAGCCAGTTTCATTGGACCAGTGCTGGAAAAGAGTCACCAACCCAGGTCTTGCAATATTTTCCTCAGCAGGTGCGTTGATGTGATGAGCTGCAGAGTTTCGCATAGGTGTCCTCCAGTTGGTAAAGATATTCAACTGTTTGACTGAGGGGAAAAGGGTTCTTAAAATTCTTAGGTTTATGCAGATGGTTGCTTGACTATCCATTAAAAGTTTTAGCTGTCTGCCTGCTTATTTGAAGGCTCAGTTTGACATGAAAAATGAAATTATGTGTGTTTACACAGGAGGGAGAGAGGGAGGGAAACAGCAAAAAAAATTTTGATGCTAGTCATTCATTTGTATTTTACCTGTATTTTTTTAGGGGTGCTGAAATGACCAACTTTTGTCCAGATGATTTGAAAAGGAATGTGGACAGAGGTCTAGAAAAGCTATTTTCAAATAGCTACCGGAGAGAGGGTTTTGTTTCTAGAGCAGACAAGATGGTTTTACATTAGTTTTTTTATTCCTAACAGGAAAATTTTCTTATGGTCTCCAAATCCTGGTAACTTTTACCAGTTAAACAGTTTAGCAGTTCAACTTGGAAAATGTTTCAGTGACACCTGTCCACCCCTTAGTCTCCATAAGGGGTTTGGCCATGAGTACAGGCAACTACAAAGCCAACAAAATGTTGGGAAGAGGATATGGGCAGGGTGAATGTGATGATTTTTTCTGCAGAGATTTTGCTTTGGGAGAATACAGAAGTATTTGGCAATTTTTGTTGGAATTTCTCAGGTTTCCTTGCATGCTCATGTCTGACAGGTCAGTGCTGTACCAAGCAGGGTTCGAGGTGCCACAGGTAAAGGTGCTCAAGTGGCAGGATGCCTGGGGACTGATTATGCTGGGATATTTTGAACCAGGTTTTTGGGGGTCTTTTCCTCATTTTTCCCTCCGAGATGCTGTATTTGGTGAAGTGTTACTGCTGCATAGTTCCATGGAGTGTCAGCAGGGAGGGCATGGCAGGAAACGAGCAGAGCACTGAGCAGAGGGGGAACGTGGACTGGATAGGACCAGGGCTGAGCCCCTCACATCTTGTGGGGACTCTTTTGGAGGGCAATGCTGCCACTTAGGGTTGGATGGTCCTTCTTGTTAAAAGCCTCCATTTTCAGCTGGTTGTAAAAATCAGTGGAACCTCAGCTATCAAAACAGAGACCTTCCCTTCTAATTGCCCTCTTCTTAAAAACAGGGATGATGATGATTTAAGCCACAATATTCACTAGTATAGAAACCTCCACAGCTGGAGTGACACACAGGAATTATTTCTTTGGCAGAAGGGGTGGATGCTGTGGCTGAATGTGCAGTCAGGGAAGGAGGATGTGCACTGAGGGTCCTTGAGACAGGGCAGGTCTCTGCAGCATCGCTGGGGGAACAGGACAGGCGGAAGCAGGCAGCTGCTGCAGGCAGGATGGTTTCTCCCTTGCCTATGCCTTGTGAAACAGCTGGCAATAGTGTGATTGTGTACTCCCCATGTGCCATGTGGGGTGGGTCTGTGAATCAGTATTTCACCATGGCTTGTCTACCAGGCCCCAGTTTTGGTGTTGCAGAAGTTGGACAAGGGGGTGTAAATGAAACAGGAGCTGCTGAGAAAAGAAAGGTTTAATAAGGCTCAGTTGGGTCAATGAAACAACTGGTAAGACAAATGCACACTGGCTGCTGCAGATTTGGAAGCTTTCTTCCTCTGTAGGAACAGCACTGCTGCCGAACTCTTGTTTTCCCACAGGAGTGAGAACAGCTCTGTGCTTTCCAGACCATAATACAATAAAGTCAGCATTGTGTCTCCAAGCCTCAAGTCCCACATATGGCAGCCACATGACACAAAGCTTTAACCCACAAGAAACTCACTCCTCCAGCTCAAGCATTGTTTAACAGGTTTTTGGAAGTTTAAACTTGGCATCTTGCTGTGTATCCTCATTTACACTTCTCTTTGCCTGTGTGGAACAGCTTGCTGCCCAGCCTCTTGTGGCTAGTGTTTTTTGGAAGGGAGAAGGATGTATTTGATAGCTAGGTTGTTTGAAACTTACCTTGGTGGTGTGACTCATTGCAGGTAAGATCCCATGTCCCTCAGCCCTGGCATTTCCACTCACAGTGATTGACTGGCTCTTCCCACGTGTTTTGAAGTGCATTAATGCTAATTAATTATCTGTAAACCTTATCATCAGCTTACCTACTAGGAAACAATACCCACTTGAAGACTATAATCCCTGGAACTGATATTATGTCAGAGTTTGGCTGCCTCCCAAGAATTATCTCCCAATCTGTGGAAAAAATGTGCTGAGGCCAGTGGGTGCAGCAGTGGAGGTGGCTCCATTAGGGGTGACTGAGGCAGTGAGTGGGCCTCTTTCTTTTGTAAGAGTTGAATGGTAGAGGTTATTGCTCACATCTCACCCCACAGCATAATCAGGGCAGGCCCAGGATCCATGTTTTGGAGGACATCAGTGGGTACTGGATGCAAACCTGATGGGTTGTGTGCCCTATGTGGGTTCTCTGTGGCTGATTGACTGGTGTCCCTGTGAGAACCCTGCTGCAATGGGAATCGGATAGCTGGGGCATGAACAACTTCTGGTAGAAGCAGGCATATGGAATGGGAGCTTCACTGGTGGCTTTGGCCCCCCAAGCAGCAGCTGGGGTATCTGCACCCCACAGCCTGGCACTGGGTGTGCAGCAGGGTTTGGAGATGAAGCTGGGGCAGTGAGTGGGATGATAAAAAGGAAATGCTTAGAGGGAAAACAAAGCAGCAGAATTTCAAAGGCAGGCCTTCCTCAGTATTTGCATATTCTCACTGACTTGGTGTGGGAACAGGCATCTGTTGTGCAGTGGCCTCTGTGGCAAAGTAGAGTTGGTGCTGTGTGTGTGTAAATGTATTCCTATGGAGGAAGTCAATGCACATGTGTTAATAAGGCAGAGCCTTGTTTTTCCACAAAAAAGTTTCTGACTCATTGGTGCTGCTGCCTGCTGATCCCTCTCTGTGATCTGAGGGACCCTTAGGATCATGGATCCCCAGACAGCAGCTCGGTTCCAGCCCAGGGCCATAGCCTCAGCACATAGTGCCTGGAGGCAGGTGCCTCATCAGCACCTGTGGTTTAGGAAAGTTTTGGTAAGGAGAAGCTTTGGCACCTCAAGTTCTATTCCAGCCATGAGGCCATGCAAATATCATAAGAACCTCCTAAATTACTTTGTCATTTGGGATATGGAGTGCTTTGCTATTTACAATCTCTGCTTTTAAACATTGTAGGCATGAAAAAATCCGCATGAGAGTTTCTAATTACATCCATTGTTAACTTCCCCCCAGACCATGTCTTCCTCCATCAAAATTGAGTCTGTTGTGAAGGAGAAGAACCGGATGGGGGAGTGCCCAGTCTGGGAAGAAAGGGAGAATGCACTTGTCTACGTAGACATCAACTCACAGAAAGTTTGCCGCTGGAGCCCAGTCACCAATGAAGTGCAGAGCGTGTCTGTGGGTAAGAGTCTGCGCCCTGTCTTCCTGCAGTGCATTGCTGAGCACCGTGTGGCCTAAGCCAGCTGAACAGAGAGGACCACACACATGTTGTCCCTGATAAGCCTAAATGGGAATGCATGTTTCATTTGGGACCCGCAGAGGAAAAGGTACAGTCCTAATGGCTGTGCCATCCTAGAAGGTAGAAAAATCCATGGAACACAGAGCCAGCGAGATGTGCTTACAGTCCCCGGGAAGAAGGATCTTAGCATCAGCTCAGCCTTTCCCAGCCAGCGATGTCCCAGTCAAGCCCAGATGCCCTTGGTGAGGGCTGAGTGATGGCCCCAGAGCTACCCTTTATCTTCTGCTCTCTCTCACCCCAGATGCCCGTGTCGGCTCAGTGGCTCTGCGGCAGTGTGGGGGCTATGTCATCGCCCTGGGGACCAGATTTGCCTTCCTGGACTGGGACACCCAAGCAGTCACCACCATCCTCGAGCTTGAGCAGGATAAACCCAACAACAGGTTCAATGATGGGAAAGTGGATCCAAAGGGGAGGTTTTTTGCTGGTAAGTTCCTGGCAGAAATTTCCCCTAGAGCAAAAGGAAACGAATTACAGTGTATTTTATATAAGGCATTTTAGTCCCTGTCTTGTAAATGCTCTTCTTGGTTAATGTGTAGTGGAGGAGGACAAGGGACTCCACATCTTCTGACTTAGATGAAGTCAGGTGCTGTTGACAAAGGCCATCTGACAGGAAGGCTCTCCTACTTGGTGGATGGTGTTTTTCAAACAACTGCCTTCATAGAAAAGCCAGTGAAGGGCTTATATAAGTGGGACTTTTTCTGGAGATGTAGAGAAGGATGCAGCCTCTAGAGCAGAACATGAGCTGCACCTTTTGTATGCAGCCTCTCTTGGTGAGGCTGTGAAAAACAAGAATGTGCGGGGAGATCCTCAGCCTCCTGAAGGCAAGAAGGACAGACATTCAGCTTGTATATTATGTAAAAGGTCTTCACCCACAGGATGGTCAGGCACTGGAACAGGCTCCCCAGGGAAGGGGTCATGGCACTAAGCCTGACAGAGTTCAAGAATTGTATGAACAATGCTCTCAGGCACATGGTGTGCACCTGTGTTTTAAGGTCACAGCCCATTTAAATGATGAAAGTAGCCTACAAAGAGCAACAACAAAAACAGCATATAATGCCTGCCTGCATCTTGACACTGAGCAAAACCTCAACCCCCTGGTGTGTCCTGGTGGTCCTTTGGGTCTTTGATGTCTATGACTTAAACCTCATGGCAACGCAAAAACATCCTTTAATTGGCCAATAGCAGCTCTGTGGGAGGCAGGTGCCCCTGATCTGCTCCTTTTGCTCTTTCTCAACAATCTGACAGGAGCTATTAGTCCCTTTCACCACAGGATTACAGAATTGTAGAATAATAGAATGATTTGGGTTGGAAGGGATGATTAAGACCATCTAGTTCCAAATCCTCTGCCATGGGCAGAAACACCTTCCACTAGACCAGGTGGCTCAAAGCTCCATCCAACTTGGCCTTAACACTTGCAAGCATGGGGCATCCACAGCTTCTCTGGGAAGCCTGTTCCTGAGCCTCACCACCCTCACAGCAAATAATTTCTTCCTCAAAATCTTTTCTTTTCGGGAAGATAAGAAAAAAAATCACAGTCCTGTGATTCTCCCTGGGAGAATCCCTTGGTAACACTTAGAGGAGGTTTTTGATCAAACAAGAGGAGGTTACTTTCTAACCAGTGCTCCCACTTCCATTTCAGGTACAATGGCTGAAGAGACAGCACCAGGGGTTCGAGCGAGGCGGCAAGGAGCTCTCTACACCCTCTTCCCTGACCATTCAGTAATAAAGCAGTTAGACCAGTTGGACATCTCCAATGGTCTGGATTGGTCCCTGGACCACAGGACCTTCTTTCACATTGACAGCCTGTCATACGCTGTCCATGCCTTCAGCTATGATGTGCACACTGGAAAGATTGGTACACATGCTTTTAAAATTGGTGACAAGCAGTGCTACTTCTCTGTCTGCAGCAACACCTGGGCATTTGACAGATGTTGTATCTTCTGGTTGCAACTTATCAGCTGGCTGACTCTGATATTTCTCAAATTTAGTTACTCACCAGGTGTATTTGGTGAACAAATTTTTGACAAAAAAATTTCAGCTTACTTTCATCTGGAGAGATGGCTCATACTTAGACCTGTTCAAAGAGTTGCAGGGAAGAAGCCATTTAAGCTGCAAAATAAGAAAGAGCTTTTAGGCTGGTATTTATTCTTGAGTGCCATCTACTGGGGTTACTGGGATTGTGCTAGCTCCATAAATACAAGTGGAGAACGTGCACGTATGTGTTTCACAGAAAGGTATTTGGAGGGGATCTAGCTGTCATTGTGACAGAGGTTTCCCAAGTAAATTTCTGAAATTAAGATGTTTTCAGATTTAACTTAAATTCATTTTGTGGATGAACATTTTTTATTATATGTGTAAGGAAGAAAATTTAAGTGTAAACAAAATAGATCTAACCTAATTTCAGAACTCTTTGAAATATTTTCATGCTGTATCAACCTGATATACTCCACAGGATTTTAAATGCCTGAATTGCCTTTGTGCTTTAAAGAGTGCAGACTCTGGGTAATCACAGATGAAAATCACACCAAGTAATTACATTCACTCAGATTTAATTTTGTTGAGAACATCTTTCTACAGATTTTAAGATATAAGATTTCAAAAGAAGATATAATGAAACTTCTCCCCCTGAAAATATAAAAAATTAATATGTTTGAGCTTCCTAGGCTTGGCTTTATGCTCACAGCCGTCTATTCTTGGGTAGTGTAATGACCAGGAGGTGCTGGGTGGGTCAGAGCGGGTGGTCTGTTGTCTATGGGCCCTGCTCCATGGACCAGATGTGCTCACCAACAAATCTGCACTGCATCCTAGTCCATGAGCAGCTGGTGTCCAGACTTAATCAAAACTGGTTTCCTGGTTGGTCATTAAAAAGTAAAGTTTTTGATCTTAAGCTAGGAGAGATTGCTTATCACCAATGTTTAAACCCAGGTAATTATTTATGTGACATATCCAGGCTGCCATGACCAATGAAAGCCTAGGAAAAGATATTGCACTTGCAGCAGTTGTGTTATGGCAGGCAGCAGGTGGCTTAACAAGAGAGATGAGGACATTTTGTTCTCTTCTCTTGGTAAAATAACAGGAACACTAACTAGGAACAATCCCAGATTGACATGGCTGTGCTGGGGATTTGTCTCTGCTGGGCTGAATTAGGCTTTTAACACATCTTCAAAATGTGGGTGTGATGTACATTTTGCGGTGTCTTTCTCACAGAAAATGAACGTAGCTCTTTGCAAGAGCATGGAAGATGTTAAACTGGGATCTGACACAGGACGGGTAGCAGCCCATATAACACCAGCTTTGTAACTCTTCCTGCAGCCTGCCCCAAGCTTTTGTACCACCTGGAAAAGGAGGAGCAAATGCCTGATGGGATGTGCATAGATGCAGAAGGGAAGCTTTGGGTGGCCTGCATTGATGGTGGCAGAGTCATTCGCATAGACCCAGAGACAGGTAAAGCCTCCACCAGTTTGTGCATATAAATGTGAGGGAAATGGTAGCAGGAGGAGTGGTTTGAAGGTGAGTTAAGGTGAAATTTATTGCTCATTTCTGCCCCATGGGTTGCCAAGAGCATCACTAGCTTAGGCTCTGATCATGTAAAGAGTGCAGCTCTCTGTGCTGCCTCCCAGTGTCAGGTACCCCTGCTCCCATTGCTGGCTGATGAACTGCACACTCTTCTTAATAATACCACTATCAACAAACCCCCCAAACACACTGCATATAAAATTTCTCAGTCTTGAAATGTTCAACTGGAAAATGCTTAAGGAACAACATCGATCCCAGGCCAGGTGTCCCTGCCCTTCCTGACCTCACACACAGTACTGCTATGTTTTGAGAAAAGGAAATGAAGCCTTGCAGATGCAGGGGAAGCCTGAAATATAGTTAAGATGAGAAGATGAGGCAGATGAAATTATTTGGTTTCCCTACAAACTGTCCTTTAGGATATGGTCTCTGTGTGAAGGGGAGGTGCCTTCTGAGTAAATGTCACATCTATACCATCTATACTGATAGTACATTCATAATTACATGCTTCCTGAAAAATGAACATTAGAAAACAATTGCACAATTTTCCCAGGTAAAAGAATCCAAACTGTGAGGCTGCCTACTCCAAGGATCACCTCTTGCTGCTTTGGTGGAAAAGACTACTCAGAAATGTATGTGACTTCTGCATACGATGGACTGGATGAGGCCACCTTAGCCAAGGAACCTCATGCAGGAGAGATTTTCAAGGTGAGCAGGTTTTATTTCTTTCTTTCTGTACATCAGACTTGCCAGGCCTCATGTTCTGAGAGTGAGGTGGCCCTGGCTGCCCTTGCTCATCCCACTCACCTCATGAGCTGCTCCAGGTGCAGTGCTTGTCCCCCAGCCAGGCCCAGCTGCTTTCACAGATCTGCTCATGCACTTGGAAGGAAGATTTGGAGAAATTACAAGTAATAGTGTTGATAGTTGGGCTGGCCAAAGTTGGCTGGTCAGGATATGAAGGAAGTGAATGAGTATGGGTCTGTCATATGGATAGTGTATTCTAGGATACACTGCAAGGAATTGCTTTTATCTCTTACTATATTTTAATAACTTTTGGAAATTTCATTCTCTTACTTCTCAGTTTTTGATTGTGCCAGGAAATCTAAATGCTTACAAAACAAATTTCTCCTTTGAAAATTAAATGTTTAAATTTGCCAGAGCAAAATTTTGCATCTCAATCCAAAAACTTTTAGGATTTTTTTTGTCTGTTAAAAATGATTGCTACCTTTTAAAAAACATTTTTGTCTGGGGCTCTTGAATCTGAAACTTGTTTCTATCTTCATTCTTTTTTTTCACTCCATTAGCAAAAAGCACATCAAGAGAATAAAATGCAGTTCATACTCAGCAATTGCCATCAACCCAAACCAAATTATTTTATCAGTTTGGCCACAGGATGAAGACATGTTACAGGAGGGATGGAAATCTGTTCTGGGATCTGGGACACTCCTGTTGAAAGCAGTGCTTAGAGCAGATTTCTCGTGGCTGAGAATTGATGTATTCAAGCAGCACAGTTTAGAAACCTACAGGAGGATTAAATAAGCATCTTTTTTGGTTTTGTTCTTGAGTTCTCCAGTTCCACAAGGGAATTGCTGTTTTCCAAACTCACATTTGTTTTACACAGGCAAAGCTTGTTAAAGATTACTATGAATTGTTTTGAAGATAAGGACTACGTATAAGGTCCATAGATAACATTTAAATTAGCAAAATTATTAAGTAATGCTTGATAATTTTAGTGATCTTAAAGAGTTTGAAAGAAGTCCAAGTAATGACTCATTCTGGGCTTCTCTTGAAGCAGGGGACCCTCCACGTAGTAGTAGATCAGTGTGTTGCTATGGTATTTGTTTTACAATGTTTGAACATTTTCATTATACTCAGTTGAAGATTTATCTGTTTGTTTTCTTTTATCTCTTAATTTTTGATTTTTTAAAACAGATAACAGGCCTGGGTGTGAAAGGCATTCCACAGAATTTCTATGCTGCTTGAACCTTGACACTGAATAGCAAAGAAGCAATGCTTCCATCTTGTAGTAACTCTGACAGGAAGAAGTCAAATGAACTACAGGATTTATTTGTGTGAAGATTTTTAAGCCCACATTTGTGAGTGTGCTTGTTTGGAGTTGAAGATATTTCATCTTCTGTGGGCTTGTGGCTTGATGCAATAGATTAGAGAGGCAAAATTAATCTGTGTTACAACTTGATAGCTTTTGTGACTTTCCATAAACCTCTAAATGCTCGAGTGTCGTTTTGCTGAACTTTTTCATGCTCAGCTCTGGATTTTCAAGTCTGTGCAGTTCCCAAAGCAGAATCTGACTCCTCATGTTACAGTGATGCACCAGCAACGATATGGCAGATTTTAAAAAATATTTTATGGGTAATGTCTTGAACTGGACTGTTCCTCTGCTGCAAGATTCCCTTGAGGTGTTTTTGGTTTATTTTTTTTGTTTGTTTTTTTGATGATCAGACCTATTTGTAGTATCCAGGTTCCATTTTTACATCCTCATTAGCCTTTTTC
Organism: Anthoscopus minutus; assembly: GCA_013399455.1. Classification (NCBI taxonomy): domain Eukaryota; kingdom Metazoa; phylum Chordata; class Aves; order Passeriformes; family Paridae; genus Anthoscopus; species Anthoscopus minutus. The sequence continues at coordinate 81,901 of VWYI01037545.1, read as the reverse complement.
CAGGCTGTCTTTTCCTGTCTTTAGGACACCACTTAAGCTGCTGAAAATAAACTATGCAAATATATTTAAAGAAATACTTACAGATGTTTTTTTCTCTGCATTCAGATGTTATCATGAAAACTCGTGTCTGACCACACTCAGTCAGTGCACACAGGTTGTGAACCACCAGGACAGCCTGGGATACCAAACACGGATGCTCAGTGGGGTTGTTCTTTCAGGGGTGATATTTACACCCACACACATGAACTTCCTTTTGCTTTACACGTTTTACTGTGCACATGGCCTCACCATCTTGCTCCCCTTCCTTCTGGTGCTCATCCTTTCCTGTTTCAAATATTTTCCTCCTTTTTCCCTTTAGATCATCTCCTCCTTTCTCCTCCATAAAGCACAACATCAAGGTGTATTTTTAGACACTGTTTAAATTATGACCCAGCACTACCCTGCACTCGCTGAACCACTGTGATCCTTTCAGCATTTCAGAATGCCCCAGACCTGTAGCTACACAGAGAAATCTAGCCTTTGCATTGAGTTTGCTCTCTTTTTGCTGCCTGGAAAGATACACAGCACATAATACATTTTCAGATCTTAAATGCTGACACTTGGTAATGTTGCAAAGAAGGCAATAATACGCATCATTTACCAGATCAGATGTTTCAGTGTCTTCCTCTGAGGTATTTGACCTTTTCACCCCTGCTATTCAAAGCCCTCACACACTATGAGTAGGGATAATCATGAGCATAATCTCCCCCAATAACCCATGCATGGAGGAACAGAGGAGCTGTGGTTAGCTGTGCAGAAATGTTAAACAGTTTCCATGGGGCTGTACGCAGGTTGCCTTTAGAATTAGCTGTTTTCTCTAAACCCAGCATCCCTCTCCTAGCCAGGAGTGCCTCACAACAGTTTTGAAAGGACCAAGCTGGGTTGATTTTTTCCTTTAAAAATACCCACATTGCCCAGCTCTCTTAAGTGGTAGCCTTCTGGCCTGCTGATAAGTAGGAGATTTGGTGCTGATATCTGATCAGGCAGGGGGTAGGTCAAGCCACATGTCCTAGGAAAATGTCCTACCCGTTTCAAAGGTGGGTGTGACAGGGGAAGGTTAGGTGGTATATCTGGCCCCTCAGTTGAACTAGGCCACAGTCCAGAAAGAAATCTGAGATCCAGAGGACCAGGAAGGGAGCTTTATTCACTAAATACTATTGAATATACTTGGCCACAAACAAGATTTTCCAAAGTGCATTATTTCAGTGCAGTTACCTGAAGTCTACTCTAAACCCTACGTTGGGCGTTTTTTTGGCACTTATTGTAGATGGTTACTTTAGGTCATTAGCAAGCACTTTGCTCTTGTGCTACTTGAGCAGATAATTTGTATAACAGGATAAAGGGGCTTGGCCTATTACTCCTACCTTCTGCCCTGGAAGGGAGGTGAATCCATAGAGCTGCACAGAGACAACTTGATTGAGAAATAAAGCATTCAGCTTATTGTAATGTTTGCTCAACAAATAGGCTGCTGTTTTTCTTCCTAAGTCATAATTCCAATAGTAATTAAACTACTGGGGGTTCTTAAGAGCAAAGGTACTAAATACCCTTTGGCACCATGTCAGTGCTAAACTGGTATAAGGAACACAGACAATTATGCAGGATTTCCTGTTTACCCCATCTGGAGAGGAATGTGAGGCAGGGTGTTTGGAGGCCAGTCAAGTGTCCTAACCTTTAATTAAAAAAAAAAATATATAGGAAGCGAGTGCAAATACTTTACTTAACAAAAAATACCCAGTTATTTGTAAAACTGCCTACCTACTAGGTCCTTTGCTCTGCCAGAAAAGAAAATTTTTTCCTTTCCTATTATCTATTCATATTTACACTAGAGAAATACTATCCCTGCAAGTTTTTGCTAGAGCTTTCCCAGGTATATAAGCTGGGGTTTCTGGTTTCCAGCCACTCCTTCCTCCATTTCTAAAGGGAGACACAGTGCATGCTGCTCTCAGATTCCAAGGTCTGAGTGCTTTGGGAACTCTCTCTTTTTAGCACAGCTTATCAAACCAAAAAAGGCTTGAAGCTGAGTTTCTCTCTGTTACCCAAAGGCCCACTGGGGCTGTTCTCCAGCCTCAGCTAACCAAAGTGAGCTTGCCTTGAGGCAAAGGATGAAAGCATAAAGAGAGCGGGTACAGGACTGGGTTCATTCCTTTATATACAGGGAACAATATGGCATCCATAGTCCTTGTTGAGGATACACTGAGGTGGTGGTTACTGGGTGGCTGAGCACTTGATTGGTGTGGGTCAGCCCTACATATTGACAAGCATGACAGGGAGGATGCTCCTGCCCAGGGGTAACCTACAGAAAATAAACCATCTGATCAACAATATGGAACAGACTGATGGGAGCTGTCTTCCTTTTTAAGGGATTGTTCTGTACATCCTGCCTTTTAGAAGTATTTATTATGTTTTATCTATATTTAACCTGTACCACACTGGATGATCTTAAACTAATAGTATTTTAAGCTAGCCATTCTCTGGTTAAGTGCTCACCTTGTGAAGGATATAAAAAATATGCTGGTGACTGGTTTTGTGAAATTTTCTACCTGACTGCGGCAAAAGTTGGTTTGAGCTCCCTCTTAGTAACCAGGCATTGGTTAACTTTGTTTTTGAAATGCAGTAAACTGGTGGAATAGAAAAAAGCACAGAATTTGGAATTTAAAGCTTTTGATTTATACAGGCTGTGATAGCCTGCCTTTGATGCAGCCCAGTGTGGAGAACAGTGGGCCAGCTAACAGTTCACCCATCCTCTCCTGGAGGGAAGGGAGCCTCTAGGAGCTACCTGTCCAGCATGCTTTTGAGTTCATGTTAATTCTGTGCTTGTTATTGGTTGTCCCCTTTTGACCCACCCTGACCTGATGGAGATAAAAGGCGGGCTCCCAGAAGCCTCCTCGGCATTTGTATCAGAGATTTCTTGGTGGACAGAGCTGGAATTAACATCCAAAGAGATCAGAGAGGAAACTCCATCTCTTTTTTCTATTTGCTTTAATGGCTGTTATCACTCAGACAGCCTTGCTCAGGGCTAGAGCTGATACCTCAAACGCAGCCAAAGAGGTTTGGGCTTCTGGCCTCCACCACCCAGCACACAGCTGGCTTTCTGGGCTGTGAGGACACATTGCCAGGTCATGTTCAGCCTCTTATCCACCAACAGCCTTAAGTCCTTCTCAGCAGGGCTTCTCTTGGTTACTGCACTGTGACTGATCTAGGGTCTTGCAGATAATCTATGTCAGGGGCAGGAAACCAACTTCATTTCCTCAATGTCAGTTCAACAATTTACCCACTACAGAATTAGTGAAAAATAAATTAAATTATAGTGTTATCTGAAATTTGAGGAAGCTTTCCAAGGCTCTCTGGGGCTTTAAAGAGAGGACTTACTTCATTTTCAGCATTACATCTTTATAATTGTGTTCAGGCCAAGCTTTTATTTTCCACTACAGAAACTGCCTCAAGGCTCAGTGATTTTTTGTCAGCTCTTCCTCTGCTGGTGTACACTAGCCTGACAAAATTAGTTGTCTTTCTTTTTTTGTATTGTAACATTAACACAAAAAACCACACAAACATGAACAAAAAACTTTTGGAAATCATTAGGAAAAATTTAGGGTGCTCTCTTTCTTACATGGATAGGAGAGAACAAATGAGAAGTTTTCCAAGCCTTCAGATAAAGAATATGTAAATAAGAAGATGTAAAATCTTTATTAAGGGCTTCAATTTTAGTCTTTAACATTGGAAAGATATTTATTTCACCTTCAGTTTTTGCTTTCCTACCAATATCTCTAGTAACAAGAAAACTTAGAAATAGAATAATGGAAAATTATTCTGTTCTGAAATGGTGCTAGCTTGCTGTTTTCATTTTCTCTTAAAAACCTTTCCCTAATTCTGCTTTCCCAAAGGAAGGATACTGTGTGGAGACCTATTTATATAGTTCCAGCACTTGTATCTTCATCTTGGGTGCCCGGTGATTTTCCCAATAACTTTCTATATACAAATAAATAAATAAAAATAGAAAGAAATCGATTTTTAATAATAAATAAATAAATTCCTTTCCTAAATATAGGAGAAATGTTAGATGCTTTTGAAGGCCTCCAGTGGGACATCTACTCTAACTAAATTGTTAAATTTTGTAATGTCGATAACCAAATGCTTACTTTTGGTAAACTGGAGCTTTTTTGGACATCTTCAAAACATATTCTTCCTTTTATTCCTGACTTATTTACTTAAGGAAGACTGGTCCAACAGGTAGATGCTTAACCCCAAATCCCAAATAAAACAAGTGCAGAACGCTTTGCATGTGGGACAACTCCTTTATTTTTACATCTCTCTGTGCTATATAAACCATATTTATCACATGCTTTTGACTATCTCTACTAAAATCAACTTGGCATGTCAAAGATCTCTTCTAATTGTTTCTGCTTATGCAAAATTTCATTTTTCTTAGGCTACAAGACCAGATCAGGTCAATGATTCAAGTAATAGAAGATTCAAGTAATGCTGGAGGATATAAGTTCAAAACTTTCTTAAGTGCCTTAGAGATAGAACTCTGAGATCAGCATACAATAGTCAGAAAGGATCAAAGAAAATGTTTATTGATATAATTTTTAATACTAGCCAGACTGCAAGATTTTCCAGTGATACATTGCCTGAGGGTAACCATCCCTAGACAGTGCTAAAATATTCCTTCATTCTGTTCTGCGTGCACTACCTGTGTACTGAATCTTTGTGTTACCTGTCATATAAGAAACAGGTTTGTGGAACAATAACACTTTAGTGGACATTTTATGTCTTTTTTGAAAGAGTACTAACTCCACCTCTGCTAAGGTTTACATCTGTTGACCCACCTCAGTCCAAACTGGAAGACAAGGAGGAGTTCCAAAGACCACCTTTATGATGAATACTGATGCCCGGGTGGAAAGGAGGTCCTGGCTAATGGCCCATGGAAGAGAAAGTGAAGGATCTGGCTGGTGCCTGAGCAGATGTGTTTGTCGAGGATAGCAACAGTAAGGCTGCTTCTTGTTTCACTGATGAGCACTAGAGGTACAAAGGAGTTTTGGGGCTATTAGGAGAGGAGAGAAGCTGGTCTTTGTTTGATTTCCTGATTATAGAGTAACTATGCTTTTTAAGCTCTTTGCTTGTAAAATTTGTGTGGTTCTGAGGATAACAGAAGAACAGAAGAATAAATTTGCTCCTTATACAGGAAAATATTTTGATGTAATACCTATCCAAGGGACAAGCTACCACAAGTTCCAATACTCTGCCTATTCACTCCTATGCTTCCTTTCCTGTGTTTAACTATTTTATCAATCAGATATTACTAAGAATACTTACTCCTGTAGAGTTTCTTATGGCTTTATAAGGCAATTCTGCTTTCTGATTCTTAGGCTAGATAGTTTTATTGAATCATAGAAACATAGAATGGTTTGGGTTGGAAGGGACTTTTAAGACCATCTTGTTCCAACTCCTGCTACGAGCAGGGACACCTTCAACTAGAGCAGGCTGCTCAGAGCCCCATCCACTGGCCTTGAGCACTTCCAGGGTAGGGGTATGCACAGCTTGTCTGGGCAGCCTATTCCAGTGCCTCACTACCCTCACAGTGAAGGATTTCTTCCTAATATCCAATGTAAACCCACTCTCTTTCAGTTTAAATCCATTTTAAAGCCATATTGCTCTTCTAACTTCTACTCTTGGCACTAGAATACTTGATTGTCTTTTAGATAAATAAATAAAAAAAAGAAGGTTATTGAGGTGCTTCGGACTGGCAATGGATATGGACAACTTACTTATCAGTGCAGCACCTGAATGAATTTAATCTCAGGAATTAGGGTGGGATTCTGGGATATTTACTAAAAGAGCAAGAAGCCAAATATGCTACAGATCTTCCAAAGTATTAACTATCTGATAAGGCTACCTTTCAGGACATTCAGAGCCCTTTAACAATGGCTCAGAATTAAGCCATGCTCTGTGCTCACCATTAAAATTGGCTCCAAAAGAGATTAAAATGTCTAACCAGCACCTATTCTGTGTGACAAAGAAGAGGCCTCATAAACTGTGATGAAGGACTTCTTACCTGTTTGATGTAAAGACACCAGTTTCACAAGCATTACTTCCCCTGTCAATAGGACTAAGGGTTACTCCATGAGGACAGGAAAGCCACCCTCATCAGTAACGTGTAACTGCCTATGCTAAGTCCCACTGCATCCTTAGAGTGTACTACTTTCACACGCAGAGCAAAGATAGTCTCTGTAAACCTGTCATTTCCCAGTAGTCACTCTGATAAATATAATAATCCTGCACTGTGACCATTGGATAATCAGAAATCAACAGGAGAGACACCACATATCTGTGATCTAACAGGTAAAAATGTACCTGCAGTCTTTGCCACACAATACAGCAGGCAAATGAAGAATAACACAGCACTTAAGCTATCAGCACAATTAAAGGAAGGAGATGAAGGAAAGATGGAAGACAACTTCAGGTAACTTAGTTAAGTCTAAGCTAACACTTAAGTTCTTATGAACTCCTGATGGCACTTGCAAGGAGAGGTTTCTTTGCGTTCAGTAGAGAAGGAGCCATTTTAGTTTGAAGTGTTCTATTCTTTAGCACTAAGCTCATCTTTACATCCCTAAGACAAGTGCAGATACCTGTTACTGTTGAGCTGGTTCAAGTAGTTTCTGGCAAACACTAGCTCATCTCTTACATGGCTCTCATTGCTCTGTTTTCTGCAAGAAGTGTTTATCCTAAAGAGTAAGCCAGTGAGGCCGCCATGATTTTGGTGCAGGTGGCTACATGCTCTTAAGTTCTATGGTCCTAAAGGTATCTAGAACTTAAAAGTCTTCTTCACTTAATCTATCTAAAACTTAGTCAAAATGATGGATTCATCAGTCTTGAAAAGAAGACCTTAAAATGACATAGGGGCGATTTTGTGCTTTTCAAACCTTTTCCTTCTGGGTCTTTACAGATGCAGACAGAAATCAAGATTTGATTACATCAAATATTCAGAATACCTGAACACTTTGTTGTAGAATGAAAGCCAAAATCCTAAGATATGATGCCAAGCTAAATATATGATCTGATTGAGAATAAGGTTTTTTCTGGGACCTGCTATAAAACCCTGTTTGTGACACCTATACAGTAGGGAAAGGAAGACTCTTCTTCCATGTGTTCTCTTTGAAGAACACCTAGGATCTTGAAGTCTGCCTAGGATATAATATATCTTCAACTTGCAAGCTTTAAATTTTATCATTTGCATTATGTTTGACTAGTAATTATATTGAATGACAAACTCCCATCTGCCTCTTTGATGGACATTTTGCCTCTGTGCCAGTACATGACAAATATAACATTGCAATATTACTATTTTATTCTTATGATGTATTTTAATGAACTATAAAAACTGCCATGCTTGTTTAAATAAAATGGAGTTTTCATTTAGTGTTACAGAATTACCTTATTTTTACATTGTGTAAAATATACATAAATATTTAATGTTCTTTTTGCTCATAGCACTGAAACTAGCATAATTACCTAGATTTGGTATATTTGGGGAATTCGATATAAAGAAATGTCATGTTTTCAGGGAACTGTCCAGCTGTGTTGAAAATGGCATGCTTTTAATGTAAGAGGTCTCCACAATATTCTCCCATTCCTGTGATTCAGTGATGACTTTAAACAGGACATACATGAGCAGCCAGCAGCCTGGCATACTCCTAGATCCACTGATTTCCAGGGTTCAGACTCTTCAACCCTGTAGGTGCCTGTCTACTGACTGTAGACAAGCACATGGACTATCCAGACACACTCACTCTCTGATGCCGTATCAGTAGCACACGGAATGACTTTACTTGCAAGATCTCATGTGCTCCAGATTGTGCTGTTGATAACTGAAGCTATCCTGAAACTGACCTTTGTGTTCTTATCAAACAAAACATGTGCTAGCCATAAATTTTGCAAAATTTGGCCTTTGAATGGAAGATAGACCTTTAAACTGCAACTTATTCCCAAGGTTTGTAGCATAAACTGAAAAGAACTGTAGGGGGAAAACCAGATTGTTATATGTTGCACAAGGTTACTGGGATAATGAAGAATATCTGCTGGGAAAGAAATTTCCAAGCAGATTACTTGAAAATTTTTTGCCTTAATATGGAAAAATGTTTCTGATTCAAGAAGTAAAGGAAGCAAGTAGAGATTTTTGAATATTCATTTACAATTATGAGGAATGGATGAGAATTTGAGGCTGGAAGGTCCGTTGAAGAGTGGCCATTAGAAAAATGATTCATTATTATTCCAGAAAAAGATGGAGGAATAACAGCGGAGTGATACAAGGTAGACTTCAATAAAAGCTGTTGAAAGGTTTGTGCTTTACAAAAAATGCACACAATAACACAATTTCCATCCACATGCATATACTACCCCAAAAAAAGGAAGAAAAAATAAAAAAGAGAGAACGTTAAGTAAGAGGTCAACTTGATTAAAGCATGAACTGTGCATGAACCTTAAACACAAAAAAGGATCGAGCTGGAAGCAGAAAGTAGGTCAGGCTACTGAAAATGAGTGATAAATATAACATGAAGATAGAGGAACAAACTTTTAAAAAACAAAAGCTCAAAACAAGGTACATCTGCCAAGAGGTATAAATAATTTTAGAAGTGCAGTTGTAACAGATGGAAGGTGAAGGCAAGGATTAATTAGTCAGCTGTTCAGAAGAGAGGAGAAGATATTTCTAGATGATAGTCAGAGGGTAAAATTCTGTAATAACACTTTTTTGCCTGTCTTTAGAAGAATGATCAATTTCAATTTAAGGATATTATAGTCCATACCAGTGATATAACTAAAGATGTTAAATTTGAATGGGAAAAGAAAAATGAAGGGTTTTTCAAGTCAGCAAGGGATTACGAGTTTCTTCATGAAGATATTAAAGAACTTCACAAGAAATACTGGATAACAATGTTTTACCTGAGAACATTTAATAGGCAGGAAATGTCTTGAGAAGTTCATGAAGAAAAGGAGCGATTGTCTTTAATTAAGGAGAAAGGAAGATTAGGGCGTGATTCAGCCACTAGCTTAATTTCTGCTTTCAGAAAATGTTTAAAAAAACCTGACAAAACATTTATCAGTACTGAAAGAAAACAAGGATATGAACAGCAGCCAATAAAAAATTATCAAATCTATGTCATTCTTCCTACAGCAGAACAGGATTTGAAAACTGGGCAATGCTATGTCATGTCAGTGAGGCAGCTACCTCAGTTCTGCCAGGGACCTATTCATCCCCAGTAGGTACCATTTGAAAGAGCTGTAGATTAAATTTAAGACTGTAGCTTGTTTGAGCTGCATACAGCACCTGTTTATTGAGTTTGTGTTGTGTGTTGCAGTATTGACAACCTGAAAGTCAAAGAAACAGTTGGTGTTGATGTCGTGTTCTCCTCCTGCACCAAAACAAGACTCATGTAAGCTTTAAATGGGTGGGTGGGTTTTGGGCTACCTCCCAAATTCTTTGTCAGATTCTGCACAGCAGGGAACAGGCAGACTCACTTTGGTTTTAAAAAAAGAGTACTATGGACACACTCAACTGTCCTATCCTGGCTCAGGGAAGGTTGTACATTTGCTGGCCTTGAACAATTTTGCATCTGGAATTGGGTCTTCCAGTCTGAGGGCTTTTAATACTTTGCAGACATTACTCCTGGAGGGACTACCCACAGCAGTGTGCTCTTGTTGCCTCTGCCAGTCTTCAACCTGGGCTGGAGCTCTTTTCACTGGAAGACACATTTCCAAATTTTGATAATCTTTCATAAAAGGTTATTGCTTTGAAACCAACAAATCCTTCACAATGTGGTCAAGAGAAACAGGCAGCTTTAGGATGTAACTCAGTAGACTGATTTTAGAGGCTGATGAATTGTACACTTTGAATTAATTACTCTGGTTGCAAAAGGAGTCTTAGCTGTGTAGCGCTTAGCTGGGCAGTGCATCAGTAGTCTCTGCTGCAGAGAGTGGGTGGGAGTAACATGAGTCAGCTCCTTACCACTTCTTCAGTGTAGGTGATCTCTGCTTGGCATGCTGGCATCAAAGCTGCCAGAGTAGTTTTAGGGTAGCTATCCTAGGAATTTGCTCTTGGTTTTCCAAGAGAAGCAGGTCACTGAGAATGAGTTGCTATTTTCAACAATGTGTCACTAGGGACTTCCCAATAGGGCAGATAGCACACTTCCTGTTTAACAATTGGCTTTATCCATTTCAACCACTCTTTTCCATGAGCAGCTGACTGTTGATGCAAAGACAGTGTCTTAGGGTGAACTGTAGTTCATAAGGGAACGTTAGTCACTCCTGTCATGTTAGTAACTTATAACTAAAACCACACAGGATAAATTTCTAAACATCTCATTTATTTTCAGCATCTGCTTTAAATGTTTGTGTAGTTGAGGGGTGAGGGAGAAACCGATGTCAAAAAGTGCTAGATTCATAAAAGTCTTTTCTTTTTTAAAGTAGAGAGTTTGGTTGTTCATTCTTCCTCTGATATAATTCTCAGGATGAGCTAGTGACTAGGACTATTCCTCTTCAAACATGTTATTTATATATAGTTTTAAAATATCTTCCCCCTTAAAAAAGCCCCATGATCTGTAAGTTGAATTGTTTCTTACCAGATAAGATAGAAGAGGTTGAGTATGGTGATGCACTGACCTCTGCTGGCATCATCCTTTCTTACTGAAACTCCTTTTAAATGCTGAATTTGATACTTCAGAAAATAGATGATACATCTGAGACAAGACCTGAGGCAGAATCAGTTCATTATGAAGTCATATTCCAATGCTACATTTTATCTAACTCTGTGACTCTTCAACCAGTCCACAGTTCTAGGGCATAATGACGCACAGTGTTGGTTTCCTGAAGAAACTCTCAATCATACGTTTTGAATATGCCATAAGAGCTGGATGATTTTTTCTGTACCAGCAGGCTCTGAGCTGGACCAGGTATTTGCTGTCTGTCCTTCTGTGGCAACATAACTCTGAGATGTAAAGAAAGAGTGTGCAACATCTCTGTCAGATGCTCTGGCTAGTGGAGAGCTGTGTGGCCCTGCCTGACTTCTGCTCTGTACAGCCACATCATCCTGAGCCAGTATGAACCATTAGACACCTCTGTCCCTGCGGTGTTGGCCTGTGTCACCGAACTTGTCTGCAATGCCCTGAAGTGACTTTGGCCTTTTAGCTCCCATTAGAGCTGTTTCTCTCCTGCAGATGGGGTGCTAGTTGCCAGAAGCATTAAAGAAAGCTGGAGAGAAATGGCAGTTTCAAGGCTGTAGTTTCTCTGATTTTAGTTCGGGATGGAATGACTTACTCTCTAGAAATTGCTCCCTACTATAGTCTCTGCTCTGTGGCTCTGATTCTCCTCGGATGGGAATGACTTCCAGGTGCAAGTCAGGTTTGGTTCAGATGAAACTCCAGGTAATATAAAGAGCTGATGGGTAAAGCAATCAAAATGCTGCTAAGCACGACATTGATAACACCATCAGGAAAATGAAGACTGTGTGCAGGGAGGAATGACAGTGGGAGATGCTTATGTGAACTGTCCTATGGCTGTCCTAGTACAAGGTCCTTCAGTGTTTGCCTATACAAGGACTAAATACCTCAGAGTTCACTCTCTGGGGCATATCTGTATTCCTTTCCAGTTCTCTGGAGGCACCTGACATATAGCTTGTGCGTATTTAATAAATTCCTAAGCTTACCGAATAACTGTAGGAAAATCCATTAATCCATATTTGTTTGAACTCCTGTCAGTCTGCATACTTTTCAAAGTGAAGCTGTGTCTGCTGCCTGTGGGCTAACCTTTGGAGATAAGTTTTAAAGTAGAGTGGAGAAATAAACATGTTCTGCAGCCCTTGTTTCTTACATAGTGAGTAAAATGGTTGGCTTTTGTTTTGGAAGGAGACCTGCCTAGTCAAGATGAGAGGGACAGGAATATGAAGGGACATGCCTGCTCAGGCAATGTGCAAAGTGGAGGCTGAGCCTCAGCTGCTCTGTCAGAATATGAGTCATGTTTTTATTTGTGTTTTTCTGAGCCTGAATTGAGAAAGCTTGTATAAGAAATTTTACAGCCCTTGACATCACTCTGCACTTTTGCAAGACAATAGCCTGACATTTTGCCCTAGGTGTTGGATTAAATAGTAACTGGAGATTGTGCAAATACTTCTCTTAGCCATGATTATCATGCCAAGGCCTTGTGCAAGCTGGGGACTGCTGTGGCTGGGGTGGTTCCTCTAATGTGTGACATTAAGATTAAGCAGCTCTGTGTGTCTGTCTGTCTGCATCACTGTTGGCTGGCTTTTCTTTGAAAACACTGGTAGAAAGCCTGCACAGGGGGACCTGAGGGAAGGACCACATCCTGACCACCGGTGTTTGCCATCAGGGTGAATCTGGGTGGTAGACAGAGCTCATACTGAGCAAAGATAAGCTGCAAGTACACCATTCTCCTGTTGTACACAAGCATTTTGACACAAGTATATCACTGCTTTTGGTTCTCTAGGGAGTGACACTCAGGTAGGCAAGGCAATGAAAAAGAACATAAACCTCTGCATAAATGCTCTTGCACAGTTGTATCCTATATTTCTTTTAAATTACCCTCTCCTAAACTCTGTCTGTGAGAGCAAAGGGAGTTGAGACCATAAGAGCAAACAAACTTGCATTTCTCAACCTCATGCTAATAGTTGCAAGCCTGAAATCATTTGGGGATTTTTTTGCTTACACAACAGCTGAGGGCTGTTCTGTGAAGAGCGAGTTTCACATATTTTGATGCCTTATGGATATGCTCTCAGAAAAATTTTTAACCTTTTAGGGCCATTGTTTTCTCCTTTACCTAGTCCTGCAGTGATTTATTAGCTGTAACTAAATAATCTCACCATCTCTTTTCAAGCTGCAGTAGTAGGAATGTGGCAGGCACCAGCATTTTCCTTTCTCAGCAGTACACTTAGTTGGTAAAATAAGAATGCAGAGTCACCAGAACTGTGTTCCTCTTTTAGCTGCCAACTTGTTCTCCAGCTGCTAACTTTTGGCTCTTGCATGGTGGTATCTCGTGGCATCTTTTCCTCAAAGTTGCCTTACAGTGCTAACGTGAGCCACTGTTGTGATGTGAGGTGACTGTTTCAAATTTATCATACTTCATCTCAAAAAAAAATTTCAATATCTTTGGCTCCCTCTGTCCTGAGGTTCTTTTCTTCTGGTTGTCCAAACTGGGGGGCCTGCTCAAGCCCCTTGTACAGAAATGAGAAGCACAGAGATTTGTGTGCATGAGACAGGTCTGGGACACTCCCTATTGTGCTCCTCAACACCAGAGCTGAGAAACAGCTCTGTGCCCCAAGTTGTTGGCATGGTCCTTGCAGGTCACAGGATCCAGTGGAAGAAAGCAGGTTTGAAAAGGAGCAACCTGACATGTATGAGGCAGAGCTTTCTGCATTCCTTGCTTGACTGTATAAAGAAAAGCAGGTGTTTTGAAAGATGACTGAGTTGACCATGCTGAGATGACCATCAATGGAACAGAAAGGGACAAGCAGCAGGAGGAAAAGCAGGGTTGGAGACTGTGGTCATACCATTGAAAAAGTAAGGGCACCTGAAATGTGAGTCTTTAGTAATGTGGTGTCCTTAGGAAGGAGGTAAAAAGCAACCAGAAATCTTTGGTAGCAGTATGTCTCAGTTTGAGCCAATCTGAAGAAGGTTAGGTGATGGGCATGCTAGATGTGCTCCTGTTGACTTTAGAGGGTTGCTAGCTTCTATCCAGAAGCAGCTCAGAAGAAAGAGAAGATATGATGGGAGGAGAAGCAGGTGAATGACAGTGCGGCTGCATATACCCTACCTGCTAAAAAGAAACCCCATTTAAAAAATAATGTTAATCTGGCTAACTGTATGTCCCATGAGGCTAGGACTGTTTGATTCTAACTGTGTTAGCCTCCTTCTAACTCTGTTTTCATGGTCATATCTCCTGGCCTGGAATGTGGTTGCAGCCTCAGAGCACTGCTGGAGCTGCAAGAGCCCTTGAAGGGGTCTTCTTTTTGGCTTTTTCAGCCAAAGCCAGGCAGCTCTGGGATGGAATGGGATAGGCTGCTCAGGGCTTGGTCCACTGTGTGCTTCAACACAACTACATGAGCAGATGCAACAGGGTTTTATATGTAAAGGTGACTTTACGTCTAAAGCCTATAGATGTTTAAATGTGACTCACCAGGACCCTTTTGGACAGGGTACCAGTAGCAAGTTCACCCAATGGTGTACAGCCCTCTGCAAGGGAGTCAACCCCCTCTAGCTATGGCAGTAGGAAGAAAGTGAAAAAATCCCCTTTCTTAAACCTTCTGTCCTCTTGGTCTGTGGATGAGGCACTTGCGGACATTGTTTAGAGGCGAATATGGTGTTACTGGGGTAAAAGCTGGACTCAGTGATCATAGAGGTCACTTCCCCAACCTTAATGAATTCTACAAGATCTCCACAAGAGGAACGCAATGTCTACTCCTTTGCATTGGACTGAAACCCAAGGATCAGTTAGACAGCTTATCAAAACATTGAAGAGAGGCTGTTTTCAAGAGCCTCGTGATATAGTTGATAAGGTTATGCTTCAATTCAGCTTGTGGTTTAAAAAATGTTGAGTAAAAAATAGGAAGAAAAACTGTACCAGATTAGGCAGCTGCGTAAGTCTCATTTCCCTAAAATAATTTAAAATCCCTTCCCCTTATAAAAACCCCAAACCAAACAAGAAATAAACCATACCAAAAAAGAAATAAACCTCCTAGTTGCCAAGTTCTATCACCTAAAACACATCGGTTGTTTGTTTTTTTGTGTTAACATCCTTTCCCCAGTAGCTGAGCCCTGACTTTCCTTTCAATATAGTGCAGAGATTGAAAATATAGGTCAAAGACCATAGATGGATACAAAGTTTTCAGAGGACTGGAGAACCATTTCAGGGTCAGAAATGGTTCAGATATATTTAATGTCTGAATCTTTAGCTGATGGTTCTTATCACACCCATGAACTTAGTGAAATTCTTTCATCTTTCTAGCACAACTGTTCATATAAAAATGTCAATTAGTGCAACAATGAACACTGGGCGTGACATCATGTTCTTCACTTGCAACCAGGGAACAGGAAAAACTGGCATTTCAACCTGCCACAAATGTCCTTGCTTCCTGTAGCTTCTAACATGTGTGCTGTAAAAAATGTGCTTATATGCTTCTGTAAGGGAGATTTATTACTCAGATTTATTACTATAAATTGATTAGTTGCCTTTGTCATGATAATTTCAGGTAAAATAGATATGGAGATATATAACTGAAAGAAAAAAATCCAGCTTTGTTTTTACAGAAAAAACTGTCAGTCAAGGACATCCTAATCCATGGAAAAGCCAATTGTCAAAACAGTCCTCACACTTAAGCCCTGTGCAGGATTAGTTTTGTTTATAAGAGGCAGTGGATTTTTTTCCCTGGTAAGGCATGGGTTGGTTACAAGAGTCTTACTGCATCTGGAGTCCAACAGAAAGAAAATTGCTGTAGAAAATGAAACATGAAAACAACTACAGTCAGGTGGGGTTTGGTCACTGCTAGAGCAGCTTCTCTGTCTTGCTTGTGACATTCATGTAGAGAGCTGCTGAGCTTCCTGTGCATTTGAGTGGCTTCTTACCACTGCTTTTAGTAGAAGGTGGTTTGTTAACATTTTGGGGCTTGGCAAATCTGCTTTTATGGCTAGACAACATTGCAGTCTACATGTTCTACATAGTGATAGAAACATTAACTAAAAGTGCTATGTAACAACTTGAAGGGTACTTATTATAATATCATAAAATTTATATATATATGCCCATATTTAATGTATGTCTGAATACTGATTAATTAGTATAGGCTAAAAAAACCCCATAACACCAGTGGTTGGTGGGAAATGTTAACTGGAATGTTTGGATGAACCTTTCCAGCAAAACTGCTATCCTGGGTGTCCAAGAGTGGGACTACCCTGGTAACTGCAGCCCTTGTGAAATTTTTTACTGCCACATTCCTGACACAAGTACCGGTGGAAAACAATCTAGCAGTGGACAGTGGAATTTAGGAGACACGGATAGGAAAAAAGAAAGGCCCAGTAATATGTATCAAGTAGTTTATAAATTATTATTAATTACTGCCCTGTGGTAGTGTGGGAGGTCAACATAGTGCTTTGTTATCCTGCAATAAAATAAGTACTATAATAAGAGATGAAGTACTTTCTTAGGTTATCTGTCCCTTTGGGAAACTTATATCATTTTTCTCTTGCAGATTTCAGCATCCAATATTAGCAAAGTTTGACCCAGACTGACATCCTGAGCTCAGCTTCTACCAGACCTGCACCTAAATCCTCTGCCATAGATGACTTATGCTGTTCACTGTGTGAAGTTCTGTTGGAAGATGAAGTTTTGCTGCATGTCATTGCAGATCATGCCTGCACTGCCCAAGATATCCTTCGTCACCTGTTTTTGCTTTTGTGTCCCAATTGCTGTGAAATGCAGGCAGAGACCAAAAAGAAGCATCATGACTATGAAATTGCAATAGATAGAGCTCTGCAGGGCACAGGGCAGGACTGGCTCTGCACTGAGGATCCAGTTTATCTGATCTATATCAGCTTGTGAGTTATTTTTGTTGCTGAAGCATGGATGTCAAAAGGTCTTGCTCCATTGCAGGTTATGGTTGACAGAACAAATCAGCAATGTATGGGGGGAAAAGAACTCACCAGCTTTAGAAGACTATCTAGTCATTTCCCAGCAAACCATTATCAACCCAAGGTCACCAAGATTTAACCAACATGAGAACCACAGGAGTTAAAGTCTGGATGGCTTAAAGACGTAGACATTGTTACATCCAACCTTTGCTCAGTACTGGAAATTTGTCCCCAAAGACACAGAAGCCTAATTTTCACAGCTGATCAGAGGAAGAAGGTGGGATGCTATTTACAACGCTCAAGGACACAAGACTCACTCCCTCAGCCTCATCAAAGTGATGAATTTAAGAAGAAAAAGAGTCCTTCCTCCTCCTCCCCACCGTGTGCCACCAAGACAGAAGCTGCACACAGGAAAGACATGGACAGGGCACAGTGTCTTGATGGTCCTGCTTTTCCCAGGGCAGTGCTTCAGCCTCATCCTGCCCAGGCAGCTGCCTCTGGTGCTGAACTGAGAACTGCCTTTGTGGATGAAAAGTGTGAGTCTGAGTCACTTCAGCTTCTCCAGGGACTGGGACATCAGAGTAGAGGGCTTTGTTTCTGACCTGTTTCAATTAGAGAAAACAAGACAGAGATTCATGCAGGACATGGAGATCCCACAAGTTTGAAGGGTTAAATAACAAACTAATAGTAAAGGAAGGAATGAGGTTTCCCTTCTACCTGTAACTTTGAAATCCTTTCTAGTAGAAAGGAATGCATTTAATTTTTTGTGTCTCCTCAGTTTTTCTGTTAGGTTCTAGCAGCAAAGCCCAGTTCTCATCTTGTTCATTTTTTTCAGATACTGGGTCTGAGGACAGAGTTTTTTTTTATTTCCCCCTTAAGTTTCTCTTCCTAGTAGGACATTACAAACGGCTCTCCTGTGCTTATTGGAAAGCCTTTTCTTATCTTGTTTCAAACACTGTTAGTGCCAGACATGAAGTAAGCTGGCTGTACCAAAAGTATTTTCAGGCATTTTAACTTTTCTAGTCAATAAATGGTGTAGTTAAGTTGAAATTAAAATCTCACTTGCTTCTGTTTGAGAGGAAGATCATTTTGCCTGCACCTTTATCCACACCCACTGAAGCCTCTCTTATATTGGTGGGAATGGATCAAAATGGAAGAATTTGAGGACTTTTTCCCCACATTTTTCTGTTTTAAAAATTTCAGTTTAAATTTTTGCTAATAAAGTTCAACTTTATTTTTCTTTCTCAGCAACACTGTAACCCATGTATAACCACCCTAGTAGCATTCTTACCAGCCACAGAATTTTATCACTGGCTTTGCCTGTTACAAATAAAGCCAGGGCTGTTTCTTCATGGTGGATTTGGTGCACTGAAAGGTGTTTGGACAACCTAAATCCTACCCCAATGCTTCTGCCTAAGGTTTCCTGCCAGCTGGTACCAGATTGTCAGAGGCACATCACTGACAGGCAGCTCCATGCACAGGAACCAAGTGCAAAGAAGGGCTCGTGAACTCCTCCCATCCTCATCACAGCCTGCTCACAGCATTGCAAGCTTGAGAGCCATTGTGGTCTCAGAACTCTAGAAACAAACACAGGGAAGCAGTTCCAAGCTCTCAGCAGGTCTGGGCTGCAGTTTTCTTCCCAGGTCTTCTTATTACCCAGAGTGACCTCCCTAGAGTGGCAAGCTGCCTCTATGATTCCACCGCTCTTAGGAGACATCGTGGCTGCTGCCCCTAGATATACAACCTCCTCTCAGAAATATTAAGCTGCCTGTTTGTTCCAAAGCCAGAAATTAGGTGAAGGTTGAGAGGACTTATCAGTAAGTCAGGACAGGGACAAATATACACATTGCCCAGGGCATTGCAACGCCCTCAGAACAAACACTCCAAATCCAGGGAATTCAGTTAAGGTTGTTTAAATACTTAGTGGTATTTCTGTACATTACAGCATAGGCAATCCATATCTGAAAATAAAAAACTGGACTGGAAGACAAATGTCTCATGGAACATCTCAAACACTGTGCATTTTCAAAAAAATTCATAACCCTCTAAATCACATGAACAAATAAACTGATTTTTCTCAGAGAGCATCATATTTTGGTACGCCAAAGTGTTTATATATTTAAAGTCCAGTTTAAGGCTCTGTGACTGCTACCTCTGTGACTAACAAACCAGAAATTTCCCTCTGATCCACAGCTATAAATCAGACCTACACTTCCATCTGTCCCCACACTGAAGTATCTGCCTGTTTTGACTCACTCAGATGCTACCAGCTTCAAACCTCTTCAGTACTGAATGCTTCAAAACCTGATAAGCTCCTTCTGGGTAAGTTATCTATCTTTTGAGCTCTGTCCTGTCTTTTTAATGCAGACATTTATTTTGTAAGGAGGATACATCTTGGGCTTTTTCATGTCCCTGCTTCCTTGTCTTGAAATTTGTTTATCATTATTTCTGCAAATACTGCTAGAAGTTATCCTTGAAAGCTCCCCAGAAGACATGCTTACTCAGGGCTTTAATAATTTGCTGATTAATTTCCTGTCGTTCCTTGGTTTATGGAATTCCTAAATCCCTCCTGAGAGATTGTGATTTCAAATCAAACCAAAGCAACTCTCTTGACATCTCTTGTAATTCCAGTGCAAACAAAGAAGAACTGAGACACAAACTCAGGCTTGAAAGGGTGGGAATTAGAAGGATTTAGACAGGGCTTGAGATTTCCTGACAGAGTATTTCTGTTGAGGTGAAACCTGCAAGATCATATCCACATCACTCAGCAGACAGTTCATATTACTAGGGTGTAAAGTCCTGTGTTAAGGCCCTTAGAATAAAATGTGGGATTTCAGTTTTGTGATTATTTTTGAGTTTTCTGCCCCTCATTTCAAATCCACAGCAAAATAGCTTTTATTTTTTTCTTTCCACAGTCACATTTTGCCTTTTAGTCCAAACAACTTCACACAGGTTTGTTTCACAAGACTGGAACCATGTCTGGCTGTACTGTATTCATCATGGTAGTATCCAGAGACTGCCTGACTGTTGCTTTGTCATGCCTTCATAGTCTTAACTTTCTAAGCAAATGAAGAATTAAAGTTGACTTTGATTTTTACTCCTAGCATTTTCTGCTTGAAACACTTTCCTATTTATTTCATTCCACGAAGGGCACAATAGCACTTCTCTATAACTGTTCTCAGCTACTTTCTATCATGGTGGTGCAAAACCACACAGCCATCAGTGTCTTTTCCTTCCTACCTTCTCCTTTGCTTTACTTCATTCCTTTTGGCATTTCAGCCTTTTTGTGCCTAGTGCCACAGCTTGGTGCACATCTATTCGACATCTACCCACAGCTAGTTTTGTGATACTCTGTTAGAGTTGATATATAAACAGCAGCCTGAACTGATACATATAACTGATGTGTAAGCATCAGCCTGAAGCCCAGGCAGCCCTGCTGTCCTGGGATTCACCAATGGAAATGACTCGTTTGGCTGAATGATAACCTGATCTTGCCATTGTTGGTACTACAGTAAGTTTTGCTCTCATATACACTGCTCTGTCTCGTGCAAAAATGAATAAGTGAAAAAGTTAGGGAAAAGTGCCTGTCTGGAAAATACATCCTTGCATTAGGAAGCACAACACTGCAGCAGCCTGAAGTATTGCTAATCCCGACTGCAGTATGACCCCAGAGCAGTTAGATCCCAGTTCCATTATAGGTGACCCTCTAGGAATGCTGCCCTGTGGAGAAAGGGGAGCTAATATTCTCCATCCATTCTTTCAGCTGGAGTTTCAGCTCACCATTCTTTACTTATGGAACTCCGTGTTTTGGTGTGCTCTTGGAACACAAAGGGATAGGTGAGATTTTTCTCCACCTGTCTGGGGAGGCTGAGA
Source organism: Anthoscopus minutus (assembly GCA_013399455.1). Taxonomy (NCBI): domain Eukaryota; kingdom Metazoa; phylum Chordata; class Aves; order Passeriformes; family Paridae; genus Anthoscopus; species Anthoscopus minutus. The sequence goes on along the minus strand of VWYI01037545.1, from coordinate 61,361 downwards.
ACACACCCCGCTTCAAGAACTACACAGAGGATTTGCATGTTTGCCTCTAGATGCCATTCACTCATCTATTTACCCCCTGCCTCTTTACACAGAAAATCTTTTTGAAGATCTTGCCAAGATTTCTGCCAGGGGGCATCATAAGTGAATTTCACCACAGCTGGGGCCCTGCCAAACTTTGCTGGACAGACACAGAAGGAAATTAAGGTACTTTAAACGTGTATATATATTTGTAAATATTTATTTTAAACCTTCTTGCATTAATAGATCTCAAATGCAGCAGCAGCACGGCATACACTGCTACCTGGCGGCTCCTCCGCCTATCCCTGCCCGCAGGCTCCTCCTGGAGCAATGCCCCGTCAATCCAGAGAGCGGCTCTGCGCTTCGGGCAGCGTCACTGCACCAGAACCACTTCTCCTTCTCTTCTTCATCCCTCCCGCCCCTTCTTCGCCTTCCTCAAACCTTCGGTCACTTGAGCCGGGCGGGGCAGCTCCGCCCCGCCTGGGTGCGGGGCCCCGGGCGAGCTGGGGTGCGCACGGCTTCCCGAGGAGCCGGCATGGAGACGGAATCGTTCCTCGGAGTGAGTAGAGCAGTTGCGAAGGAGAGAGAGGAAGGAAGGGAGGGAGGGAGGGAGGGATGCGGATCCACGGGGTCCGGCAGCGGGAGGCGAGGGCAGCGCGGAGCCCTGGTCCCCATCGCCCCCGCGGGGCTGGCGGCCCCCTACTCGCCGGGGTGCTCGGGTACTGCTCCTCACAGGGTTTCCTACAATTCCCGTGAGGGTTTTTTTAGCTTCTGGGTCGACTGCAACATATGTTCTACTAATCTAATGATTCATGTCATCATGAATCGTTGTTTAATTATATCTCCCTCCCGGAACTGCGTTGGTCGGGGTTTGGCCATGTCCCAGTGTTCGGGGCTGTGTGTGCAAGGCACGCTCCGGCGGGGCACAGCCCGGGCGAGGACAATCAAACCGATGCTCTCGGTGTGCTGGGGCTGGAGGATGGTGATCTCTAGCGGCTTTACACGTCTGCATACTTTATTGCTTGTTTATTGCATGTGTCCCCGTAAAGTCCTCAAAATGTAATTGCTGCCTGTATGCAGAGCACCCAAGGAAGGTCAGACAGCTGATGTGAACAAGGGGAGCGAGGGTAGTTAGGGTGGGTTGTTCCCAGCTGGAAGCCAAGTGCCCACCAGAGTCTCTCTATCATTCTCTTGCTCAGCAGGGGGAGAGAAAAGTGTAATGAAAAGCTCATAAACCAAGATAAGGACAGGGAGAGATTACTCACCAGGTAGCATCACAGGCAAAGCAGACACAGCTTGGGGAAAATATTGAATTCATTACCAATGAAATTGGAATAAGATAATAAGAAATAACCAGCAAATCTTAGAACACCTGCCCCCCACCCCTCCATTCTTCCAGGGTGTAACTTCACTTCTGATTTCCTCTTTATCTCCTCTACCTGCAGTGACACAGAGGGATGTGAAATGGGGCCTGAGGTCAGTTTATCAAGTATTGTCTCTGTTAATCCTTCCTCCTCAGGGGGAGGACCCCTCACATTCTGTTCCAGCATGAGGTCCCTCCTATGGGAGACATTCTGCCACAAATTTCTCCAATATCAGTCCAAGAGCTGCTCCAGTGTGGGTCCTTTCCATGGGATCACAAGTCCTGACAGAAAACCTGTTCCAGTGTGGGCTCCTCTCTCTATGAGACCATAGGTCCTGCCAGGAGCCTGCTCCTGCATGGGCTTCCCATGGGATGACAGCCTCCTTTGGGCATTCACCAGCTCTTGTGTGAGACCCTTCACAGGCTACAGGCAGAGGACTCTGCTCCAGAATGGATCTCCATGGGCTGCAGACACATAGCTGCCTCACCACGGTCTTCACCATGGGCTGCAGGCTAATCTTTGCCCCAGTGCCTGGAGGACCTCTTCCCTCTCCTACACTGGGCCTGATGTCTGCAGAGTTGTCTCTCTCACATACCCGTACTCCTCTTTTCCTGGCTGCTATTGCACAGCAACTTTTTTCCCCTTCTTGAATCTGTTTCCCCAGAGGCTCTACCACTGTTGTTGATGGGCTTAACCTTGGCCAACATCAGGCCCACCTGGAGCCAGCTGGCAATGGCTCCATTCTACATGGGGAAAGTTCCTGATGGCTTCTCACAGAAGTCAGCTCTGTAAACTCCCCCACTACCAAAATCATGCCATGCAAACCCAACAAAGTAGTTTATCACAGTACTGTGTGTAGGATGGACTTACATGTCCAAAGGAGAATAAAGAAACTGTTCTCATTTGTGAGGTTTAGCCTCTCATGAGAGGCAGCAGCTAATGGTTGGAGTTTCATTTCTCCAGGCAAGCCTTGGTTTCTCCCTAAAGGTTGCCCCTCAAATGCAAGGTAGCGGCTGAGTTTAGAGGAGGCAGTGTGAACATCGAGGGCTTTGCATTGCATGGGGGAGCAGGACAAAACCTGGTCCAGTCACTTTTGTACAGGACTTGATCAGCAGATGCTCATGGTGCAGCTCCTGCCATGCACTGCCAGTGGCTGCCATCCGCAATCTCAGGGTACTATGGAAGAAGAAGAGGAAGAGGAGAATGAGATGTGCATCTCTCATGCCTGTGTTTGCAGGACTGCAGCATGTCTTGGTCTTTGCTTTTTCTGCTCTCTGCTAGCTTTCCTCAGGCCCAGCAGGACACACTTTGGGAAGTGTCCTGGTCCCACAGAGGCTGCGGCATTGATGGGAGCTTGTGCCAGGCTGAGAACCTGCTGCCCGTGGGCTTTGGCTGGGCAATGCCAAGGGGTCTCTTGTACAGCTCAGCAAAGGCAATTGCAGGACAATTGTGCTATCCTGACTCCAGGGTGAACAGGAGAAAGGGACCAGCATAGCAGAAACCCAGCTTTTTTCTGCCAGCTGTGAGGCTGTGCCCAAGCAAGACAGTGAGAGCACACGGCAGGAGGAGGGTGGCAGCAGGCAAACCTGCACTCTTGGATACATCCTGGGGGTGATGTCCATGCAAAGGAGTCTGTGCTGAGACAAGGTGTGACTACCCAGCAGGACTTAAGGGTCTTGCTATGGGTCCTTGGGGTGATGGGTGCCTGCTCTGGGTGAATTCGGGTGGCTTTGGGCAATTGGAGAGCCCCAAAGACTCTGGAAAGGGAGCTGCAAATTTTCCTCCTCAAAAGAGGAAAATAAATGCTTATAGTCAGGTTTCTAGTCTGCATACAGCACCTGCATAAGTGCTGCCATATGCTTCTGTCAGCTTCAGATCTGGAGAAGAGAGAACATCCAGTCTTTACTAAACAGCAATGCTGTTTTAAGCACCTGCAGCCTCTGTCCATGCTGATGCTACTTGGTACTAAACCAGAGCAGACCAGCCATGGGTGAGCAGTGGTGTGCAGTCTGATGAAGTGTGAAACAGCAAAAGGTAACAAAATGAACTGCAGATATCTGTTGTCTGAACAAGGGTCTGTGGGGGACAGAAGCTCATCATATTGAAGTGCAGAGCCAGAGGATGGGTGAGCTGATCTGCCTGAGATCTGAACATCTTTCTAAGAATAAGAATAGCTGATGTGGCTTATAGACACCATTTGTTTCTTTCAACTCAAAGACACACTGAAGGCACAGCGATGCAGGCTAGGCAGGTGATACTTTGTGCCTTGGCCGGTATAAAAGCAGATTGTATCTTTTTGTGTGGTATGGACATAAAACTTGAGAATGCAATTCCTAAAGTTTTCTTTCAGATGACCCTATGTGACTGGTAAAAGAAAAAAAAAATCTATTGCACCATGTTTAAGGAAATGTTCTTCATATAAGCACTGTGGCTCTCCAGTGTATATGGAAAAATGAATCATCTCCTAGGAGAAACAATTTTGAATGAATGTGCTAAGGTGCAGCAAAAGGGACCAGGGACCAGTGAGTGTATTTGCAGAGTACAAAACCTCAAAAATATGTATCTGACTGCAATTGCTGCAGCAGACAAGAAGGAATCACTTACACTGGCAGCTTTAAAAAAAGCATTAAAAAAGAAGCTGTGATATTAATGATGGTAATCACTGTGTCATGATCTAAAAGAAACTCTCACACTAGCTGTGACAAAATAAAGCCTTGAAAGCAGTGAAAAGAAGGAAGGCTCTAATCCCCACATCACCATCTGAACTAAGAACATCCTAGGAAAAAAAACCCCACAACACAGAGATCTTATTTTTGTGTTCTGCACAAGCCAGGAGCTCATAAAATGAAAAATGAACAGGATAACTTCAGTAGGTCCTGGTGATGCCATGGTTTTCTCATCTGGGTTTCATCCATTGGCACTCCTGCATGACCACTGCAAATTTTGCAGAAGATCCCAGAGAAGAACAGTTCCAGAGTAGTTTCAGGAAGGTCAGACCAAACTGTAATACTTATGATCGTGGATTCATAGGGGTGATAAAAACATCTTTGGTGTTCTCCAAAGAAGGAATAAGGAGAGAAAGTTTTCCTCTTTGACCCCAGATGCTGGCATAACCTGCAAATCCAGTGTCCTGATGTCTCTGTAAAGGCTTTTCACAGAGGTGCGCTCCTGTGACATCTGATGTGATCGTTCAAGGTAAGTGTTCTCTAGGGATTTGAGGGTAGCAGATCCTGTCCCGGCCCTGCCATCAGTCCTCTTGCTGTGCTCCTGGGACTGCAAAGGGTAAAGGAATGGACTCAGTTTCACACTGGAGGGAGGTACTCCTTGTGATTTCACAATAGCCAATATAGACAGTAATTTCTCCATACCAATGAAACTGTGTATATTTGTCTTGGCTTGGTTTTTTCTTTTACCTGGTCAGTCTGCAAGCCTGAAGCTGGAACCCACCCCTTGGCATTGTGCTGGGAGACGGTGTTATCAAAAGCAGCATATGTTGTGGCTGACAAGCTCTTGACATTTTGCTGCAACTTGAGGGAAAGGTTGGCATTTTTTAACATGTACAAATCCATCCTACACAGGTGCAGTGTCATTAATTCAACCACAGTATGTGGAATGGTTTATTGTTTGCTTTTCTTTTTCCCTCCCAGAACACCCTATGAAGTCCCAGAGCACACACCAATGGAAGGCCCTTTGCAAACATTTGTTCACGTGTGCCATGAAAATGGTCAATGGATGTCACAGTTACCAGAGAAGCTCTGGGATATTCCCCTCTATAACTTAGCTCTTCCAGGTAAAGATTTACTTTTGTTCTCCACTGTTTTGCTAGCTTGCCATTTAAGCATTAGAATATCCTGTTTGTCCCATTTCAGGATGGCTATGTTTATTATTTGGGTCAGTGTGTGGGGGAGGGTTTGTGTGATGTTATGTGAATAATGTTGTTCTGTAATGTTTGGGGTTTCTTAGAGGGGAGGGGTAAAAAAGGAATTTTTTATTGTTTTTTAGAAATGAGAAGAAAGAGGCACTTTGCATCATCCTGTTAGATACTATTGATAATCTAAGGATTGACTTATTTGAGCAATGATTAAATTTGCCTAATTAATTCATGTGACTTCCTGTATAATAAAAAGTTTCCAAGAGGGTAGAATTCATATTTTACTGTATTATTTGTTTCTTTGTACTGTCTAAAAGAGGCTGTGAAGTTGCAGGAAAAGGAGAATTGAGACTTGTAATTAACATGCTTTTATTAATGTAGACTGTTATTTTTCTACATGATCTGGCTTATAAAAACTGGATCTATTGTATTATGTGTAAATGCATTTAAATGATACCTGTGTATTATTAATCTTCCTTTGGTCATATTATTGCTTCTTTCTGCTGCCTTGATTTTCTTTCCCCTTCTCATTCTGTCCAAAAAAATGATGGTATAATGGGATTTCACTGACACATGGGGAGGCACTGAAGGACAATCAGCTCTTGAATGATTCCCTTTGCCTCCACATCAAAAATGGTACTAAAGAAAAGTCTAGTGCACGTTTTCTCTCACACCTATAGATGTGACAGGTAGTTTGGGGGGAAAGCAGGACAGCATGTAGATGAATGTTTTATGTAGGCCATAGGATCACAGGTTCTGTGAATAAAACAAATATTTAGAGGTAGTGTGAAGTCTTGTCTTCAGTGGATAGAGCCCTGGGATAACCCAAGAATTATAGTGTTTTGGCTTTTTTTTGCCCATTGTGAACTAACGGAGTGTGGAGCTCCAATTAACTTTGAAACCCAGAAACTTATTTCATGGAAACTTCTTAGATAATGTACTTTCAATTGAGGTTAACTTCAAAACAGGCACATCTCTGTTTAGGATAAAGCCCATGTAAGAGGACTAGACCTGCTGCTAAAAAAACCCCTATAGATTTCTTATTTAACCATTAAGAGTGGAAAAGAGAAAATATGTATTTGTTTTATGACTGAGGGAAAGTGGTCTTCTCTTTTTCTATTTTTATTCCTATTGCAAAAATTGTTCAAAAGTCAGTAGCACACTCAATAGGATTTTGTTTTGCTGGAAAAGGAGGCAGGTTGTTTCTATAAGACTTTCACCTGGTGTTTCTTGACCATCATAGAAAGTGGAGAACCTGCGGATGGGTTTGTTTGCCTTCCTGGCTCTCCTCCTAAGGGCGACCTTGTTATTCTTGCAAATGTTTGTTGTTCTTGTGAATATGCCTGCAGGGAGAACAGGCATGAAGAACATTTGTTGGCAAGTCCATTTCAGCAAACATTAGAGGACTTTTACAGAGCATTGCAGGCTATTAGCTTGGAATATTTTAGTGTCTGTCCAGCTGACCTACAAAGCTGATCTAGCTGAAGTCAGAACACAAACAGATCAAGACCAACCAGGTCAAGACCGCTCTGGCAGGTTTCCAGAGGGAGGAAACCCAGTTTGGAAGTGGAAGTTTATCTCATAGAAGGCATGCAACAAACATGACAAAGGATTCTGAAGGCATGATGAGGAGACAGCAGCAAATCTCATTAATTAGTGTTGCGCTTGCACCAGATTCAGCATGGTGCTGCTGGGGAGGTCTGGATTCAAGGTCTGGAGCTACTTGGCTTGGTGCTAGCTCACTATCTTTGCATCATATATGTTGTGTCATGGATGTACCCATCTTCCTTTCATTACTGTAACTCATGACATCACAAAAGACTCGTGAGTAAAAGATTACTATCTGTTTGCTGGTTGGCATCCATAGGTGCAACACCCATCAATGGAATCCTGCTCACATCTCTCACATTTGGATTTGGCCTATGGGTATTTAATAGTTTGACTCTTACATCTTCTAACACATACTTCTTTTATTGCATTGCCATCTGCAATGAGTGAAGTTTGGGTGTTTAAAGCAGTAAAATAGGTAAAAAAAGGCTTTTAGAAGGTGAAAAAATGAAGTGAGACATCCAACTATTATTGACAGTTCAAAACAATTTTTATTTCCAAACCAATCCTTTTTACTTTGTTTACTAGAAATATTACCACTGGCACCAGTAAGACTGACAATTCAAGAAAGCAGTTCCTAGCATCAGTGAACAATTAGTTTGACAGAAGACTTAAACCCCGAAATGATAAGCAGGTTCTTTGCAGATACTTGGTTAAGATCCAAGCAAGTCACTTCACTGAGTTTTTAGCTTTTCTTATTGATGTTTTATAAAACTGGAAGAAATAATAGAAAAGAAAAGCTAGCAAAATCACTGGTTCCCTGAACTGATGAAATTGAGAGTTGCAAGAGTTTCATCTAAAAATGATGCAAGAGATGTGTCAGATTTATTAAGACTTCAAGGAAATAAAACATTTGGGTAGACTGGTCTTGGCTCTGATGCCTGTGTATTCCCTGTGCTGGAAAGAGTCAGGTAATTTTTGAAGTCCATCAAAGACAAGATCCATGAGGATCTTGTTCATCTTTCACTCATAAAATTGAATTTACCTCAGAAACATTCAAGCACCCACCATGTTTGTTGTTTTTGTAGGGGAAGCGGGGGTTTAGTTCAGGAGGACATTTAGCAGATAAGACATTAGTTGTTAAAGTGCCAGGTTAAGTGTTGGTCCAGTCAAAGGTGTAAGAATTTCTGCTTTCAGTCATATTCTTCTGTGCAGAGATGAGGGTATTGGGCAATGGAATCCTGCATTTGGACAACTCTGAAAACAGGACAAATTCTAGATAAATTCAGCCTTCAGCTATTTATTCTCTGAAAAAAATAATGTTTTCACACTAAGATAATTATTTTGAGGGAAGATGCCATTTGAAACAGACCATTTTATTGTAGTTTGGGGCAAACAACAGCAATATATAATTTAGATGAGGACTGCTTTATTGAAAAGTGTCAGTGCCTTCCCTTCACAAGGATTTCATGCTGAGCTTACTATTCTTAGGTGAGCAACCTCTGTAAACAATTCCACCTTTTTGCCATAACTACAGAGGCTCTCAGACAATACAGGTGTGTGCCTTGCAAATGTGGTGGCCTATCAGGTGTGCACGTGAAATGCAGCCATGGAATTTGGTCTTGAGTAGTTAAGAAATGAGATTTTCTGTACACTCATTTTTGTATTTTACAGGGAGTCACGACACTATGACCTACTGTTTGGATAAAAGCTCTGCTGTTAGTGGCAATGAGTCCAAGCTGGTGAAGTTTTTAAACAAATGTCTGCCCTGCATTGTGCACCCCATTATCATGAAGTGGTCTATAACACAGGTAACCATCGTCTGGTATTCTCTTCTTGCCTTGGCAAAGCTGAAGCTTGTGCTGCAGGGCTGAGAGTGTACAATGACAGAATAGCCTCCTGCCCAGAAATCTGGGCTCTCATGAGATGCTATGCTTGGGTGTTGTGGTTTAACCCGAGCCAGCAACACTGTTGCTTCTCGCTTTCCCTGGGTAAGATAGGGGAGGGAATTGGAAGGGTAAAAGCTGGAGAACTTGTGGGTTGAGACCGTTAAATAGGTAAAATAAAAGCTACATCTGCAAGCAAAATAAAATAAGGAATGAATTCACCACTTCACATGGACACACAGGTGTTCAGTCATCTCCAAGAAAGCTGGGCTCCATCATGTGTAACACCATCACTCTGAATGTTCCTCCTCTTCTTCCCCCACCTTTATATGCTGATCATGACTCCATATGATGTGGGATATGCCTGTGGTCAGTTGGGGTCAGGTGTCCTGGCTGCGTCCCCTCCCAAATCCTTGTGCACCCCCAGCCTCCTCGCTGGTGGGGTGGGTTGAAGCAGAAAAGGCTCTGACTGTGTAAGCACTTCTCAGCAGAAGCAAAAACATCCCTGTGCAGCCAATGCTGTTTCCAACACAGATCCAAATCACAGCTCCATTCCAGATAATATAAAGAAATTTACTCTTTCCTATCTAAATTCAGCACTTAGGAGTATGAGATAGGAGCCGTACATATCTGATCATCTTTCCTGAGGAAAAAAACATGCAAGTGAGGCGAGGATGATACTTAAAGTTGTTGCTTAAAGCTGAGCACTTGGTACTAGAAACCCTTTTCCACATGTTTTTGTGGTGGTAAACAACATTTAATATTAATGTAATTAACAGAGGCGTTTTTTTTCTCTTTCACTTTGTTCAGAAAGTACTTGCTTGTCATTTTTGCTATCACTATTGTGTGTGAGGTGAGTTGTTTTCCTCACCTATATTTCACCAGCAGCAGAAACAAAAGAATCTTTAGTTGAGGGGATTTTTTTTTCCCCATAAAGATTAAGAGAGTGAAGGTGTGGTCCATCATGTAAGGTTTAGTTAACTTTTTAAAATATGCAAATATTAAGCTAGCAGTTATCTCTTTGTTCCTTACAAATGTATGTTAAAGACAAAATTGTGAATCATGATTTAAGAGTTTTGATAATTTTTGAAGATTCTTCCAAAGAACAGACTTTCCTGACACAAAAATCTTTCTGTTTTTTGTTTTTATTGAAGCAGTAGTTCATTATTAGGGAATTAAAATGGAATAATTGATAAATAGCAAGAAGCATGCCAAGATTTCTTTTGCTGTGTTTGAGCAGCTCTGTCAAACTCAACTCTTAGACACTACCAGGTATCAAATACGAACTGGCAACGATGAGCGGATGTTGAAGGGCACTTGCTTAGCACAGATTCTTGTTTATCTAGAGCTGCTTTACTGGGGGGGACCTCAGCCAATGGCAGGTTTAGAAACCTTCTAACTTGTGGGTTTCTGGCTGGCAAAGTGTCCCTCTTGGTGACAAACAATCTCTTAACATTATTATAGTAATTTTCTGGTCCAAACCCAGTGTGACAAGCAGGAAGTGGCCCAGTGCTGATAGGGAAGAGGCACAGCTACAATCCTGCCCCTCCTTAGCTCTGCCGTGCTCCAGTTATCTCTGTGGGGAGATGACTCCACCCGTTGGCATCCAGAGCAGACAGCATGGAGCCCTGCTGATGGTAGGATCCACAAGTTCCTGGATGGCCCAGTGTCTGGGAGTTGCCTGCTTGAGCCCCACCTGCTCTGGCTGTTAGTCCAGGGGCCCAAATGTTCCCTGTGTAATGGCTGTGTAGCTTCTAGTCATGCCCTGGATGCCTGGTGTGAGATTGAAGCACTGAGCAGCACAGCTCCTCAGGGCTTCCTTTAAAATGCTGCCCTTTAGGGGGCAATGTTGACACTGCCTAATCCAGTACCCAAACCCAGGTGACTAATTAGAGAGTCTAATTTGTCTCGTTTTCTCATCTAGTCAACAGATAAGAAATTAGTCTAATTTTTCTGAAGGGCAGTTCAGAGCAGGTATTTCATTTGGTGCTTTTTCTGGCCACAAAGGTTATATATGACCTACAGCCAAGTACGCTCCCACCTCCAACATACTCCAGGCAAAGGTGTATGGATCATCCCTTCAACTGCTCCAGCCTGGGGGAGGCCAAGCAGGCACAGGAGGAGCTGTTGGCCAGACCCACTGCAGCCCCTGGGGCACACAGCCCCTGGGAGGCTAAATTCATGCCCAAAGAACAGGAAGTTAGGGGGTTAAACTAGGCAAGGTGAGCATCTTGCCATGTGTCTTAAGCTCTGCTTCAGTGCTAAAGCTACGAATTTGGATATTCAAGAGCAATGCCTTGTACTGATTTAGCTTTCATTGAATCCTTTCTGACTTAAATCAGTACCATGCATGGTGTCTGAAGCCTGAATTTTTATCCCTAGTAGGCTGAACTGAGACAAAATAGTATTTAAATACATTTAATTAAATTGATTCTATTTCCTTATGTTAAGAGAGTCTTAAAATAAGGAAAAGACATATCATATGGAACTTTTTGCCTCAGAAACAGCTTTATCACCTGTTCTATTCAGCCCACAAATGCAGTGGAAGTGCTCTGAGGGAAGTGGATCTAGAAGAGTGACTGTTTTGTAGCTCTTCTACAAGTCAATTCAAATTATATAAAGAAACTTTATCTTGAAAAAGAAAATAGCCAGTAGTTTTTTCTATTTTTGTTTTTCCTTACTGTTGAGGATGTGTGGGGTCCACAGAGACAACCATGGTAAAGTCTTTGATCTAATAAAATAAATTATGGCATTTCTAAGGTGCTGATCATGCAATTGTTTTTTAAATGAATAGTTGTGTGAAGAGCAATCATATATTTATGCACGGGTTAATTGATCTTTAACTTTCAGAACACAACAACGGCAACTGTCTGAAACTAATCTAATCTGTACTTGCAATTTATGCTGCAGGGGAATTGGAATCCCTCTTGTCAGAGAGCAAAACGCCTCCAAGTTGCAATTTGGTGCCATACAGTGACATTTTAAAGATGAAAGACCTGCGAAAAATGCCATAGGGCTAACTTAGTACCCCTCTTTTAGCTTTCTAAACTAAAGAAACAAATCTCTCTCAAGCTCTCAGGACCTTTTGTCTTCTGTTTCATGTTTCAGGTCCTGACTGTGACGGAGCAACTTGAGGCTGGAGTTAGATACCTGGATTTCAGGATTGCCCACAAGACTAATGATCCATCTTTGAATTTGTACTTTGTGCATATGGTTTACACAACTGTTACTGTGCAGGTATTTCCCTTATCTTTGTGATGGATATAAAACAAATGCCATTTCTTTCATTTAAGGGCCGTCATAATCTAAAAATGCTGGCTCAAGGTCTTCTGACTAAGTTATTTGTTTTTCTTTTGTGAGGACTTCAAACTAGAGAAAATCAGCAGGGCTGAAAGTTAATTTCAGCAGCTGCACGTGATACTAGAGCATCAATCTTTTCCTTGTTTTCAAACTAGACGCTTTGTGCCTGCTCTCCACTGCCTGTCCCCTACAAAATGCCCGATGTTCTGGGGTTTCTCATGTCTTGTCCCAGGATGATACACAGGGCATTCCTCTTTCCTGGGTAAGGATAGAAGTTATTAAAGGGAAGAAGGCATTAAAAGCCCTATATAGTTACAGAAACTCTTTTTTTTTTGAGAAAATACATTTTTTTCATTATTATGATTGTGAATCTACTCCACCACCACTGCTCTGTTGATTTATGTCTTTTCCCCTGCATAGCACAAATAACTTTCTAAGCTGCCATACCTCTTTCTTGTAGGATATTCTGTGGGAAATATTGAGGTGGTTGGAAACTCATCCTCGGGAAGTTGTTATCATAGCCTGCAGGAATTTTGATGGATTAACCAAAAGACATCATAATCATCTTGTTGCCTGTATAAAAGCGGTTTTCCAGTGTAAACTGTGTCCTAGAAATGTAAGTATGAGATCTCTTTTTTCCTCATTTTTAAAAGAATGATATATCACAGTGAGATCTTTGATTCCAATATTTTAGATACATTCTACTTTCACTGTGTTTTTAACCTCAGAATGGTACCATTTGCTGCATCAGAGATAGATCATTACCTAATAGAACTGAGGAGATAAAGCAAACCTACATTCCACAGTGTGGTGGATGGAATTAAATCTGACTGTTATGTCTGTTGAGTGGTGGGACAATAGTGGAGACAACTGTCATCCCTTGTCCTGTATGAATTTTCTTGAAAAGGAGAGGGAAAAGAAGAGTGAAAACAGAGGAAAATAAAGGAAAATGAAAGAAAAAAGAAAGGAAAATAAAAGTTGTTCATCTTATATATCTATAGAATTTAAAGAATCCATTTTCTGCCTTTTCACTGCAATAATTATAAATTAATTTTTTCCTATTTAAAATCATTTAGGTTGGAAGCAGTGACCTCTGGAGGTCATCTGGTCCAACACCACCATGCAGAGCAGGACCAGCTTCAAAGTTACAGTGGGCTGTGTCCTGTTCATTCTTGATTATCTCAAAGGATGGAGATTTCACAACTTTTCTATGCAAAATTTGACCATTCTCACAGTAACTGTGTTTTCCTTCTCTATCTGATCAGAATCTCTCTTGTGTATGCTGACTTCCATTCTTTGCTGTGCATATCTGAGGAGTCTTCTCTATATTTACCAGTTAGGTATTTTCAGACAGCTGTAAGGCCTGTCCAGGTCTTTTCATGCACGACAGACTCAGCTCCCTCAGCTTGTCCTTGTGTGTCATGCTCCAGCTTCTGCTCCAGCCTCTGCTTGCTCTGGTGGTGTGCTGCTGGATTCACTCCAGCTCAGCAGTGACTTCTTTGTACTAGGGAAGCCTCAGCTGGAAACAGTACTGGAGCTTGCTCTGGTGGTGTGCTGCTGGATTCACTCCAGCTCAGCAGTGACTTCTTTGTACTAGGGAAGCCTCAGCTGGAAACAGTACTGGAGCTGCAGTCCCACAACTGCTGAATAGAAGGGAAAATCCCCTTTTCTTGATTTACTCTCTGTGCCTTTGCTAATACAGCCCAGTTCACAATTGACCTTTGCCAGGTGGGCACACTGCTGGCTCATGTGCAGCTTTATGGGGATCTTCAGGTCCTTTTATGCAAAGCAGGTTTCTTGCCAGCTTCCACCAGTCTGACATGGTGTGTAGAATTAGTCTATTCAGGACTTTGTATTTGCTTTTGTTGTGCTTCATAAGGTTTCTGTCAACTTGTTGAGGTCTGTCTTTATAGCATCTCTGCCCTCAGTGCATTTCTGGTGGCAATGACTTTCCTGGAGCTGACTTCCTAACCAGTCTTTCAGTTACCCAAACTTCCAGAAAAGCCTTAATTTAAATAATCAGAAAATATTTGATTGCTATATTTTAGAAGTTGAGACTTTTAGCTCCCTCTGTTTTTTACAAGGTGTGGGAGCTTTTAGTAGTTAAGCAATTAACATTTCAAAGATGCACAGGAACAGAGGGTTTTCTCTGGAGATGTGAGTGGTACAGGAGAATGATGACCCTGTTCGTGATTCAAATTCAGCCTTTGAAGCTGGTGTATCAGTAACATGTGAGTATTACCATTTCAAAGCATTTTGTACAACAGAGTTAAAATAGAACAATTCTCAGCAAAACCAGGAGATTCTGAATATTCAGGCCTCAGCTGAATAACTGAAGACCTTAGTGACACTGTTTTATTGTTTCCCCAAATAACTTGAGCATGTAGGTTGTGGATGAGCAGAGATACTGGAGAAGGTGGTCAAATTTGTTTTCAGATACAAGGCCAGCTCTTAAAAAGAAGAAAGTTATTAACTGCAAAAGGGGCAAGTTGCTGATGGCAATTTATTGAATGAAGGTATGGAAAGAATGGTCTGGGATTACTCACTGAAGAAAAAACATTTCTGACTTGTGTCCAGGAGGATGGAGGAAGAGAACTAGAGATAAAAAACACCAAGTATTTATCTAGAGCAGAAAAACTTTCTGGGGTCTGTGACCAGCACAATGGATCTCACCATTTTTGCTAGTGGTACCATTGCAGATTAGGCACCTGTGGGATTTTTCAGGGTCACAGATTTAGATTTGCCATCAAATATCCAAGTGCTTGCTGACTTACTCTAAAATAAACTGCTACCTACTGTCTTTCAAGACTGCATCTCTGTTGTTGTACAGAATTAAATGTCAAAGTGTTTATGAAGCAGCTGCTCAGACAAGGTCTGTATGTAGTACTGGCACAGGCCACAGTGTGACAATGTTACACTGCATTTAAAATTTTAATTGTCTTAACTATTTAAGGTATCTTCCTTTGATCTGGATTACTAGGGTTTAAAAATCCCTTGTTAGACTTCCATTTCTGCTTTTTTTGCAAAATAAGCACCTGTGTTCATATACACATCTCTGGTAGCTTTTTTTTTTTGGCTTTTATTGCACATCTCTGCTTGTTTGTTTAAGATGTTCCAGCTTTAGAAAGGCAGCTGGAGTAAAACAAAGGCTTCAGTCAACCACAAAGTTTTGTAGCTTAAGTAGCTTGTGCCTTAATTTTCCAATATTTTCTGACCTAATGGGAGCTTGCATTCTCTCTTTTGTAGATGAACTGAGAGGGATTCGTTCAACCCTCAGCTTTCTTCAAATATTTACATTATTAATTTTCAAGTGCCTTTGGCTTTATTTAAATTAATAAGCTTATTGGAACATAAAAAAACCACCATTTCTTTTTCACAAGCAGCAAATGTAGTTTTTAACTAAAACATTCTTAGAAAAAACAATGCCTGGTAAATATGTTAGTTTTGCAAATGAAACTACTCAGAGGGCCTCAGTTCTTTCCAATGGTAACTTCTGAGGCTGGAAAATGTAATTTCATCTTGAGATACTTAAATTTAACGGCTCTTTAGCCCATCTTTAGCCCAAATGTCTGACTCAGGTCTTCCTCTCAGTTAAAAATGTCTGGAGCATCCCAAATTAATAAACTGTCCACTTAGAGAAATGAGAATTAATGTAGCTCTTGGTGATTCACATTTAGTCTTAACAAGTTTTAAGCAGTTCAGTTTTCTTTGACGGTTACTATGTCAAATTTGCATCCATGTGTGGAATCTGCCAAAATGGTTTCTGCTTCTCTCTGCCTGTATTCCTGCAGCAGATGGTCTGTATCTTCCTCCCCTAACAAACTTTCAGCAATGGCTTGAGCATGAGGGCGGATACATGGATGGTTTCCTATTATGCAGATGTAAGACCTTGAGTTATGTACATTATCATAGTTGAATTGTTCGAGGAAAGGAGGAATTTGCTGAAGCTCCCAGGGTCCTATTGCTCTGCAGCTTGTAAACCAGCCATCACCTACTGTGCTGCTCATTTAAAAGCTTTATCTGAACTGAATCTGTGCCAAGGTGATGTCACACATCAGTATTTGGACTTTGGGAATGCTGCTGTGTTGCTGATGTCAACCTGGGCATGCTTCTTTATAGGTGGTGCCAACACTGAGGACCATGTGGCACCTCGGCCATCAGGTTATAGTCTCATACGAAGAGGATGTGGAACTGGAGAAGCACTGTGAGCTGTGGCCCCCCATCCCATACTGGTGGGGAAACAAAACGTCCACTCGTGCCCTTATCCGGTATTTGGAGCGCATGAAGCGGATGGGCCGTCCAGGTAGGTGCAGGGAGTGTGCTTGGAGGAGAGAAGGGGCACTTGCAGCAATGCAAATCAAGTAGGAAGTTGGGCAATTGCTGCTTTATGGGATATAACCACTCTGTGTGTGCTGTGTGCCCATGGCTGCTGAGCGCTCTGCCTACCCCTGGGCGAGTGGGAAATGCCCCGTCCTTGCTGGTGTGGGTGCTGTCAGTGTAGGCACACCACAGCCTACAGACATTGTGGCAGCCACCTCGCCTGTGTGACCCACAGAAAGGCAGCCCTCAGCCCAGACCAGCTGGCTGGAGCAGCTGTGCCTGCCTCATGGGTAGGAGGCTGCTCCCTCAGTCCAGTGCTTTAGGCAGCACAGATGATGAGGGAAGTGCATCCCACTTGCCTTGTTCTGAAAGGAAGTCCCAACAAGGTTTATCTCAGGGGAGACCTTATCACTCTTTACAGCTGCTTGAAAGGAGGTTGTGGCAAGGTGGAAACTGGCCTCTTCTCCCAGGCAACCAGCAAGGGGAAATGGCCTCAGGCTTTGCCAGGCAATGTTGAGGTTGGAAATCAGAAAGATTTTCTTCACTGAAAGGGTCGTTTAAGCATTGGAATGGGCTGCCCAGGGAGGTGGTGGAGTCACTATCCCTGGAGATGTTCAAGAAACAACTGGATGTGGCACCTAGTACCATGGTTTTGTTGTCATGGAGGTGTTTGGTCAAATGCTGGACTCAATGATCTTGGAGGCCCTTTCCAACCTTAATGATTCTGTGGTACAAGAGCAGTACAAGAAGGGTGTAGTTGCACGTTGAAGAGCAGCACTGAAGCATGCTGGTGTAGTGCAATCTGACAGAGGTGCAGTTCAGAACCTCTGATGCAGCTTTTGAAGCGAATGCACAGGGTGTGACAAGGCAAACACTTGTGTGGGTGCACCCTGTGTTCCCATCCATTATGGGGGAAGGCTAAGCATTTGGAAGCAACCCTCACAGAAACAAACATAATTTACAGAGGACTAGTCAGTGGAGAACCTTCAGACTGCAATGAATAACTAGACAAATTTAGCTAAATTGGAATGTTGTGTGGATAACAGAGGAATAGCTCAGGAATTGTTTACTACAGCATGCAGTTGCAACAAGGAGAAACAGTTGTAGGGCCATGAAACAATAGAGAGTGTGAAGCGAGTATTTTAATGATCCCCACTGGAATGAGATGAAAGTAATGCAATACTGAGAAGTTCCTCTTCTCAAAATAGTATTTAATATGTCACTTTCTGATTTTTGTTTCAGGAAAATTCTTTGTGGCAGGGATTAACCTTACTGAAAATTTAAGGTATATTCTCGTACACCCATTTGGATCATTGAAGAAAATGACACTCCAGAGTTTTCCATGCTTGAAAATCTGGATAAAGCAGCAGTATCCAGGACCAAAAAAAAAATGTATTAACATCATTGCTGGAGACTTTATAGGAAACAATGATTTTGTTAAAGATGTGATAGAACTTAACACAAAAATTAATGCTCCGCTGCACTGTCAAAGTGAACTGGAACAAATAGCATTTAATTCTCAGCTTCCTAATCTATGAAAAGTTGACAAGGCTTTGTCTGCATTCATTCTGCCCTGCTGTAAACATCCTGAACCTCATAAAGGTCTAATTAACTTAAATCAGGAATGCTTTCAAGGCTCAGTAGGAAAAAGTCTCTCAGCAACATCAGGGTTTTGAGGCTTTTGGACAAAAAAAAGAGCAGGTGTACCTTGAGGAAGTCTCTAGAGAACTATGGTAAAGGTGTAATTTTTTGGAGGTGCTTTGATTCTGCAGCAGCTGGTAATACTGAAAGTCCCAAGGACTCAATCTTGTTTTACATAGGACTAAGAAGGACGAAAATGTCAGTAGCTGCATGATTTAGAGGTGAGATTTTATCTTTCTTACAATTGTAAGGATATTCTGCATTGCTTGCAACTCAAATTCTTACTCTTTTATATCAGTCTGAAATTGACTTGTCTGTTTTCATAACTTGTTAAATAAACTAAAGGAAGAGTTAAAAGTTATTTTTGATATATCAGAGGTGCTGCACTGACAATCCAGTTTGAAATGATTTTATACATACACCAATGTGCTGAGTATCAGTTGTGACCTACCTTGCAAACAGGGTATCCCCAAAATTATTTGGAATTTTTAAGAGGTAATTGAATTTGCACTTAGTCTTGCCAGTTTGGCAGGGATAAAGATACCAAAACGAGGCCCTTACTCAGTTTGTCTGTGGCAGTTGAACATTTTACTAGGTGTTGCCTAAGTATGCCTTACACTGAAAATAAACACAGAGGAAACAAATTTCTGATTTTAACTTAAACTGCCTTAGAAATACAGATTCTTGGCTTCTATCATGCTCATTTGCGGTTTCACACCTGGTCTTTTATTTAGCTATTTTAGTAGCTCTGTAATTATTTTTCCTCTCACTAAGTAATTTTTATGTATGTCAAAACTAAGAGGTTTATGCTATTTCCCATCACATACCAATTCTGTTTTTCTAAATGAACTGTGTAATAAGAGATCATCATGAAGGCAAGAGAAATGTCAAGCATCAGGACTAAAAACCAATTATTGAATAAAGTTCACTATGCAACTTCACCCATATACCTCACTTTTTAGATGCACTTTACATGCAAAGCTAAATTCAGTTGTCTGCTATGTTTGCAGAAGTTTTTCTGCCTTTTGTGTCCTCTTTTGTACCCTTGTTATTCTAATAAAACTTGATCTCCCCCTGTAATATGGAGTGAAATAGTTTGCTTTCTCCTTTCTGTGATACTGTTTTATTGGTTCTAATTAGTAATTCATAACTTAAGAAATGGATCCATTGTGGTTGTGCTGTTTTTTCCTTTTGTTTTTCTCTGTGAAAAGATTTGCTGTACCTTAAACGTTTTCTCCAGGAACTGACATAGTAATAGGTATTGTGGATAAATTATGGTAGGCAAGAAAACTGTATGCATAAAAGTTGTTCACAGCTAACTTTATTTAATGCCTTAATTGCTTTTTTAGTCTTCACTGCAATAAGATATGGCAGTTATTTTACTTCGTGCATTCTGCTTGAACATATATTTATCTTCATTATTTATATGCAACCAAAATTTCATTTTCTGAAGACCATCTGAAACACCTTAACTATAATAAATACTAATTTCTTCTGAAAAAGGCAATAAAAATCTTTGTTTATATAAGAAACTTCGTACTTTTCTGAAGGTTAAGTCAGATGCCATTTCATGTGTTTGAGGTCCTCAGCTTATAGCCAGCAACAGGTTTAATATAAAAAATTTAGTGCTGTCCTGGTACTTGCTGACAAAATTCAGCTCAAAGCTCTTATTGTTTCCATATAGAAGTTTTCAGAACCAGCGTCCATTTCTAATATGCGCCAAAAACATCAAGTGGGGAAGAAAAATAAACTGTTCAGCAGTGAGACTAACAGGTCATTCATTTCACATCCTCTTGAGGAGATCAGTTTCTTTTCCTAGAACAGGATGAAGTTTCATGACATGAAAATCTTACTGTTGGGAAAGAGGTTTTTGTATCTGCCAAAAGCAGAACTGCCGATTATCACCTTCACCCTGGCTGTGCCATCTTCAGGCATGACCTCTACTTCCTGAACTGTTGCTTCTTTATAGAGCCAACTGTAAATGTAAAAGCATATTAGCATATTAAAAGTTTGACACAGTACAAAAAATGTGATCCTTGCTCTAGGTCAGAAGGCTCCTATCTAGATAACACTAGACAAAAGATCAAGTCCTTCACTTCTTTAATAGGGCTATTTTTTGTCAATAGGTTGCAAAACATTGATTATTATCTCTGTTATTCTTAATGCAGATTAAAATCAGTATGATGTGATCTGAAAAGTTGAAGACATGAATGATTAAGTATTTCATACTCCTCCAAATCCTTCATATGATTCAGAATTATTTACCTTAGCTGAGGTCCCTCTAAGTTGATGTTAACTGTTAGAATCTTCTTCCCTGTTGATGTCAGTATTTTTTTCTCTATTTCTTGTTTCAGTTCTTCTAAACCATGTCCATGCAGAGCAGAAACAGCTAAAGCATTTTCTTCAGCAGGTTTATAACTGCAAGAAATATAATTGCTAGCACATTTGTTCATGAAGATTAGATTGTGAAAATATTCCAAGCACAGACAATTTAACTGAGTTACTTTGTACTGACACCTTCTACAGAGGCCACTTCTTGTATGACTCAAGTGATTTCTTTTGTAATTAAAAGATAATTAATTCTTTTTCAGACCATAGTTACATATGTAAAAGATTGAGAAACACCATTAAATATATTCTGAAGTGTGGGATCTCTTTTCTAGACTCAGAATTAAAAAGCTTACAGAACATAAGAAATGTTTAAGTACACTTAGCATTTCTTGCTTACCTTTCTATCAAATCCACTTTGTTATGAACTTCTACTATTGAGTTCAGTAAATGGCTAGGAAGATTAAGATTCCTCAGAACTGATAGAACAGTTGCTTTCTGGAGGATGGTTTCTGGATGAGTAATATCCCTCACGTGAACTATCAGATCCTGCAAAGATCAATATGCAATACCTGTTAGCAGGTTGTAGATACTGCACACCATTTTTAACACGCTAATTCATGTAAAATACTTTCCTATCCATTTGATAATACATTGGTAGATTAGCACTGTAAAATTAACTACTAAAACAGTATTAAACTACTGTTTCTTAGACCATGATGGAAGAAAATCTGCAGCAGCTTAGTCTTCCATCTCTAGTGAGTACAAATTGCTTCCCACAAACCTGAAGCAAATGTTGTCAATCAAGCTAGTTAGAGAATCAGATTTCAAATAATAACTGATCCATTTTTTTCAAAACCAAAGCTTTGTAACAATAAGGCATCAAAAACACTGGAGATTAAAAAGAGCGACCCTAAAAAAAGCTTTTAGAAGAGTAATGGCTGCAAAACTTTCAAAAACAGAGGGAAAAAAAATTCCACATAACTTCTATTAATTCTATTTTCACATTCAAAATATAGAAGATTATCCCTATGTTTAGCTCCTAGGATACTACCACTGATGCTTCACTAAAAAGCTTTATTCACGTTACCAGTTTCAAGTATATATATATATATGTATATAATGTTTGCCATGATAAAAACCAAGCAACCAAACTCCACATTTGCATTCAAATTGTTTCATCATTTTTGCTCAAGACATTGCTTTAAACTTTTGAAAAATAATTAGAAGTAAGTGACAAACAGGATGGTTTCAGCTAGCTTTTGAAAGCCCTGCTATTATATGGTGAAGTCTAATCTTTAGTAGCATTTTGGCATCTAGTTACCACTGAATTTTATTACCTTTCATAATACAGGGTTTTTGTCTGAACGTCTGTGTGTATGTATGCAGCTTTACACTTTGTTATAGCCCAGGAAAACAACTTTAATGACAAAATAATTGCTAAAGTACATTTATATTTATTACATGCTGCTGGCATCACATTACAATCACCCACTTGTAGTTCTACCTTAAAAACTTAAACCTTAAATCCAGGTAATTTCAGATGCTTTATTTAATTTTTAACTCCCAGGAAAGCTAGCCTTGACTAACTTGGATGCACTGTTCAGATATTTTATTAGAAAAATTTGGTTTATCTGGCTTAAGTATCATGGAGATGGACACATATACTCCAAATAAGCCATTTCTGAAATCCCTTCATGATATGTTCTGCATGAATAAAGTATCAGAAAATTAGTTTAAGATACTTACATCATTATCTCAGCAGTTCATTATAGTCAGCCAGATACTTTGCTAAGAACACAATATCAATTAACTTGCCCTGTTTTGAAGGGGTGAGGATTATTTAAAAGGAAATGATTTTGATTTCTCAATTTTTATTGTCAACTACTTACTGAGTAAGCCACTTC
Organism: Anthoscopus minutus; assembly: GCA_013399455.1. NCBI lineage: Eukaryota > Metazoa > Chordata > Aves > Passeriformes > Paridae > Anthoscopus > Anthoscopus minutus. The sequence goes on along the minus strand of VWYI01037545.1, from coordinate 39,178 downwards.
TTCTAGTGTAGCTGAAAATGACTCAACCAGATTATGTGGAAGATCAGTCAGAAACCCAATGGTGTCAACATAAATAACTGCCATATGTGAGGGCAGATAGCCAGCATGGGATGTAATATCCAGAGTGGCAAACAGCTGATCCCTGGGTTGAAGTTCTGCTTCCCCAGTCAAGGCTTTGATCAAAGTAGTTTTTCCTAATTAAATAAAAAAGGACATGATTTTAATGGCTTGTTCCAAGTAAAATTTAATTTGCAAGGCTCAGGTGAAATGTATGATGTAACATATATTTTAACATCTATTTTAGTTGTTTAATTGTAGCTTGTGATCAGTATGATGTTAGGAAATCCAAAGACAGTCTTACATTTTATAACTTGGAATTGGGTTTAAGGTCATGTTTGTAATCACTTACTGGTATCCACAGCTGTGCTGTGAAAACACAAGTTGATCACAGACTGATTTGACCTGCAAAATGACCTTACCCACATCTCTCACCTGTAAGACTGAAGAGCATTAGGAAGCATGCACTTACACACCTCAGTGCTTCTGTTGTCAAATGAAATAATTTACTTGCTAAATAAAAAAAATAAAGAGAAGCGCTAATAATAGAAACCTCATTAAGCTGAGGCCTTTATCAGGCATTTCCTCATAATACTAGAGACATTTATTTGACTCAATATTTCACATAATTAGTCATTAAAGTGCTCAGTATATAGCCTAATTAAAGTACTTCAATTATGTGTATACAAAACTGTTTTGTATCTGTATCTATATATATTTGAATCTTCAGTTTGGAAAGTATGGAAGTATGAAATTTAGAGAAAAACATACAGTATAATCCAAATCCTTGACTGTACAAGTCATAACAAAATTAGTGCAAGATAGGTTTGTTTTTTTAAACAAGTTGAATAAGAAGAAATGAAATTATCTTTAAGATAACCCAACCTGAAAAAAGTGTCTAGTTTAGTCCATTTATGCCTTGAGTAAGAATTCACTTGTGTAAGCTAAAAAACCAAACCAAAAAAGCAGAAAAAAACCCTTTAAGCTTTATTTAGATTCTCCAAGGAACACATCTCAGAATGTTACACATAATCCATGAAAATCTACAGTGTTCCTTGAGCATGTTTCTCAAATCAACAGCCAACTCTCAATTGTCTTTTTATGCCTTAAGTCTTCATGGTGACCTAAACACTCGTGTACTTTTCTGTACCCATTCTCATCAAGTAGTAGATATTTATATAAAGGGACATTAACAGTGCAGTCTTCAGCACTGTATTTAAAATCTTTTTGGCACAATAGGTGCTAGGCCCATTTCTCCAAAACATGTCCTCGAGACTAAAAAACCAAGCAGTTTAATTTGCTTTCCTAACCACATCCTAACTGACAAATATTCATTACACAATTAAAAAAACTAATTAAAATACAAAGCCTATACACACACAAATGAGAATTTGGCTAGAGTTTCTAATTAAAAATTATACAAGATAAGCTCTTCTGTGTCTTGACTTCAGGAGGTTTTGCTTACCACAGTTGGTATAGCCCATTACTGAGACCACTGGGAACTCGCATTTTCTGCGCTGAGTTCTAAGTAAAGCCCTTTTTCTCCTTAGCTTCTCCAGGGCATTCCTAATTTTAAGTTCTCTTTCTTTCAAGACACGATTCTGTGTTTCTAGAAATGTTTCACCTGAAAAATACAAATGAGTAGTTGGCAGAATAATTTACAAGAGAAACTGTAAAGCATTTTGAAATCAAGTGAGTTAGCAGTAGGGCTTGTGAAGTTAAAAATAAGTCACTAAAACTAAGTATTCTTGCCTAAGAGATTAAGTAGTTAAAAAACATGCTAACCACTCTAAAATAGCCATGTACACTTACATAAAATCCCTGTGGCAAGCAAATAGTTTATCCATGACTACTTACTGACCAAAAAGTTGACCAGTACAGACCCAAACCTTATTATTTAATTTACTTTCCAATAATGTTTTGTAATTTGTTTAATTAGATGCAGAATGCTCCTGCATTTTCCTCCTGACCTCCTCCAAAGAAAATAAGATGCAACTAAATTTGCTTAAAAGCCATGGAGAAAAAAATCCTCCACATCATGAGAATATTTAGACTTTACCTGAGCCCATGATGTATCTTGAACCACCTCTCTGCTGATCTCGCTGAGACACCTCATTTTTCAGATTTGACCTGGCAGCAGAGTGCAGTTAATTAGAAGCAATTTTCTTTAATCCAGTTATACCAAAATACCTAAAAATTTTGAAGCAGCAGTGGTACTCTGATAGTACAAATAAAACCACTAAATGACTTGAGCTGCAGATAAAACCTGCTCATGGCAGGAAGCCTGGAGAAAAAATTTCAGATTTTTCTGGCTCAACTGTAGCTTGAAAAAGCATGTAACTTTCTTGATAAATTATAATTGGTATTCTGAAATTTCAGAGAGCCAAATATACCTCTAAAACATCCACATAATTCACACCAACTGCCATGTACACATTTCTATGCCACATAATGCAGAAATATGGAAAATTTAAATATAAATTAATCTTTCTTGCTTATAGCTTTCTTTATTAAACTTAACCATTTTATATATGTGATATACATATCCAATTCCTACATATTCCTGCAATCCATCTTGTGTCTTAGAAATAACTGGGACCTTTTCATGAAAAATACATTTTGTAAGATTATTGAACATATTCTGGTTTTGCCTGTCAGCACTACAGAAGCTTAAAATAATAACATTATAGCACATAATTCTGTGCTCTAATCAATCATTGAACACCCTATGCATTTTTTTTTTTACAATAAATATTGCTGGCTTTTGTTACAGTAAAGAAAGTCACTAAAACAAGTAAATATGAGTATGTGACTTGCACAGCCCGAGGTACCTGAGAAGTGGAATTTCAGCCAACGCTACCTGCAGTTTTGCTTCTTTTGTCTGGGCATTACAGCGAAAAATGTGAAGCACCACGGTGTATCTGTCAAAGACCTGCACGCCCCAGGCACCTTCTAGTTCTTTCTTTAGCCATGTAAGACAAAATAATTGAGATGTCTTCTGTCCCCCACAGTATCACTACATCAATTCCTACACAGCAAGTACAGTTAATTAGCTGATGGACACTTGAACTCAGCGGATCTCAGGATTCCATTGCAATGGATGGGAAATCATTATGAGCATGTACTGGTTGACCAGAAAGAGAGGAGTTAAAAGAGAGTTTAGAAAGTAGAACTTTTTGCCTAGGCTCATCAAATTCAGCAAGTATCCTTCCACTGCCCTTTTTATGGGTTCTTGCAACAAGTCTTACAGCATATCTCAGAATCAAGAATGCCAGTGGTTAAATCCTTGTAAAAAAAAATTATGAAACACTGGAATGGGAAAGGCTAGTAATAACATAGGAAAAGAAAAAAGATTGCTAAAACTTGCAAACAAATAGAGAGGGATACAAGAAAATTATTTAAGAGCAAGCTTTTAATGAAATACTTAATAAACCTCCAAGCAGCCCAAACCTCTCATCCTTGCTCTAATTCAGCAAAAGACACTTAAAATATGCAGTAGTTCCCTTATGACATCTCTAAAATCCAGAATGCTTGTATACATGTTCTCAAACACTTTCTTGAATCAACCCTGTTTAATTGCTCTTAAAATCTGTATTTCTGAAAATAATACAATTTTTAGCAAAACTAGTACTAAAAGAACTCATACTATAAAATAAAGAGTTTTCCTGAAAACTAGGAAATTGAAATGAAACATTTTCAACTTCCCTTTCATCAACAAATGGAAGTACTTAAGATGAATAACCATCTCTTAGAGATATTTGTCACCTCTTCATTTTATAAGTCGGGAAAGTGTTCAGAACTACCAGAAAAGCATTAAAGTTTGCTTGCAGAGTTTGCATACACTTTACACCCTGCATGATGATGCTGCACATACTAAAAACCCAATAAAGTTTTTATTTCAGTTTGTCCAAGAGTATCTGTAGTTTATGTACCAGTCGTTTTACTGCCAGCGTTAAAATACTGAAGTATGCTGCACCCCTTGATGCTTCTTTTTAAGTGTTAGGAATGAAAGTTTAAGTATTTGAAGCATTCAACTATAAGCTTGCTAGAATTTACACCTCATACTCAAAATACAATTCAGCATCCAGAGCATAGGGGAAAAAAATGCTATCCATTATAAATACAGAAATTTGAGCACATCGCTAATCCAAAATGTTGACCTCTTTCATAGCAAAAGCTGTGTTAACACCATGGTTTGGTGAAATAAACCTGAAGTAACTTTTTAAACATTTTTAATAGGGCCAGTGTCTAATATGGGAGCAGAGTATAATAAATTATACTAAGCTACTGGAAAATTTCATGCACAAGAGCTGGAAACATATATCAACTGGACAAATGCAATAGGTATTCTTTTGAACAAAACTCAGTCCTAGTGTTTCATATATTAACATTTGCAAATTCAGAATCTTAACCAACCACTTCTAACATCAATAGCTTCCAAACAATACTGATGTAAAGAATATGATTTGATATTATATTTAATTACCTTTGTTAGTGAAGATATTCTTTCCACATTCAAGAAGACAGCTGTCACATGGGGCATTTTTTTAATCTTTTCTGAAAGATGGATAATGATTGCAAAATACAGCGTTAAATGTCAATTCTCTTCTTAAAATGCCCAGACTATAAACCATTTTGAACTGAGCAGAGTGCTCATAAAACATCAAATGGCACCATATTCTTTGTTCACAGAACAGTTGTAATTGCTAATTTAGTACTGTGCCAAGGACAGCATCAGTTTCACTTACGTCAATCACATTTCAATTTATCACAATCAAGTTATGGACTAAGTTGCCTCACACAGTTTCAGTGACCAGGGGTTATGTCTATTCTACATTGCTTTTGTAACCTTAAAAATTCTTTCAAGTCTGCCCTGCAAACTTGCATGATGGCTAAACAAAATTCTCCCTCTCTTCAGCTTTCACACCTATCTTTGAACAGTCTGGCTGCAAAAGTCTTCCATTTAGAGTGATGCAGTGACGAAAGATCTCAGTCCTTACCTGTCAAAACCTGAAAGTTTCCTTTGCCAAAGACAAGCTTCTTGTTGGGATTTTTTGTAGGAGTAATTATTTTATCTACAACTGTCCAGTTCTGAAGAGTGTCTACAAGAGCAACAGCTTCAGCAATCTGTAATTCAGCTTCAGTAACATAATAGTAATAGAAAAAAAAAATATTACAATGTACCATCACAACTCTGCTCAGATCTCCAATAACCAATGTAACTACCGTACATGCATGAACATAGAACGACTAAAGCTACAGTGAAATTCTTTAAACCTCTAGCACAAGGAGCTAAGTGTCTTACCTCTAACCAGAGTAATTTAACAATTTGATGCAATTTTATCACACAAAGCATATTTCTGACAGTATAAATTATTTCTCTGGTTGTTGACTTAGGAGAATTTTCAATTGTGTTGTCAGGAAAGAAATCACCAAGCTTTTTTCCTCAACAAGTGAAATGAATAACTAGCTGGAAAATCTGTTATTTCAGATGAGCACAAAGCCACACAATTAACACTTCAGTGTTTTGCAGCAATAATTTGGGAATTACTAACACAGCATATCCTGCTGTGAACTTCATAGCCACTTCTTCATAAGGGGCCTAAACTGGTTTGTGACATGTTAAAACCAGCAGGTTTTAATCCTGTATTCTGGTTCATCAATTACTTTTGCGTTTTTCACATCTACACTGCAAAGCAATGATTTTTGAGGACTTTGTGAAAGCACAAAGTCCACACAAGAATATCACATCAGCAATTTTAGTCTTGATATGCCAAACTTTTCCTCTTCAGAACAAATTTGTCAAGTTTTTCTAGACTGCAAAATATAATTCATATCCTAAATAGACTATATTGGTCCAAAAGGTAACATATTTTTAAAGACAATCATGATCCACTTTTCCCTCACATTGTCCATGTTTCTTGTAAAATACACAGATTTCCTGTTGTATCTCTGGTGTTTCAAAAATCATTCCATTGTTCATTGACTATTTAATTGTTTAGACTTCAGGCTCTTCATCTGGAGGGCCTAAATAAATGGAAAGGGATCACTGCTATTCTTCTGTATGTTTGGACAGAAAGGTGCCTTCATATTTTACCTACTTTTCAGTTGTAAAATTATGTGATGTCAATTCTGAAAAGGTTAAAAACTTTATTCTGCAATGTGACAATTTGTTAGAATTAGCAGCACTAATAAAACTAAAGGTTTAGGTTCATCACATAATAAACTGGAATAAAAGAATATACATAAGCTGTCTCTTGCCATCCAGAAGATCACAGAGGTCTCTGAGATCATCGAGTTCAACCTGTGAGCGAACACCCCCATGTCAAGAGCCCATGGCACTCAGTTCTACTATCAGTCTTACACACGTCCAGGAACAGCGACTCCACCACCTCTCGGGGTAGTTCATTCCAAATTCCCAGGATGTATTCTCTCCTAGCGCTCTGGGAGCCCGCCCGCCGCCCGCAGCCCCTCACCCGTGGTGAGCGGCGACTTCTGCGGGCCCCACTTCACCGCGGGGTGCACGATGGCAACGCGCTGGGCGCCGGGCCCCGGGGCCAGCGGAGACGGGCCCAGCAGCTCCTCCAGCGCCGCCTCATCCTCCTCTTCTTCTTCTCCTCCATCCCCGCCGGCGCCCGCTGCCCCGTTCCACGGCGCTCCGCTGCCCGTGCCCGGCGGGCGCAGGTGGGCCCGGAGCGNGGGCGCGCCCAGAGCCGCGGCCGCCCGCCGGCAGCACAGCAGCAGCGACCATGACAGGCGGCCGGGCCCCATCGGCACGGCCGGGCCCCGGGCGGAGGGCAGGGACCGTCACCGGCCGCGTCTTTCCGGCCGCTGCGGAAGCGCCGCCGCCGCCCATGTGACAGCGCTCCCCGCCCTGCTGGGCCCAGCGGCGGCTGTGATTGACTCCGGGCTCGGGCCAGCCGCGCTGGGCAGCCCCCGGGAGGGACGGAGAGGTTGTCGGTAGGTTTAATTTCTTTCTGTTTTATCCTTTTCCGCGGCCGGGTGGGGGAGATGGAGGGGAGACTGTTTCTGCCCTGGTTTGCCTGGAATTAAGTCTCTTTGTGTGCCTTTCTTGACAGTTTTCCGTCGCTGTTCCGCCCGCAGAAGCCGAAGGGTTGTTAAGTTTTTAACGCTCTCGATTTCGGTAAAGGTTCCTCAGAAGGTCGTGTCAGCTTGTTTGTGCTGCTGAAATAATGTAGCGGAAATGATAGCCGAGCCCAACGCAGCCAGTAACCTTCCCAGCCAAAAGTAAGACCTGGCACAGGTTGCCTGTAAAATCTGTTGGTAAATTAGGGTGCTGTTCCTTGGCTCTGTGCCGTGCAATAGATAGTGTGTCATCATGGGGGGAAAAAAGGGATTTGCTGTGTACTATGCTTTGTTACTAATATCTTCATTTTATTTCCTTTCATGTACTAATTAGCATCCTCTTAAGGTAGTGTTTTATGCTGTTTGACTGGGACCTTGGCTTTTCAAGCTTTTCTGTGCCTTATTCACCACAGTGCAAATGTGCACTCTACCTTAAAAAAAAGTGGCAGATTCGTTGTCAGTGCATGTGTTCCCTTCATTGGAGAATTTGAGGATGCTGAGGGGGAAGAGTGCTAAGTAATCTGTAGGCTCTCCTTAGGCGTTGATGGGAGCATTTCTTCTATATATTTTGTATTGTTTTTATCAGGGATCCATCATATCTTTTCTCTTTTATATTGTATTTTTAGTCATCTGTTGAGATGAGCTAAAGTATTCATATCATTGTCTACACAATGGTAATTAGAAGTTCTACTTGAATAAATATAAATAAATAAAAGGTAAAACGAAAACATTTGGCATTTCTTGTTTGGTTTCAAGGAGTGAAGCTTCTTAGATGCCCCCTGTTGTGTGCTTTGAACTCACTGCAGCCCAGTCTTTGCTGATTCTGTCTCGTTCTGGGCCCATTTGCTCCATGTATTTTGCTTCATTATGCTCTAATGAAAGCTGAGAGTTGTAGCCTGTGATGATATGTATAGCTTCCCATATGTTCGTTTCAGTATGTTTCATCTGAAACAAGCCATTTACCTTCAGAAGTGTTAGGCAGGCACATGGCAGTTGCTTATTGGAGCTTCTTATATTGCTTCTAAAAGATGAACCACTTATTTTGAAATCTATAATTTTAAAAATTTACAGGTAAGATTCTTTCACTATCATAAATTAATTGTTCTGTTTACGCAGCAAAATGAATATATTGCCTCCTTGGTAAAGACACTGTTTTCTTTTCAAGTGTGAGTCACCAAGTCTATTCTAAATGTTTATTAAGATAAGAAAACTGAATTCAGAAGTTATCTCAGTAGCATTGTGTCTGAGGATTAGATGTGGGACTTGGCTTCCTTCGTACTTCAAGTGTTTTATCAGTAATACTTCAAGTGCTAGTGAAAAATAGATATTGTGGCAGGAACACAAGGTAAAAATGAGTCTGAGCCATATGTAATAGGGTATAAAGGTGAAAATAGAAGTGGCATTCTGCTTATGCTTTCTTACCTATTGCTGATGGGAGCAAACTAATAGCTGAGATCTGTTTCTTCTAGTGCCTGAAGCAGTGAATGCATTCATGCAGAAATACTCAACATGATGCAGAATAATGAGGGGAGGGGAAAAAAACCCAACTAGTTCAAAATTTGTCAAACCTACCATTGCACTCCTATAGTTGAAAAGATGTTAAATGGAGATATATGTATAGGGATTGCTGCAGAAGTGACCCCCGTGTCTTCCCCAGCTAGGCACATTAGTTCCTATTTTGCTTAAGAAGACAAGAGGATGTCTTAATTCTTTTAACATTTTCTTCAATAGAAATGTAGTTGTGCAAATGTAAGTTCCATTTAAATATCCCATTTAATTGCTAAGTGGTTTAATGGGGTTCAGTTTCTAGGTGCTGGTCTAGTTTCTGGAAATGTTTGTACCTGCCTTATGAACAGCCTTACTGGAAACATCACTATTAAAGGCTACTAAAAAAAAGAAAAAAGAGAGAGAGAGAGAAGAAACATGAATATTAGTAGTATTTGGATTTAAACAAACCTACTTTTGTGTAACTTGTCTGTTGTTGCCCAGTGCTTCTGGAGGCAAAGAAAAAAGCTGTGATGCACTGATAACAGTGCACTGATAACAAAACAGTTCAGAAAGGAAATGGCTTTTTAATATCAGTATTTAGAGCTTAGTTAAATTTGTTGAGTGCTTAAGTTGGATGTTTACTTGCATGTGTAACAGTTACTAACAGGTTTCAGCCCAGATATGTTTAATTTGGCATTTATTTGGCCCAGCATGAGGGAACTGTAGATCTGTGGTTTTCCCACTCTTCCAGGTTTTGCTGAGCTTTGGTAATGTGCTGTTCCATATGCCAGGCATTTCCTTACTTTATTGGGCCCTTTTTGCTACAAGTACATTTTTTCTGTCGTAGGAGACTAAACAAGTAGCACAAGGCCAGTAGATCCTGTCCAGAGTGCTGTCCTTCAGAGTGTTCTTGGGGGAGAGAGGTGTGAATTAAACCTTTCAAGAAGTGTGTTCTAGACAGAGATGCTAAAAGCAGTACACGATCAGACAAGTGCTTGACAGAACTGTCCTGTGGCAGTTCTGATTTTTGAATTAAAGTGTTTTAAACCAACTTAGACTCAAATATAGTTGATATAATCAAATGCAGTGCATTTATCTTCATTATGGGATGGGGTAAGTTTCTAAATAGTACTTGTAAACAATTCGGAAAAGGTTTTGAAGATGTATTGAGTGTTATGTTGAGGTACTATGCAGAAACTGGTAACACATGTTACTACAGGTGTTGACTGGCACCTGAGTTGTCATTCCAGTGAAACAGTGCAAGTAAGAACCTGTTAGTCCAGCCCCACAGGGATGCATTCTCTTTGAAATCAAGAGTGAAAGGATTTAATCACATAGGAGAAACAGCTCCTTGACAAGCATGTTTGGATTTTTTTTGGTTTTGTGGTTTGTATAAGAATCTAAGAAGAGCAAACTTGCATCAGAAAAGCAGTGCATATTGCTGTCCCTTGCTGTTTGTTCTTTTCAGCTGGGAAGTCTCTGGTGGTACTTGGGATACTTATCTCTGTGGCTTGGAATTTTAAATCAAAGAAGACAATTAAAAACTTTTGTGAATGATTGCTTATAGAATGCTAACTCAGCTGGGAGTTACAGTTTATCCCACTCTACACATGCCGAAGCCCAGACAGCTGGTATAAGAATTGGTTCATTTTGAATTATTTTCTTTGCTTCTATCTATCAAACTCTGTGGCATGTTTTGAACTTTTCTATAGAAAGTGGAATTTAATTTTCATCAGACATTTCTCTGTAGGGAAGGTAAGTATATGCATAGTTGTATTTTGAAATTTTATATATTTTTGTGCCGTTTTTTATATATATAGAATTTTTATAGGAGTCTTTGGAAGCCTCATTCTGCATCACTTCTTGAAGTGTCTCAACAGATTGAAAAAGTAAACAGAGACGTATTTAAATAAAACCTATCTGCTCTTACCAACAAAATAACATCAAGACCTTAGTCCTGCAGTTGATGCTATTCAGTCTTAGAATTTGCTTTGCCAAACAGTCTTGGGAAGAAGAATGAGAAAAATGCTTATCTGGCATTGATAAACCTAGGTGGAGTTGAGCTGGGTCTGCATCCATGGAAAGTTAATTCTCCATCTGTGTTAGCAAGTACTGGATGCTGGAGAGTTGACTGTGTCTGTTAGTGTAACACACTGGTTTGCTGGTTTTTTGTTTGTAAAGTGGTCCTAACTTACTGGAGGTACTAACTTGAGTTAGTACACTCTCTTGTTGCAGTAGTATCACAAAAATAGAAGTAATTGTACACTCTCATATTTACTTTCTTGTTGTGCCTTACTGTGGTACGAGTCAATTGGCTTCATGTCCTGGCCACTGTAGTTTAAAGGAGACCATTCAGTCAGCTTCCAGTACTGGACCTGCTGCACAAGTGGGATCCAGTTTGTCTACTCAAACATGACCTTTGGCAAAACACATTGTTAGCGTTGGGAATACTGAAAAATGGTATGGTTTTATTGCAGATAAATGTATGGCTTCAGATCTCCCAGAAGGTGTATCTTGCCTTATAAAATTATTTCTTCATGGTTTTAGCAATAATCTGAAAATGAAGCCTTTAATGTGCCTTTTTTTTCTTCAGCATGTTTTATAAACCAATTAAACCAATTTATTCCTCTCATTTTAAAATGTGGACCCATCAAATATTGCTGCCTTGTTTAGGTTAGGGCACCCACAGACTGAATGCCTACTTGTGTTATTGGTTCATGGTGCAAAGCTCTTGAGTCAACAATGGCTGCATTAAGTCAACATCAGCTTTCTGTTTCATTTACTTACTTTATACTTCCTTGATGCCTTTAGTAGCTTTGCTGGTTTTCTAATTATCTGCATATCTTACAGAAGAGTGAAGAGTCTGAAAAAGTCCCCAAATTTCTGTTGAACTTTTAAAGTTTGCTGTTTGGCTTTTAGTGACAAACATGTCACTACTTCCAAACAATGAATTAAAATACTAGAATACATGTATTTGGTTTTATTTTCTTCTGGTTTTGTCCTAAAGTGTTCTGAGTGCCCACTGCTAACCACTTCAACATGTTTGTTACACCTTAGAGAGAATGCTGTCCATGATGAGACTGTGCCCGAGTCTGCTGCGCAGAATGGCATCTGTGTGAGAAATGGCAACCTGAAAACACCAGTAAGTCAATTTTAAAGCTTTTAAAAGTTTTAATTCTTTTAAATTGTAGAGTTTATTTTGTGTCTCATTCATTTGTTAGAAAATTGAGTATCGCGTACAGCAATCACAGTGCATCTAAAATCTAGTCACTGGATATAGCTTGACCCTCAAATTGCATTGGCAGCAGAGCCTCAATGCTGGCTTTTGAACTATCAGTTCATTTCAGCATGTGCTTTTCCTTTCTGTGCTTTGTGTGCAGCTGATGTTAATTTGCAGGTAGTGAGTTTAACCTATGAGTGAAAAGATGTAGAAGAGCTTCTATGCTTGCTTTCTGTTCTTCAGAAATGACAGCTGCCACTGAAAACTGCTTTCTGGGTAGTGTGCAACTGCACAAAAACTTCCCTGTTACACCTTCGTAAGCTCATGATTCGTTGTTAAGAGTAAGATTTAAACTGGTAAATCCTTTCTTTCATCCTCTTTTAGTATGGTATTATTTGGTAAGGAGCTTTTGGGGTCTTTGGGGCATAAAACTGAGCAGCCTGGGTAAGTGATTACAGTTAAGAGCAAAGTAAACTTGTGTCTGTGAATGTCTGTTGTGTGTTGTGTTTTGTCACATACTTTGTTTACTTGACTCGTTTCAGAGGGAGAAGCGGAAGGTCCGAGAACAGTGTGAAAACCTGAGGAGGAACTCTGCCGGTAGCAGAAGAGTGAGCCAGCTGCAGAATGGCGAAGTGGTCGAGGCAGTTACCTTGTTTGAAGTGGTTAGCATGGGGAAGCAGGCCATGCAGGTATTCCTAGCACTGAGTTCTGAAAGCACTTTGTAGAGGGAAGATGAATAAACGGTGGTAATTCCCATTATTTGTACTGTGGAACATTTAAATTTTGACTTAGGTGGGGAAGAAACATGGAAAACTGCTGTGAGTATGGCTCTTGGAAAGAACATCACTGATAACAGAAAAATTAGTGAAGAGGTATTAGTTGAAGAGGAAGGAAATTGTAGCTAAACCGATCTTCCTAAAACAATGCCTTAACATACAAAAAGATAATTATTTTAAAAAATGTGGAAAAGATTCATCAATAGCATATTTTAGTTGCCCAGAATTCTGAAAAATCAGATTTTTCTTTTTTAAATTTTTCTCTTTTTTTCCCCTTTTTTCCCCCGTGCTTCCCTTGTGCTGTTAATCTTTCACCTTCATTCCAGTGCAGTTTGCCAGCAGCTTGTATAATAGCCAGGTTCCCTGTTCATCTATATAGCTAGCAATTTTTTTCAATGTGTGGAAGCCCTTATTCTGTGAGCACATGTATATATTATCTTTATATGTGTATAACAATCCGGAGCCTCAAATATTTTTCTCTAGAGTTACAAGTATGTGTCTAGTGTATAGTGTCTGTAAGCAAAGTGTGTGTGTGTGTGTATACACACATGCATAAAAAGTACATTTATATTATGGATGTGAAAACTTTATTTTTCCAGTATGTTTGTGTGGATGACTTTTGTCATTCTACAACTATGGTAATTTCAGTAGATTTCCCTGAAGAGCTTGGCTTCTATTGGCTTCATGAGAAGGTCTTAGAAAGGTAGCAGAGCTTGAATTCTGTTACTGCTAGAATTTTTTAGGCCTGTGTTGAGCAACTGGTGGGTTGAAGCCTGGATGGCTTGTCCCATGAGGCTCATGTCACTTACAGACTGTAGGCTATACTGCCCTAGAAATGAAATTCATAGTTGTTTTTTGGCTTATCTGAACTGTAGTATGTGAACTGTCAAACCTACTGCAAAACTGTTTCAAGCCTACAAATCAAGTGCCATAGAAAAAAATAACTTCCAGGGTAAATTACTAGTATAATTAGACTGGTTATTAGATGGTGCAGAGGCTAAACGTGTGTGTGGATTTTTTGTTGTTTGTGTTTATTTCTTTGTTTTGAAATTAAATTGTTACCTCAGTGCTATAAAGAACTAAGGAGGACAACTTTAAAAATTTTTTTTAATATTACATTTATTAAAACTGGTAATTTTTCCTGTTAACAAGAAGCAAAGCATCTCTGAAAGACAACATTGTCTAAAGCAGTTTAAGACTTGAAAGAGTCTTTTAGAACTATTAGAAATGAAAGAGAATTGCTTGGAGTTTATTCTCGGTTTTGTAACTTAATGGAGATGGAACAGTGTTAGTTTTTGTCATTATTGTGGCTATTCTCAGTGGCGTGCAGCAAACTGTGTTCATCTCCTGACTAATGAGCTTCTTTAATCTGTTCTAGTCTGTAGTGGTTGACTGGGTTGAAGCTTATAAACAAGACAGAAATGTGGCACTTCTGGATCTCATCAACTTCTTCATTCAGTGCTCAGGCTGTCAAGGTAATTTACCTTCTTCATAGCTCTTTCCACTGTCTGTGTGTTAGAGAAGTCTGAAGTGTGCTTTCTGAAATGGAATTTTTTCTCCAGTAAATCATGTACTTACAGTCTGTGCTGTTCGTTAAGATGAGCTCCAGATGGGCAGGCGAAATAGAAAAGAATACTGCTGGTGAAATTCTTTGTGCTTGCAGCATTCCAGCTCTGAGAGCTGTATTTAAACAAGGTTTGCAGGGTCAGGTTTCTGAAGTGGTACATCATATTGCTTTGCAGAATCCTCACATAGGGACAGTGCTTTTGATAAGTGTTCTAATTAAAGCCCAGTGTTTCAGTTGCCATTTGTTTTATATTTCCTGATATCTTTTGTTTTGCTAGTGTCCTTGTTTGAAAATAAGCAGCTAGCAAATTCAGCTCCCTGCTTTGGTAGCTAGAAAAGCAATCTCTTGCCTCATTGCAGTTGCTTTTACTAGAGGGTCTGTTTCATAACAAACATTGAGGCATTGACTTCTGGGGACAGTCTGCTAGTGAAATGTTTCAGGATGGCAAGTAAGAGTTTTAAGAAGACTGACCTGTTGAGTGTATTTAAGCAGTTAGAAATGTACTTTTTACACTTCTTTTTTTTCCCCCAGGTCTTTGACTGATATGACTTCTCTTATGGGAAATGCTTTGAGGTTTTTGACTAGCAGTGGGCAAAATTTTAGTCAGTCCTTGAAGTAAATGAATGAACAGAGAAAACAGCTTTTCCAGACAGCACAGAGCAGACTTTTGTAATGGGAATTTCAGTTTTGGTTCGTCAGCACTTTTTCATATCAATTAATTTATGTCTCTTTATATAGATGTTGCCTGTACCAATGTACACACATAAACCAGATTTCTCTTTCTTCAATGTTTCCAAATCTTCAGAATTTCTAAATTAAGTGTTTTTTACTGTGGTTTGGACTTGATTAATGCTGTAGAGTTGTCAGTAATTTTTTTAAAAACACTACTTTTTTAGGCATGGTAACAGCAGAGATGTTTCAGAGTTTGTACAAGAAGGATGTCATGCGAAAAATGACAGAGACCTTTGATAAGGTAGGCACAACTTTAATTTTGCACGTCTTTTTAATATAAACAATAGGCTCTACCTTAATAGCCAACCTGGATGGAATTCTTGTTGCTTATCAGGAGCTCTGTACCACTTCATTAATTTAGTAAAATAAACCTGTATTTTTGCAAGAGAAATTTGATGTGGTGACCCATTTTAGCAGCAGCAGGATATGGGGTTTTTTTAAGAGACTTTTATTAGGGCTGTCTAACTGTACTCTTCCTGAATCTTTCTCTTGGGAATTCTTTTGGTAATGACTTTATAGAGGTAAACATAATCCAACACTGCAGCGGGTAGATACCTTTGGTATTTGGTTGATAGGTCCTTAAAGAAACCCAAACTAATATGGATTACTGATGAGTTAATTCAAAGATATTTTTAGCTGATATTTTATTTGAATATGTTCTTTCTGCTTTACTGACAATTATGATTTTTAAAAACTTTATTATGTAATATGGAAGAAGAAAATTGCATTTCAGATTTTTAAATAATTGTGAAAACAGTAGTGAGTATCTAATTTCTTGTGGATTATTAAGAAAAGCACATAGCTTTACAGTACTGTTTCACTGCTTGACTGCTCCTTGACTAATTATGGCAACATTAAATTTTCTGTGGTGCTCTCACAGTTGCTTCTGTGCTTTTATGTTTCCTGTATTTGTCACCTCTGAATTGATTTGTCAAGCAGCAGCCATCAGCCTTGTTTTAACTGAGCATCTCTCAAAAACCAACTGCTGTAGAAATTCCCACCAAGGATGAATTTGCCAACAGGTTTTCATTTTAGAAGTGTAGTAGCACTTTGGCTAATTTTTTGGCAGAAATGAACCTGTATGTGTCTGGTCATATGAATTAGTAGTCTGTCACTTCTTTGCCAACTAAATTAGCCCTAATACTCATAATAGTGCAGGCACTTTGGCAGGTAGAAAGATGTGATTATTGTTATCATCAACCTGGAAATATTGTAGCTCTGTAACCTTTTCACCTGTCCTGGTGGGCAAAAAGGTAGGTTCTGCAGTTGCCTTAGAGGCTGTGTTCTCCATGCTCTGTAAAGCAAGTAAGTTCTCTCTTATCTTTTTCATAAATAAAATGGAAATGTAAGATAGTGGTTTAAGTTAGTTGAGAAGTAGTGCCATATGGGACTACTGTGATTTCAAAAACACAATGACAGTAACAGTGAAAGTAGTAATGAGAGTGGAAAATATTGCCAGATGCATGCTCAATATCATCTTTCCTTTGAATTTTTATTGTTTGTTTATAGCATTCAGAGGATTCGTTCATGATGATTTCAGTGATTCAACCATGGCATTGCTGTTCAGTTAATTGCAGGACTAGATCCTTGTACCAATGCTTCCTCCTAAAATTGTTACTAATGTTAGTGGGAAATGTTAATAGAGTTCAGTATGGCAATAAAAGAATATGTAACATCCTCATGGACATGGTGATGAAGTATAAGTTGATTAAGTGGTCAGTGAGGTGGGCTGAAAACTGGCAGAACAACCAGGCCTGTGGGGGAACGATCAGTGGCAGAAGGTCCAGCTGGAGACTAGTCACCATTGCTGTACTCCAGTTTGATATTGTGGCCAGTGCTGTATAATATATTTAAAAATGACCTGGACACCAGGGCAGAGTTTGCTCTTAATTTTTCAGATGATGCAAAACTGGGAGGATTAGCTGCCAAATCAGGTGGTTGTTCTGCTGTTCAGAGGGACCTCAACAGACTGGAGAGTTTGGGAGAAGGGAGCCTCATGAGGTCCTATAACAGGAAGCCCTGGGAAGCTGGGGATGAGGAGCCCTGTGCACCACTACACAGTGGGGGATGATAGGCTGGAAAGCAGCTCTTCAGAGTAGGAACTTGGTGTGGGTGACAAAATGAACACAAGCCAGCAACGTGCCCTTGCCGCAAAGTTGACCAGTAACCTCCTGGCTTGCATTAGGCAGAGCATTGCCAGCAGGTCATGGGGGCTGATCTTTCCTCTCTGCTCATGATGCTGAGACTCGTCTGGAGTGCCAAGTCAAGTTCTGGACCTTACAGAACAAGAGAGAGATGGGTTTACTGGACTGAGTCCAGTGAAGGGCCACAAAGATGATTTATGATCTTTGATAAGAGGAGGGGCTGAGAGAGTTGAGCCTGTTCAGTCTGGAAAGAAGCTGGCTCAAAAGGAATCTCACCCATGTGTTAAAATACAACAGAACAACAAGGAGGAAGCACAACTCCACTCACTGGTGTGCAGTGAGACAGTGAGTGCAAAGGCAAGCCAAGTCGGGCAATGGGTACAAACTAAAATGTACAAAATTTTGCCTAAACACAAGAAAACTTTGGTCAAACAGTGGAACAGGTTGCCCAGAGAGGTTGTGGAATCTCTGAAGATAATTATTTGACTGCTTATGGCATCACCTGACAGTGAGGGAAAATATATATTCTTTGAGAGATCCTTGACAGGATGATGATGGCACCAATTGTAGTTAAAGCTTCATTTCTTAACAGTATGTTATTATTAGTATAGAGCAGAACTTATGATTAAAATGGCACAGGATTTCTACAAGCAGAGAATCAATATAATAGCGTAATATAGAATTTATAATATAGCTCAGGTCTCACTGTCCAGCAGGAGTTCTGGTCAGAGTTCACCACTTAGACCTTTACAGTACCTTGATTTTATTGACCGTGCTCTGGGTGCTATGGTGCTTCCTTGTTCTTTGACTGGGTCATTGCCACCACCTGCCTGGCTGGATGCCTGGGACCTTCAGGGTCAGTAAGGAAGGGAGTAATTGGCCTGGCACCCAGGGACTGTGAGGCTATGAGGGAGGGAAGTTAATCTGTTTGATTTGTCTGCTTAGTTCACAGGACCTTCAGGGCCTGGTAAATGAGGGAGGGAATGAATACATGACCTGCTTGGTCACAGAGAAGGGCTGTTTGCCACTTAAAATGGCACTGGTTATGCTAACCACATTTCCAGGGGTTGAGAGCCGAGATGCTGGTTGCACACAGCGCTCTGACTGACCCTGCTTGAGCAGATGGAGTTGTATTAGATGATCTCAAAGAGTACCTCTCAGTTTCAGTCTTTCTGTAAGTCTGTGAAAACTGATACTGATATTGGAAGCAGAGAATAATATGATCATTGAGCTGTGGTATTCCTCAGTGATGAGATTGTCATGTCTTTACACTGTTTTCTGTTTTTCTTCTATTTTAAGATCTGTGTCTCTCTTCTGCTTTTGTTTCTGTTTGTGACCTTTACTTCTTGCAATTCTTTATTACTTAGTTTTTCTTCCCTTTCCCATTTTGTTGCTCAAACATTTAGGAAGGGAAGAGTTAACTTTGGTGCGTAACTGTACGGTTAGATGGAGATAGAAATACTTGTGCTTCAATGAACCTGATAAAGAACTAGATTTAATGCCTTTTGTTATGGAATAATTGCAGAGTTGAGAAAACATCTTTGAGTCAAGTCACACTAGTGCCGAAAACATTTCTGTCTAATTTGAAAAGCTCAGAATGTTTTTTTTTTAGAGTTTAGATGTTTTACATCTAGCTACCAAAAGTTGAAAAGGGGTATATACTTAGGCTTGCTGAGGAGTTAATAATGAGTTATACCTTGTATATGTTTGCTTATAAAATTTGGAAACAAGTTGTCTTCTATTAGTAACAAGACACCTCAGGTTTTATATAACAGTGTGTCTTCTGTCATTGGTTATAAAAAAAAATCCAGATGAGAAGGATTTAGTTTTTGTGTAATATTTTGGCTAGTGTGGGCCACCTGTAACACACATTGGCTGAAGTTCTAATGGCCTTTGAAATATGTTGAATATTTTGTAATGCTTTTGTCTATGAATTATCTGTACCATTTCATTAACAAGCTTTCAAAATTTTGTCTCCTGCATTACAGGAAACTGGGTTGCAGTATAAGAAATTCATGGCCTATCCTTGGATCCTGACAGTTACTTGGCCAATGGACATGGTAGGGCTGTTGTAGTTTTTCACAATTGTAGTATAGCTTTTCCTATGGGGAATTTGTTTAAACTCATTGTTGGCACTTCATTTTGACTTTTTGCTCTTTCCATAGACTTTCTATGAAGGAAGGAAACATTTTCAGGTTGTGTAAAAGCATAAGCCCACATCACTCTGTTGAGTGATTTAAATAGTTCTCTGGAAGAACTTGTGTTAAGGGCCTAATCTGACCTGGTTTCTGGAAGCAGAGTTATTTCTCTAGTGACTGGTTATGAAAGGAATCGAAGGGAATCCCAAGTTAGGTGCCTAAATTTAGGTGGTGTGCCCATCATGTTGTATATATGTTTACAGTGTGTATTTTACCATTAAAGAGTATCCCAGTGTAATAAACATGGACAGTAGAATTGCTCTTAAAAAGTGAGAGGTCTTTGTGTATTTTGTGCTGCCTTTCAGATTGATAAGTAAGATATGGTGATAAAGTAGGTATTGCCTGAAGTTGTAGATGGTCTTTCTACTGTCCATGTCACAATGAAGGAGCATTAAATGAGCCTTTCTGGAAACTCCCTGTTCTGCTTTGGCACTTGCTGCTACTGTTAGACTCTGAACTGACTCTTACAGCCTGGTCAGGAGCATATTCCAAATTCCCGATGTGCTTTGAGTTGCAGCCAGCCCTGTCATCAGTTTGTATTCGCGTTTCTCTTTAAAGAAAGCAGCAGCCCTTGTACTTCGGAAACATAGTTACAAGAGAAAAGCCTGAAGTGTACTTTATAAGCACAGGAGGTTATGCTGGGTACGAGGCTGTGTTAGGCTGCGGCTGAGAAGGTATTTGCCCATTTCTGAAGGACCAGCTGAGCAGTGGCCTGCCTTCAGGAAGAGGTTTTCCATAGTGAGTGAAGTTTTGGAGTTCCTTGACTCCACTCACACCTGGAAGCTATGAAAATGAAATTTGTCTTCTGAGCCATTCCTGGGATCTGTGTGGTGTTCATGAAATAGATGTTTACACTGTCTAAGGTTGCCACTTACAAAGTCTGTCTAGTGTGCATTCCACTACTCTGTGTGAGAAGTCATTTCACCTTCCCCTCTGTCTGCTTTCCTCCTGGCAGTATCAACCATTCTGTGGATACTTATGTTTTTATTGTACTTGCTTTTTGCGTGATATGAAAGGTGTTGCCCACTTACTGCTTCTGTGGGGGTTTTTGGAGACCCTGGTACAGGTGATAGAGGTGAATGATGGAGTATTTGGCATTAAGCTTTAGCCTAATACACTGCTCAAGCTGGCAGTGCTGCTAAGGAGAACAGTCCTATGCTGTTCACATCACAGTTGTTTGTCTCCACTTTTCACTTCATTTTCCGCCTGGATTTCACCATGCTTTTGCAGGAAAAGGAAGGATAGGGGAGTGGGGAAGCACTGCTGCCTGTGAGAAAGCAGAAGAATGAGAAAGCAGAAGAATGAGAAAGCAGAAGAAGCCAGGAGTGCTCATAGTTCATGCCAGTGAAAGTTACTTACTGTGCTCTACCTTCACACACTTTCTCCCACATGTCTGTTGGCAGCTACCTCACATCCATTGCTTTCAAATGTGAGCTATTATGACAGTGTGGCTCTAAAAAAGCTATTTTGTCTCTCGTCTTGCTTGTGTCCTGGTTGCTTGTCCCTGCTTTGGAACACTAACCATGAAAAAAGTTACTTTTTTTATGAAGTGAAACTGATGGTCGGCAAAATTCCCACTGAGAATCTCTCAGTGGGAGAGATGTGGATGCACCAGCAGAACTGATTGGTGTGTTTTCTCTCAACTTGTCTTTCTTTTCTAGGACAATGAAGACTATCCACTGATCAGAACAGGACCCTATTGGAAGAAGTTCAAGGCAAATTTTTGTGAATTCATTGCAGTGCTTGTTCAGCAGTGCCAGTGCAGCATTCTCTATGATAACTACTTGATGGACGCCATCATCTCACTGCTTACAGGTTTAGCAGATTCCATGGTCAGAGCATTCAGGCACACAAGTACTTTGGCAGGTAAAATCACTTGCTGCAGAGGTGCTGAGTTTTATTGACTTGTGTACTAACAAAACTGCTCTAAATTGAAAAACTGTTTACTGGAGCAGTTCTCTTATGCACTGAGAGTACCTTCCTCCTTGTGTTTGTTATATAAATGTCTATAATATAAACTGTATGTTCCCATGTGTATCTGAATTGAATTTGAATTCTAATGCTTTAGATATGGTGGATCTAACACAATTTTTTCTTTATAAAGAAGTCTTCTTTAATGCCTGACATGACTGACTTCAGAATTTTGCTGTTCTGAGGAACATTTTTCAGGAACTGAATTTTCACAGTTTTCTATTTATCTCCCTCCACTAACTAATGTGATGAAGTTGTAGTAGATGCTTTACCTTAATAAGCTTCCTTTGGAGAACTGCTATTCTTGTGGTCTCTGTGCTAAAAAGAACGTTGCTTATTACACATTTTTGTTTTATGCAGTGTGATGATACTAAAACTATTACTTTTTTCCCCTGAAGTCAGCAAATACCCTCTTTGCCATGCAAAGAGCATTTAAAGTTTGCACACTGTTTGCTTTCAGGGCTCAGAAAACTGACTTGAAATCTATTCAAGCCATCCAGCAATCCTTAGAGGAATGTGCATTCCAGTAGTATATTAAGATTCCCAGCAATTTCTGAGCCAGCTTCACTGTTTTTTCAATTTTTTTTTGGTTACTGACAGTCAGCTGTTCCACAATTCTAGATTCTTTTGCAGAAAAGTCAGAATTACATAAACTTATAAGAGAATTGCCCAGTATATTACTTCTCTGACCAGAATTCTGACCAAAAGTTATGAATCACCAGAAATAGAAGTTGATTTTCCCTTTTTGATCATTGTCTGCCTTTAAAATAAACACTGTATTTTAAAAAAAAATAACTATAATCTAGTAGTGTTCATATTTTCAATATAAACTGGATTTGGCTAACCATATCCTTTTTGTGGTAAAGTGGTGAATATATTTATGCTGCATATCTCTGAGCTAAGCTAATTGTGCTGGGTTTGTTTCTTTTTTAGCAATGAAACTTCTGACGGCAGTTGTTAGTGTCCATCTGAACCTTGATGTGAACAAGCACAATGCTCAAAGATTGTATGAGGTGGAGAAGAAGAGGATAAGTGGCAAGAGGACCAGTTACAGACTTGATCAGCTAGAGAGGAAAAGGAAAGAGGTTAGGGAAGTGTCTTGTATGGGAGTTGAGTGAAAGTGTGATAGGATTGCTCACTGTTTGCTTTTGGTTCCCTGCAGTTCTTTGGGGTTTATGTTTATCTAATGCATGGTGCAGAGCAGGTGCAACTGGCTGGATTAAGTGTTACAAACATGACTGAGGTAACAACTGCCCTATGTACTGTTAATCTGGGATGTCTGTCCTACTGGTTGCTTTTCTAAATTGGCGTCAATAGCCCTTGATCTTCACATATATATGGATTTACCCACAAATTTAATTGTCTCAGTAGCTCTCATATTGCGGGAGTGCAGTTTTGCATATGTTTGTATAAATTACATGCCCAAATTTCAGCGATTAATCAAAAAGGACACAGACTAAGTGTCATCTCTGTGTAAGTAATGCATTTAAAAAATGGTTTGAACTTCAGGGATGTCCTTTATCATTCTTGCTTTTCAGTTTCTATTGTTTCTTCACTGCTCAAAGACAGCTCCTTTTCAACTCCCAGAGGCAGAGCTGTAACTCAAAAATAACTTTGGCTTGAGGGAGAAGGTGACTTGATGAATGAACATCAAGTATAGTTCCTTGTCTCCTGACCTCAGAATCACTTATCTCTGTTCTGAGTTTTAGATGTCTGTGGGCTTCTCAGTTACAGAGACAGTACCCTTTTTATGGGGAGGTGTGCTTGGGTGAGACAGGATATTTTAGTATCATTGTATGTCTGATCTTATCGGAAAGATGGAACTTGTTACCCTTCCTGATGCTGTTGATAAGAGAATATTTTTATTAGGTCAGCTGGATTTTCAGAAACTCCTACCTACATTTTTAGGATTCAGTTTTTTAATGTGCTCATTGTGTATTTTGAAAATTTCTTTATCTGCTTTTTTTCTATCTCTGTTCAAGTACATGAAAAGAGAATTTGGAGCTGTATGTGAGGATCACTTAATAGTTGTGCTGTAACTTTCTGTATGATTTCTGATAGATCAAGACTCATTCTATCAAACAAGTACCTTGTTTCCCAAGGCTAGCAGTTTGTTATCTAATAAACCTTTCCTGAGGATGTAGCCATAGAAAGGTCAGTTGCTAGTGCTGAAACAGGCCACTCATTTTATGTTGATACCATGTGTAAACACCGGCATTTTGCATCACAGTAGTATTCCATGGGCTTTGATGCAAATTTTTCATGTGTAGTGAATTATGGAACCAATATTAACATTCAGTTCTCTTTGTATTTCAGTATGAGCATAAGCTTCTAGAGGTACAGAACATGATGAATGCTATTTTCAAAGGGACATTTCTAAACCGTTACCGGTAAGAGTGAAAATGAAGCTGTGATGTGTATCTGCATTCCCTCTCGCTCAGATGGTACAGATATGAGAATCAAGTTAAACATCATGGAGGCACTGATGGTGTCAAGAAAAGTGTAGCTGTTAAATTATTTTTAAGAATCAGGTCTTCCAAAAGGACCTCTTGAGTGTGTTCTTTCAGTTCTTCCTGCTGGCTGTAGAGCAGTGCATTTGGGAATGAGAAGATACCCAGAATTGCAAAATAATTTGTGGCTAAAGGTGGTCTAAATATTGATTGAAGAATAACTTATTAATATGAAGATACGTGGAATATTTTGAATTATACATGCTTTTAAAATTCCAGAACATAAAAATATTGCAAATAATATAATTTGTTTGAAAATTAATTTTTAATGTATTAATATTACAATTTTATAATTTCACAGTGATGTTATCCCTGAGATCAGAGCAACTTGCATTGAAGAAATTGGCAGCTGGATTAAAACATACCCAGATGGTTTTTTGAATGATAGCTACTTAAAATATGTTGGGTGGATGCTGTATGATAAGGTAAAGTTTGTTTTTTTTTTTACTTGGCGCAGTCCATTCGGTTTTTTGTTTTAAATTTTTTTAAAGAATGCTAGCATTTAAATTCTTGAGAGTAGATGTTTAAGACTGTGGTGGTACAGAAAGAATTTACTTTCTTCCCTGGTGTCTCTGATTAATTTCAGGTTTTATTTAAAAATCCATTTTAACACTAAATAACAGAACGTTTTTTCCAATTCTGTGCGAATCCCTGTATTTGCACTTCTATGTCACTGAATTGGCAGTTATTTCTGAACTGTAGAATGGCTTATATCCTTTGAGAGGGTTAAATGTTGGCAGAAATTCTGCTTTTAGACTTGATGGACATTTTAAATTTTGTTTAGATTTATAAAAAATGAACAAATAAATACTGCCTGTACTAGAATACACTTCAATACTGCGTTTCTCATCTGGAGTTAGACAGATACAGAGAATATTTACAGGAAGACCAGCCATTTCCCAAAGGTTTTTTCACCTTTTCCTTATAGTTTATTTAATTTTGAGTAGAGGCACTTTTAAATTCCTCCAAGTGCCACCAAAACAAACAAGCAAAAAACCCAAAATAAATCAGTAAGTCCAAAACACCACCCAGTAGAACAAGAGGCAGTGGGCAAAAACTAATACTCAGGAAGTTGCACTGGAACACGAGGAAGAGCTTCTTTACTGTGTGGGTGACTGCTCCCTAGAGGACATTGTCCAGAGAGCTTGTGGAGTCTCCCTTACTGGAGATACTCGAACTGTCTGGGCACTCTCCTGTGCTAGGATGGCCCTGCTTGAGCAGGGAGGTTGGACCAGCTGATCTGCCGTGGTCCCTTCCAGCCTGACCCATTCTATGCTTCTGTGAAAATACGGTTTTTCTCTTGCTCCAGAAGCGCATGAGAGACTTCAGGGAGATAGGAATGTTTATCGGGAACGGCTCACAGACACGCCATACTTCTGCAGGCTGCCTTTGAAGGTGTAGCTCCTGTTACATCCCGGAATTTGTGTCAGCTGCGGGCACTGTTTGCGTTTGTGAATCAGGTTGTACTCTGCCGGGGGACCAGGAGGGGGCGCGCCAGGCTCCCGCTTCCCGGCCGTGTGCCGTCCCTCGGAAGGTGGCATTTGGGTTTTCAGGATGACAGATCTATCAGGAGCTGTTGTTTGTTCCTGCATAAATTTTATCTGATCACAATATCTTTTTAGTACATGTTTAGTTTGGATAATTCTCAAAATAAAGGCTTCTTTTTTTTTAAGGTGATGTGTCTTCATTTGCAGTACTCTACAGTGAAGATTGGCAGCTGGTGTCTCTGATTAATGCACACAGCTCACTCAGGGCCATTTACTGGAAACTGGAAATAGTTGTTTTTTTCTATGGCTTTTTTAATCTGAAAGCAATGCAGATGCAAGCAGACTGAGATACAGTGAGATGTCTTCCATATTCTACATTTAGCTGAGGCCTGATAGTGTGCCATCACTGGTGGCTGCATTCCTGGCTGTGCTTTGTGATTTGCAGCCGCTGTCAAATTGCCTGATTTCAAAATGAGAGCACCAACAGGGGCTGCAGTGTTTTTATATACTGTCATGGATTTTTTGGGGGTGGCTAGGCAGGGAGAGCAGTTTTTAAAATTGTTTTGCCTTGAAAGACAGTTGGGTTGTCTTTACTGTCCAAGAGTAACTCAGAAGTAGACCTTCCCAGTTCATAATCTGGGGAGTGTTGACCCAGCAGTCCTATCAGCTGTTGTAAAGTTTATTGATCAGGTCCATCTCTGTGATAGTGGTGGGGCTGAACTGTCATAACTGAATGTGTTCGAGCAGTGCTGAAGCCTGTGCAGGGCTCTCTGAGGTCACTAGAGCTGCCCACCATTTCTCTGATGTTTTCTGTCATCAGCTCAGGATCAAAATATGCTATGATATAGCTGAGGGACAGTGTATGTGTTCAGAATATCCTGAAAATGTGCTTACATAATTCCCCTTCACTCTGTCACAGCTTTGAAGGACCAAACAGGCAGGTTTTTTGTTGAGATTAGAATGGTAGTTCTGATGAGGGAAGTAGGTGGCTGGATGTTTGTATTTGCTGATGTTGCTGTTGAAAGAACCTGAAGGTAGTGATATATTCTTGATCATGAAACTGCACATCCTTCCAAAACTGTGAAGAATGTTGAATTTACAACAGGGGAGGTGGTTGAGAAGGAGAAAATGCAGATGAAAACATAGGCAAATAACAGAAGTAGTCATAGAACTAGTAATTAGTTTCTATCTACTAGAGTTAATTTTCTCAGCACTTAAAGAAACATACATCAATAGGGTTGTGACTGAGAGCTTTTGGAAGGGACCAGGATACCTCAGAAGGGAGATGGTGCACTTCAATGTTATGCGCTTCATGTCTGCAGGTGAATCCACCTGACTGACAAATTACATTGCCAGGCATGTGCCAAGAGCTATATGACCATTCAGCAAACCAGTGCACACTGCTGTCCCTTTCTCCATGCACCAATTCAGTCCCTATTCACAAGCAGAGTGTTGTGAAAAAGAGCCAAGGGCAGTTGGAGCCAGTTTTGCAGTACATTGGCTGAGGATGGCCCTGGCCAGAGTGCAATGATGTGCACTCTTGGCACTGTGCCACCTTGGGACTGTCTGTGAGTTCTATGCTGTGCAGCCCTTGTGGCGTTAGGAAGCAGCAGATGTGGGCAACAGTCTCTTCCTCAGAGACTTTAAAATTAAATACAGCATAGCATAAGTACTGCTGGTGTCATGGGCAGATTAGAGAGCAGTGTACATTGTTACCTGTTGATCTTTCATTTTATATTTCTAGCCAAAAGATGTCTTAAGCAAAACTGTTAGTCAAAACCTGCCACTGGGGATCATCCTTGGCTCTCCATCTAAGCAGGTGAACAGGAACTTGTAGCAATGGATAGCCTGTGTGTAGGTGGTCTCCTTTCTTGGATTTCCATGTTTATTCTTACTGCTATTGTTAGCAAGAGGAATTAAGAAAGAAATATGAAGAGACTGATTCAAAGCCTGCAGCTCATCTTAGTGTCTCTGCTGATATGCTTAGCATTATAAATTTACAGAACACATGGTTTTTCTATGTTGGATCATCACAGTCACTTTCCTAATGCCATTTAAAGCTTTGTCCTTTGAATGATGTAACAATATGCATGAGATAATTGAAAAACTGGCTAAGGAAAAGACTTCTTTTTGAGGCATCTACGAAGCAGCTGTACAAATAGTATGAAATAATACCTTGTATGGATAAACATATTTTGCCTAAATTAACTAATTAGGCTGAATTCAAAGCAACCTTTTCCTAGAATACTTAGAATACTGTGTTCTAGTGTAAAACAGAAATAGGGAGAAGGCATGATACTTAACTCTGTAAGAATCCACAATGATAAGCCAGTGCATTTCTAAGTTATACCTCTTCCACTGGGAATCTAGAGAAATCCATAATTTCTTGGACTCCTTGTCTGTGTTTAACAGTTTTCCCAGTCAGTGGTTGACAAGAAGCAAGCGATGTCTGATGTATGGGAGAGTGCTGGTTGTACTAAGTAGGTCATCCATACTCCTGTCTTTATATCTCTAAAAGATGAATAGCACAATCCTTGTATCTTTTGCATTCTGTTGCTTTATTAACTGTGAGGTCTGTGAGAGTTTCTTTGACTTCTTAGGGAGACTAACACAGACTTTGATGTTACCTTTAAGTTTGGCTCACTGCCGGCTTCCCTCTGTGTGTATGAGAGAAAGATGTGTGTGTGTACACACAAACAAGCTGGTGCTGATGTCACTAATAAAGAAGACGAGGGAGCATTTGGATATCCTGCTGTAGGCACCCACAAAGAACTCTTATTTACATGAAATAAATGCTGATAGTGACTAACAAAGATACATGTATTTTACTGGTAGCCAGTTTCTCTTTGTCTTGCAGCAAGCTGAGGTGCGGTTGAAGTGTCTTCTGGGACTTCAGGGGATTTATAGCAGAAAAGAACTTGTTTCCAGGATGGATCTCTTTACTAATAGATTCAAGGTAAATAAATTACTGTTTGATGGTTTTTTAATTCTAGGTTGGGTGTATACGCAGGGCCTGATATTTTGATGAGAGCTGATTACCCGACTCTCTTGACTGAGAGGAACTTAGACTACTGCAGAAACAGCCTCGTTGGTTGAATAGATGAAGGAGTTTTGCAGGGATGCTTCCCTCTATTTCTATGAACTCTTCCATTTCACTTTAGTTCACACAAAATGGTGTTAGCATGCACTGTGGTCAGTTATCTCCACCATTTATCCAGATTGGCCCAGGTTTTTTTTACAGGATCTTTGGCAGATGACAAAGAATTTCATATGCTAAAGATCTTCTTTCTTTTGCCCCTGATAATGAGTTGACCTTGTAGATAGTGGACTGGCTGTCCATGTATCACACATGTCCACTTCATGCATGATGTAGGAATGGCTCTCTCTTGATCTCCCATGTCGGTATGAGTCTTGAAGAAGGATCCTTAACCTCATTTCTGAACAAATCAGGTGATACACTGTCATTTTGAGAACTTGTTTTGTGGCTTCACTGACCCTGTACTTTGCATTTATCATATTCCAATATCCTGACTCATTTAAGAAGTAAGCCCTTTACTTTTTTTAACCTTGGCCTTGCTAAGGATTTTGTCAACTGCCTTACCCTAGCTGGGTTGCACCTTCTTAGTATTTGAATAAGAAAGCTCAGGAAGATGTGATTGATTCAGGACATGATTCAATGTCATGACAAATCAATGCCTGATGTGGTGGCAATCCATGGTCTTTTTGCAAAAGGTGCAGGGCTTACGTGTGTGTCAGAGCAGTTGCTAATACTGAAAAATGACTATCACATATCCTCAAAGAACATGAAATAGATTAATATTGGTATCTTAGTAATAAATTATTCAGAATTAAACTTGGCTGTCTAAGATTGACCCCTGTTTTAAACGATTATGTGGTAGTCCCTTATCTTGCTGTCTGCTGTAAGCTATGTAACCAAATGCAGGATTGGTATTCAATAAAGACTCATGAAGTAGCTCCAGGCTGTTTCTACTGTGATCTCCCTGTGTGGAGGATGCAGTATAAATGGGTTATTGCAAACTCAATCCCCCAGTCAGAAAACCCCCACCCAAAAACAACTCCTTGCCCTCTAAACAAAAAAATCCAAACAGCTACACACAAAATGCCAGTTTCAAAGTTTAAATCATACTTCCTCAGTGATGGGGAGTGTAATCATCTGACCATCAATCCATTTCCTGCAAACGGGAGTTACACATGCTCCTTCTGTTACCATGGAGTGTTCAAACTCAAGATTTGTGGATTTAAATACCTTCCAGCTGGATTGTGAGAAAAAGGAAGGTGCAAAGAAAAATTATTAGAAACCATATGTTAAATGGGGAAACTGTTAGTTTGAAGTTGAACAAGTCTAAAGGTGTAATATATTTTAAAGATATAGGCCATACTGAGTTGTACAAGTTCCTGGTTTCATGGGATGGGATTTTCCAGTTTTCTGAGCTGTTTGCATGTGTACTAAGTTACAATATGGTGTATTCTGGAGGTCAGCAATATTGCTGCTATGCCATGAGGCATCTTTATGACAAACTCTGTCTTTTGAGCAAGGCGCTGACTTTTGTAAAGTGTAGATGCAGGCACTTTGCTGTTAATGGGAGAAACTGATTAGATAATGCTTGTAATTTGAGACTTACCTTCATTTAACATATTGAAGTGCCAGTAGTAACATCTTAGAAACAAGTTGTCAGTCACTTTTAATTTGTAGTGTGTAGTTAATTTCTTGTGAACGCATACATTACATGTATAAAAAATATCATATTACTGCATGATTAATTCAGTTAAAAAATTAACATGCTGTTAATTTTCAGGGGCTGGGGAACTACTTGGTAGTAATCAAGTTGCCTTATGTCTCTTAGGAAATAGCTGCTGAAATAAAAATAAATCTCTGCTGTACTAGTGTAGATGATCTAGCTGTAGCAAAAATACATGTTTATTGAGAACAAACCATGTTACATCTTTTTATTGTCATTTTACATCCATTAGGATCGAATTGTGTCCATGCCTCTGGACAAGGACCATGAAGTAGCAGTTCAAGCCATGAAACTCTTGATGCTTATGTCACAGTAAATAATTTCTTTTTTAATTTACTGTATTGTTTTAATGGCAACAAGATCCAGGCACAAACCTGATGAATCTTCCTGTAATCAGTTACTTGTTGGGAAACAGTTACTTCTGGCAGGATACGAGTTTCAGTTAAAGCTGCTCAAGACATGACGTTTTCTTTCTGTGGGAAAATGCCAGTGTTAAGAAAAACCTTGTGCTGGGATTCAGTCTGAAAACTACATTTTTATATCTTTACCTTTCCCTCTGACAGGAAATTCCACATTTTTTAATTTGGGCTTTTCTCAAAAAGAGCATTTAACTGTCTTGGGGGAAGTTCCCACTGGAGTCCCCACCCTGTCTTCTGTCCCAGGGTTGCCAGGCCTTGACCAGGAGCTTGAAGAGCTCTGCCATCTTCTCTGTCTCTTCACCTGATGCAGGAAGCCTTGAGCTTTGAAGCTGTTGCTAGAATTTGGATTTTCAGATTCCTGGCTCCAGGGCAGAGAATCTGGTAGCCTTTGAGCCCATAGCAGACTGACTGACTGGAAATGAGCAAAGTGTGTGATTTTTCTGAGGTTGAAAACTAACAGAAGAGTTGTTTTCTTGGGAAATTTACCTTCCAGCCATAGATTTGGTAGGATAATGGCAAGCTGGAAGTGTGGGGAAGAATTAGACTTAGTATTACAGAAGTGTATAAATCTTATTCTGATACATCCTTGAGCAGCATGTTTATTTTAGAAATGTCTTTATTTGCAAAATATGTGTAGAATAAAATTTCTGTCCCTCTTTTTTGAAGCAAAATGGGAATAAAAACTTCACTGCATTCCATTGATAATACAGTTGAGATGTTAAGACTCAGTGTCTCCTCTGTCTGAGAGTGTAAGTTGAATTTTGGTGACGCAGATGCTTGTTTCCATGTACAGCATGGCACATTATCCAATAGCCTTGTGAGATTTGCTTCTCTATTTAAGCCAGAAGTATCAGTCATTGCTAGAGGAGCACATAGAGCTTAGTGGTCCAGCTAATATGGTGCTGTAGATATTTACATTAAATTTCAAGTATGTTTATATACTGAGGTGCTGCTTTACAGTCTTCTGTCTCACTTCACATTCCCCTTGTTTGAATGGCATTTTTCCAGGCCTCCTTCAATAGGCACATCAGAACAGCATATGATGCTGTGAACGCTGCACCCTCTTCTGAGGTTAGTGCCATTGTTTGGGCCTCACTAGTAGTAGCCAGGGTTATATTGTTCCTGTGTTCACAGTGTCCATTTCTACATCCCTTGGTTCCCCATGGTGCCTAGCTGCTGGAACAAAGCACAATGCTGTGTCCATGGATAACATGTCCCTGTGCTAGGAGGAGCAGCTCTCCATTGTTGGAGTACAAAGGTTCCATTTACCAGTTATGGCTGCACTTGTTCCGTATCTGAATTAACAAGAGCTATATTGGCACTGCAGCTGTTTATCATCTCTGGCTTTATTATAAGGGATCATATTCTCATTAATGCAAGCTGCAGCTATAAAAGTTTGATCAATGTTTCTTCTCCCCTGAAGCAATTTTTTCCTGAATTTTGCTTAAATATGGTTTCTAGTGTGAATAAATGCCTTCTAAAGTTTTCTGAATTATATTTTTTCATCAAAAGATGCAATTTTCATAAGTAAAATAAATACATTATGAAATTATTTTAAATTAAGCTATGTAGAGAGCTAGCAAATATGTTCTTTTCTTTCTTTTTGCTCATCTGTTGCATAGCCATTCTGCTTTCTGCTGTCCCCACCTCAGTTGCTCTGAGCCTTGCTGATTTGGCCTAATTATTGGAGTGGTGAAATTGTGAGTTAGGGACTCAATAAGCAAATTCAACAACAGCTCTTCTCTTTGTTAAGAGTAGTGCTGACCAGTCTATAACTCTGTGAAGAGAATGCAGACAGTACAGCCAGTCAGACGAACAGGCTTCTTAGTAAGAACCTGCATCAAGATACTTTACTAGCAGAGGGGAAGCTGATGCCTTACTACCTACTATAGTGTCAGAAAGGACTTGCTGCTGGCACTGCAGAAGCAGAGACCTACAGGGCTAATGTGTCTCAAAGAGATGTGTCTCATAGCTCAAAACCCCTGTCTGGATGTTGAGCAGTAGTGCTGCTTGGTAGATGCAGTAAACCATGAAATGGAGTTGGGCACAGCAGCCCCCCTGCCTTAAAGGGGACAGAAGGATAATGACAGGAGGGCTTGTATAAATGGCATGGCTACTAGTATGCATTGGTGTAATAAAATTTTTGCCACTTTTATCTTGACTTCTTTTTGAGTGACAAATTCTTGTCATTTGCAAATTTGGCAAATGTGGCCCAATTTTTGTTTTTAGTGAGATATGAGAGACCATTCAGATCAAGTTTCTGTTTTTAAAGCTAGTGGAAAAAATCTCTATCTGAATTTCCTATATTTTATCCGGAATAACTAATTTTAAAAAAAATAATAATATAGTCTTCACTGGTGAGATACTCTTATCACTCTTCACTGGTGAGATGTCTCTTATCTTGGAATAAACATTTTATTATGTCATGACATGAGTCATGAAGAAGTAAGGCCAGGAATAGCTTTCTTACTTTCAGTTACTCTGTTGGGTAATTTTTCTTGGGAAAAATATGTCAGTAACTTTCTTTGACTGACTTCCATAGTTGTTTTTTGGGTGAGCATAGCAGCAAGACCTTGTTGCTAACTGGCCATTTTTGTGATGTTTTACAGTGGCAACAGAGCTGTGCTCCATGTATGTTAGTAAGAGGTTTGAGCATCCCTCAACAATCACTGCAGTCCAGACAGTGGAATATACACTGACTCCTTTGTGTACTGCTGCCCCATAAAGCTGCTGTGCCTTTACATTCTCTCTCTTGATAGCAAGAGAGGCAGTGAAAACACAGATCTTTTCAATTCATTTTTATGTGTTACATTATTAAAAAAACCATCCCGGTGCTGATTCAGAACTGTTGTGCTATGCATATACTTAGTTTTTTTCAAATCTATATTTGTATTTTCTTCTTGTGTATCTCTGTGAGATTTTTTCCTTCTTGTTTGTTGCATGTTGTCTCTATTGAATGCCAGTCTTTGCGTTACTAGATTTCTGTTTTTACACAGCATGATGTGATCCTGAAACGGAAATGAGCCTATGAGGTTTAGCATAATAGAAATTATTAATGGTACTGAATTATGCATAATTGTTAGCATTAATGTTGCAAAGGATCTGACAGGGAATAGAGCTAGGAAGGAAATAAAGAGGGAGAAAACTGAGTGACAATGAGAGACCAAGGTAAAAAAACCCATTACCTTCTAGGAAGCAAATTAGTTTAATGTGCCTATTGCTAAACAATTCCGTTAATTTTTGTGTGTTTAACTATCTAGAAGCATAGAGGGATTTTGGAAAAGAGCAGCAAAAGTAATTAGGTAACTGCAGTAGATGCGTGGGGAAAGGTTACAGGTGGTGTGTGTAGGGGCACAGATCTACAATTAGCTTGAATATGTAGATAGCCCAGGGGAAAATGACTTTGATTTACTTAGTTAAACATAACTAGAAATTTAACTTAGTTTTAAACACAAAACATCAATCTGCCGCAGCATAATCACAGGGTATTGCAACATGCTAATCCCATTGTACAGTGAGTGGGAAAGTTACTGTTACATTTTAGTGGCAACCATATTGTCATTTTGCTGATCACTAAAGTGTGTTTTGAAGTACCTCCAATGAGAGCAGAGGAGTGAGAGTGAGATTACAGAACAGTTTAGTAGTAAATTATTTTTGTACTTAAATTATTTATCGCAGACATTAGAATACTTTTGACACTGTTTTTGTTGGTAGTGCTCTGTGCACAAATACTCCTTTTACAATGCATCTGTTTAAATTGACTTAATTTTAAATGCAAAGTGAACAGATTCTTTTTTGATTGAGATGCTATACCTTGGATTGCCGTCACCATAATGTGTGCCAGATGTTACCCGACACAGCCACTAAAAACTAAGGCTAGTGTAAAACCTCTGTGAAGTCCGTCAGGTGTGTTTTTATTTTACTCTTGTGATTTTGATGGTTATCCTTGGTATGTCCAGCAGCACAGACCAAGTCAAGCAACTCCAACAGTCATACCTCATGTATGCAAAAAAATGAAACAAAAAGCGAGATATGAAATTTTTCAAATGGTGCCATAGGCAGAAATAAATGAATCTGTGATCTCCCTCTAGAATGTCCCAGTTTCTTCTTTGTTACATGCTTACACTGAAGTGCAGAGAAAATGGTATGTCATGAGATTGGTATGTGGAAGGCCATGTCTGTTTATTTTTAGGCACCTAAACACTGTCAGGCACTTCTGGCTTAACCTTTATCTGTTGCTTGGCATTCTGAGGGCTGAAAATTTGCAGCAGTGTTATTGCTGTATTTGAAGTATTCTTTGTGTGGTTGATGATTGCCTTATGGATGTAAAAAAGAAAGGCACCTGTTTATAGTGTGGTAGTGTTAGTGCAGGTGGTAGCAGGTGTAGTCAAGTGCTGCTGCTTGCAGAGGCAGGTAAAACACCTGAGCACTCATTTCAGTGGGAGTTATGAGTATAAACCTCATTGTGGCTCAGAGATAGTGGTTGAACAAATAATAGTAGTTGTAATAGTACACACAGGTGTACTCAAGAAAGGAAAAAACAAAAGATTAGGTGCTCAGGTGGTGTCAGGAGTGTCTATCTGCTTGTGCTGCAAAGAAAATGGATTCTTCTCCCTTCCTTTGCTTCTCTGCTGTTTGGGGACACTTCATTTGCAGCTGGAGCAGCATCTCATCTCCTCGTGGCTCGAGGAGGGAGGAAATAGCACTGCACTAGATTAATGTAATGGGTAAATTCTCAACCTCTTAGAAGACATTAAAACCAGGAAGGGTAGGATTTTGGAAATCATAGAATGGCTGAAGTTGGAAGGCTAATCTGGTCGAACCCACTACTCAAGAAGAGCCAC
Source organism: Anthoscopus minutus (assembly GCA_013399455.1). Lineage (NCBI taxonomy): Eukaryota > Metazoa > Chordata > Aves > Passeriformes > Paridae > Anthoscopus > Anthoscopus minutus. Next base: position 3,919 of record VWYI01037545.1, on the reverse strand, counting down.
GTGGAGAGCATTCTGCAGGACTGCATCCATATGGCTTTTGAGTATATCCAGCAATGGAGACTCCACAGCCTCCCTTGGTGGCCTGTGCTAGTGCTCTGTCACCTTCACGATAAAAACATGTTGTTCAGAAGGAGCCTCCCATGTTTCAGTTTGTGCAGTTTGTGCTGTTGCTTCTTTTCCTGGGCACCAGGAGCAGAAGCTTGTCTCTGTCTCTTGCTCCCACCACCAGGTACTTTGCTAAGATCTCCATGAACCTTCTTTCCTCCAGGCTGAAGAGTCCCAGCTCCCTTGATCTTTCCTCAAAGGAGGGATTCTCCAGTCCCAGGAGAGATGATCCCCAGACCATCTTTATGACCTTTCCTTGGTCTCTCCCCAGTATGTCTCCTGTACTGGGGAGCCCAGCCCTGGATCCCAGTGCTCCAGGTGTGGCTTCACCAGTGCAATGTAGAAGGGAAGGATCACCTCCCCAAACCTGCTGGTAACACTGCAAATTGGGATACCATTTTCAGCAAGAGAACATTGGTGGCTCATGTTCATCTTGGTGTCCACCAGGATCCCCGAGTTCTTTCCTAAGGTTAGAAAATACCTATGGAAAAGCAATTTCATTAGTACTGGAAAGGAAGAGTCCTTCATTTCTATGCAGAGAGATAAGTGTTGCTGATCTCTTCAAGCTGTCTGAACAATTTAGTCAAGGAACTCTTTAAAAATAGAAGCATTGAGGTATTGCATTCATTATTTTTATAAATGTGCTAAAGAGAGAAAACCTGAAATATAAAGAATAAAAAAATTAAATACAAAAAGATGTGTACACTTGACACATGTTCATATTGGAAATCCATTTAAGCATAAGAAAAAGATTTTTCACTGTGGAAGTGACCCAATACTGGAATGCATTGCCAGAGATGTTGTAGAGTTTTTGACTTCCTAGGTTGGACACATCAGCTTGCTGTAGCTGATCCTCTTGTGAGCAGTGGGGTTGGACCAGATGATGTGCAGAGGTGCTGACCATCCTCTGCACTCTATGATTCTGTAATGGTTCAGTCTAGATCACTGTATGTTTGTGAAATTTCTTACATTCCAAGCTGTCAGTGGATAGCTTTAAAAATTAGTGAATTTTAAAAAAAATGTATAAAAGCGACTTCATGGAAACTAGTGCTTTAAAAGAACTGAATAATAGATTGACATTTAAAAGAATGAAAGAAACATTGTTAGACTGCTAGTTTTTTACTGTGAATTCCCCATAGCCTTTTAATACTTATTATATCATGTCTTTTTATTCCTGTAAGTGCTCTTTGTTGTCATTCTTTGTTTTACTCTTGCTTGTTAAACATGTAGAAGTTGAATAAATTTGATCATTCATTGCTTCACAGGACACACCACTGTTTATTCATATGCTCTAATGCACCATAAAACCATTTTACTTTCATTTTTTTTACTGTTTAGCCAATAAACACATTTTTCCTGTACTTTCCCAGTTCTGTAGATAGTTGAATATTGTAGTTGAACATGTAGAATGACATGAATATTTTCACTCTAAGCTTATTTCTTGATATGTATTCCTTTATACTTCCTATGTGTTCTATTATTGCAGATACATGCTCAAGGTAATTGCATGTTTAAAGAGTCTACCAAAACTTGCCTTAAGTACATAAGGCAGCTTTTATTTCATATTATCCTGTGAGATGGATTAATCACTTCTGGAGACATACCATTAGCTCTTCCATTTAAAGACCTTTTTAATGGATGCTCCAGTGATACTCTCACCTAGTGTGAGCTCACTTATTTTTCAGTCAGGTTGGAGGATATTTTGGGCCTTTGTACCTTGTGAGGATGCTAAAGGATGTGATGGGTTAAAGGCAAGTGGGCAAACATAGGAAAGACTGCTGATTTTTTTAGGCATCACTCTTAGCAAGAGAATAGCATGGATCCTCAGTTGTAGAGAGGGTGTTGGACCACTGCTGTAGATGGTTTTAAAATATTACTACTCGAGGATTGAATGCAGTGATCAATAAAAACCCTTTCCTCTCACCTGGGTGTAGTAAGTGTAAGGATCTCATGTTGCTCTTTCATTCTCTGAAGTAGCCTAGTCTGCTGACATTGTTGTGGCAGTAAGAAACAGGTATTTGGAAACTGTAATCCTTGCTTTGGACTTCACTGCTCTGCTGTCTCTTTGTTGGGTTATTCAACCTTCATGCTTCAGTTTCTTTTTTGTAAATATTTGATCTGAATACCATTTCTGCCTCTCAGAGAGTGTTCTAGGTTTACTAGTTGGCACATGGTGCTCTCCAGATGTGTAGCTGAATGACAAAAGTCATGACTTTAAATGCATTTGTGCAGGGGTTGCAGCTGTAAGCATGCCATCAAGAATGTGTTTTGATTTCTTTTTACATGGGACTCTAGTGTCTGGAATAAATAACTTAAAAATAACTAAAAATAACTTGTGCTGCAGAATGAAGGTTTCTTATTGTTTATTATCTTCTATGCTGAACATATAAGCATAAAGTAAGGGTATCATTTTCCTGTTTTAGTACTATTGCTCTTTTTACCGTGATCAGTAATCAACCATAATTATACTTTAAATTAATATTTGTGTCTATGCAGTGAGCCTGATTTGTCATGGCTTACACAAACCTCTGTTTCCCTACACAGCGAGTAAAAGAATGCTGCCAATTTGTTTGAGAGCATTTTTAGAAATGCCATACAAAAATTTACACTTAGCTGTGTAAACAAGCTGCACAGTAATGGAGAATCAAGTCTAGTAAAAGCTGGACATAGCATTCATGCTATTCTTTGCAGATAAACCTGGACTATAACTTCCGTTGTTATTTTTGCCTAGGAACTGTGAGGATGTGTTATCAGCTGAAGACTGTGAAATGTTATACCAGTTTGTTTATACCACTCACCGTCCACTTGCAGTAGCAGCTGGGGAATTCCTTTATAAAAGGTATTTCTGCCTGCCTACTTCTTACATATTCTCATTTGTTTTGGAATGTAGGTGGATTTATTTAAGGGGGACATAAAGCATTATTTTTTTCTGCTAAAGGTGTGTGCTGCCTTTATTCTGGTGAATCTGAAGAGAAATGCTGTCTGGGGGTAATGGCATGTTTTCCTACACAGGCCTGAGACAACAGGTGTGAGAAAAGTTGCAAGGCTAGTATGGGGAATATGAAACTAATTGATCCACAAGTGCCATGCCATGTTGAGAACATGCCCTCTTTCTCTCTGCTTTCTTTTTCTATTACTTTGCTTCTTGCAAGCTAATCTGCCATGTGGCATCTGCTGGATTTTCATAGTTCGGTGATTAATCACAAAAACGGCCTCTTCTTCTCCCTTTGGAAGTTGCCTTATACATTGTAAAGGCTTTGAATAATGAGAGATGCAGCAGATTAAAAAGCCCTCCCAATTTGCTGTCAGGTTAATGAAATACAGGGTTTATCTTCCCCAGGAGTAACTAATAAATGGGCTTCTTATAACAATGGTTGCATGAAGTTGAATGGAGTTGGCATGCTAAAAAGGGAAGAGGCAGTCTCTGTGGCTGAGAGAAGTAATCTTGACTACAAAAAGGAATGAAAATAAAAATATTTAGGCAGAGATTTTGTGGGGAAACATTCAAAAAT
>VWYI01037544.1:0-14366 GCA_013399455.1 Anthoscopus minutus | reverse complement strand
CAGACACCTGTCTTTTTCAAACCAAGACACTTTTGATTTCTGCCTTCTGAAACATTGTTGCTTCATTTCAAAGGGAATAGGAACTTACATACAGGGTAGAAGTCAGCTTTCAGAATATTCTGTATCCTGATCTGAGTTCTAACCACGTGAGGAAGTAATTTTTCCACTAGAATCTCTGGTAATACTTAGGGTATCAATTTGGGAGAACTGTATTCAGAAATTTTTTGGTATGTAACAGAATGTGACCAGGAGCTCAAGACCGTCAAGGTAATTACAGCACTAATGTTTGTATACACAGGTCACTTTTCATTCTGAAAGCAACAGCAAGACTTTGGACCTTGCTTAGCTGGAAGTAGTAACTTTAGCCACGTCCCTCATTCATTCTTTTCTAATAACTGTCATGTTGCACTAAAATAATTTTTTAAAGTATGAGACAGACATATATTTTGTTTTTCCTTCCTCGGCTGATTTCCTTGTATTTGTTGGGCCCCCATCAGAAAGAATTCTCCTTCTGATTTCCTTCTTAAAATCGTGTACAGGTATCTTTCCTGCAGATGACCCAAGTAACTCTTTTGGCAACCTGCTAAAGAAAAAGCTATGATGATAATAATACAACATATGCTTCCAGCTTGGTTTAGAGAGTTGAAAGTTGTATAATTATTCTGATTTAGTCTGCCACAGGTAAAATGCTTTTCTTTCATCCTGTACAGCAGTTCTTCTGATTATGGCTTTAAAAAAGAGCTGACCTTTTTTTTGTGTAAAGCCAAACCTTCTTGTAGTAATTCTTTCTTAAATTTCTGGCACATTATTCTCCTATTACTTCTGCCTTTCAGTTATAGTTATCAAATACATGATTATCAATTTGTTACCAATATATGTAAGAGTAAATTTCTACCAAAAATCCTCCAGTTTCTTTCATATTTGCTATACAACTTTCAAAATTCCAGAGGATTCTTATGAAGCTTTCTCAATTGAAAAGTTTTTTCAATTTAGATTCATCCTTGTTTTAGAGGATGGTTTGTTCAAACTAATAATAAAGGGATTGAGAAACATTTTTGATATTTTAATGAGATAACTCACTGTGCATTTTCATACATTAGAATTCAGCTTTGGGTAGCAAAAAAAAAGAAGAAATCACTGACTTGTGATGTAATAAAAGTGTGTGTGATTGTAATTTCGAGGTTGTTTAAACCAGGAGAATAATAATTTTGGCAGGGTTTAATTCTAAAGAAGAATACCTCTAAATGAGGGTTTTAAGGGGATTTTGAAGAATAAACAATGAAAGAAAATTATAGGGATTGAATAAAAGTATTTTCTTCATGGTGTGTGGGACAAATAATCATCTCATGGATGCCAATAACGTATTGTAATGAATACTCTAGTACAGCAATTATAATTTAATTGGTGAATGACAATTGCAAGCCCCAAGGGAATCTACAGCCTTCTGACTGATACAGAGACAACAATCAGTTCTGGCTAGGTTTGTGGCCTTTGGTCTTATTGATGGGAATATATTCTCACAAAACAATGTATTTTAAAGCATTTTATAAGAGATTTTAATCATTTAACACTTTTGTGTCTGCACACTTAGGTAACAATGTTCCAAGGCAATATTTGTGTTTGATGTTCCACTCTGCCAGATTCTTAAAAAAATTGCAAGCTCAAAATCTATTATGTACATGACATAATTCCTAAATCAGTAGGCAGCTGGAACATTACCCATGGAACCTAAATAGAAGTGGTCCACACTGTACTCATTGAAAGGCTAAATGCTGAGATTTAAATCACTTTGTGAAGTTGTTTCAGGTGTAAGAAGAATTCATGTGCAAACAGGAACTTAGGGCTCGAAAAAGTAGTTGGAGATTCTTTCCTTCCCCATTCACTCCCAGCTTTAGAAGAACTTTTCCTTTCCTGGGATGCTAAAAAGATTCAAAACAATGTTAAAAGTTTTACTTTCTTACATTGATTCAAGTCATGTAAAGAAAATGCAGATAACTACACTCAGCCTGTACAATCAACATGTTACTGTGTCCTACACACAAATATAGAAACAACAGACCTTTCACCCCAATTAGATTTTAATTCAGATTTAAAACAGTTAAAGAATAACATGTAAAACCAAAAGTTGAGCCTTTCCAGGAGAAATCCATTTGCTTCCCCTCTGCTATGGTCTAAGGAAAATGGCTGTGCTCCCCACATTCATAGGGAAATTATTAGACATATAACTTTGCCCAATATAGAGAAAATAACAATATTACAGGATGATTTTAGCTTCATAGTGAATGATGACTTGAATGATTTATTGAAAAGAGATCCTTGAAAAGTCTTAAAGTAATTAACAAAATTCTTGTGTAATCTGAAATGTAACTAAATCTTCTTAAATACATGGACAGGTTTCTGTGCTGTGTTATCAGCTGTTGGTAGGGGTTTAGGTAAGTTGCACAAAATTTTCACTCTGACATTCTTGCCTTTATGGTACATTTGAATTGGATTGAGGTGCCAAGTAATTAAATGAGCCCCCATAGCCTTTGGGTTGCCTGCTGCCTTCAGTACAAAAATCACATCAATTAGAGCACCTGCTCTGATTTGAGAATTAAAGAAAACACTGATATTGACACAATCTGTTAAGTGAGCAGAACACAAGTGACTTGCAGAGGATAAAAGGTCAGTTTTAAAATTATCATTTTCCCATCTTTTATTTTACCCGTTGAATCTTAAGAACTGCTAGGGTAAAATTTTGAATACAATTTGGGATTAAGTGAAATGAGTTAATATTCCTAGTCTAATATAGGACTGTATTCAAACAAATTGTACTCACATGTGAAACCAGTTTTCCCAAATTATCTAGTTCATATTCAATAAATTGGAATCTTTTGCTGAAATGTAAATGCCTGACATTTAGGGGCAGACACCACATATCTTCTTATTCTGACTTTTGATGAAAATGTCAGACAATGCTTTTAAGGCTGAGTTTAAGATACAAATCTCATAAGTGGGTGTCTTTAGTGATCCAGAGATGTCCTTTGTTTTACATAGCAATTTCAACTAACATTTACCCGCCTGATAAGTAGCTTTTTCTCCTCTACATCACCCCATTGTGAGATGCTCCACCCAGGGGGAGGAGCTACACATTTCTACCTGTATATCTTTGGAGATTCGAAACACACATGCAGCCTTTCTCCGCTGGATTCCTGGAGAAGAGACTAGATCCATCTATACCACTGGACATTCAGAGGAGAAATGCGCTCTTCTGCAGGATCCCTGCTTCAAGAGAACCACATCTGTCACTCCAGGAGGACTGTAGCCACCATTTAATCAGGCTGCTACCAACAACCTCACCAACAGGTTGTATTTGGACTCTGTCAGTGGATTGTTTTTTGTTGGTTTTTTTATACTACTACATTTCTATTTTAATTTCCATAGTAAAGAACTGTTATTCCTATTCCCATATCTTTGCCTGAGAGCATCATGATTTCAAGATTATAATAATCCGGAAGGAAGATGCACTTCACAATTTTTTTTTCATTTAAAGGAAGGTTTCTGCCTTCTTTAAGCAGACCCCTGTCTTTTCAAACCAAGACATATTGTTCATTCACTTAGGTCTCACTTTCCTATTTGCTTAGTGTTTCCAGGCCTTAAGGAATACATTGCTAGATCCCATGATTGAAAAAATACTTTTTGAATTTTTCTATATCACTAGATGTAGGAATGCATCTGTACAACTTAGGCCATAGTGTGCAATAGCCAACCTGTCTTATCAGACCCTCTGGAATTCATCAAGTTTGCTGAGTTATAAACGGTTCGAAAAATAAGAAAGAAGCTGAGAAACAGAGGAAACAAAAGCACAAGCAGATAACTGTGGGCATGTGAACACCTGCACCTTGACCAATTAGAAGGCCTGAGGGATGTGTGAACAGCTCATGGACAAAGTAGAAACAGCAATCAAGTAGACCGTGGTCACATGATTAAGTTGTTTTGGAGTCTATAAATAAGTGCATAATGTAAACAATAAATGACTTTTGCAAAATCATATTGATTCATAGTACAGAGGCTTGTCGCTCCTGCAACTAGACAGAAAAAGCAATGATTTTTTGCTTACTCTTTGTAGCTGTTTCCCATAGGGAACATCTTCTAGGTTGTCATATAACTGACACTAAATCTTTTCTAAACCATTTATGAGGTTTCTTCCTGTGCTTTAGTCTATCACACAATGACAAAGGTAAAATTTCTCATTTCATCTTATTACTGGAGCTAGGGGATTAATGTCAGGTGACACTTGTGGTGACAGCGAAAAGATTAAATAATTGTTCCATTAAACTTGTCTCCTGCACTTGCTATTTGAGCTATTAATAAGAGAGATTCCCTTCCTTACAGGCCAGGGAAAAATAAGCTCAGTATAATTCTGATGTCTCCCTAACCAAAGGCTTCCTTACTTCTAATACAGGAAAGATTTTATTTCATAAAGATCTCTGATTAAGACATTCACTGTGAGTTTAGTCATATTAAGCTAATGGGAAAGGTCAATATAATAGTTCCTTCATTTTCTGATGATGAACATTATAGGTTTTCTGAATGTGCATAAAAATACTTAAAACATACTGTCTTTTCAAATTCCATGCTTCCATATAGTTTGAATTATTTTATTTCTTCAGCCCAATTTATCAGAAGGGAAAAGTTAAAAAGATAAATGGATACATTAAGAGACAAAATTAAGAGAAAAAATTATTTATGACAAGATTCCTACTGAATTTTTTCTTTACTAATTTACCTACATTGTCATTTTTTCATTGCCAGGAAAAGCAGAGTTTTAAGCATACTCCAGAAGCTGTCAGATATTACATGCAAGTTGAGAGCAGCGAGTAATTTATTATCATTTTTATATCTTGAAAACGAAGGAGAGATTAATGGTTTGTGCAATGACGTAGGCCCTAGTTTCACTGTTTTCCTCACATCCATGCTTCTAAAAGAGTAGAAAGATTTTCTTTTTTCGAAGGTATGAATAGCACAATTATGTTCTGTATGTGCCCAGTTGTCAAATGCTTTGGCTCTAGTTTTGCTGCATACCTCCATCAGGTAATGAGTCTTTCATAAGGTGTGGTAACATGAGGTTGCCTAATTCGGGCCAGCAGTGTGTTTGTGCACCAAGCAGGTATGTGTCACCTGGAGTCACACTGCCCCTGGATCTGGTTTGCTTGTATTTAACTGACCTTCTGTTGTGCCATTGCTCACTGCAGGCTGCCAAACATTGGGGAATACCAAAAAAAGTGAAGTGCATTAATTTCAAAAGAGATACTCTTAAGAATGTAAAGATCTAAGGGCATCCATAGTAAGCCAGCTTCATCTAGCCAAATATCCCACATTTGCTGCAGCCAAGAAGCAGCTGTAAAGGGAAAAGTACAAAAAGTAAGAAAGGAGCATGATGTTTTGCCGAAATATTCCATCATCAGACTAATTTTTCCTAATCCATCAGCCATAAATTTGTAGCCTTTTGTGTGTTTTCTAAATGGAGACTGTAGTCTCCCTTGAAACATTCTGACAGCATGAATAGTTTCCTACTTTCCTGCGACAACTTCTCTTGCAGTTCAGGAATTTACCTTCCTAAACAAGCTCATTTGCAAGGTATGGCAAAACTAAAATTAGCTGCAAGATAAATTCTGCCTTAGTGCTCATAATCCTGTTTGTATGGAGTTTCTTCAAAGTCTGATGTGGATTACCACTGAGTTTTTGTTGGAGAAGATCTAAAGGGGATAAAAATTAAGGGAAGTCATGACAGAAATCTCATGCAGTGCAGGCAAATAGTTTTCCAAGCTACTCATAAACTCGAGTCATTTCATGTTGTGAGGCACACACTAAGTGAAGATGGGAGCTGAGGCTTTACAGATACCCTTGATCCAAGCTCTCAGATCTTCAAATTAGAAGACATAACAGCTATTCCTTCCCACTACTCCTGCCAAGAGTCTGAAACAGAGTAACTTTTTTTTTATGTAAATGGTTTTCTATTTAGGAATAAGGATCTACAAGGCTATGGCTGAAATTCTAAAAACACAAATAATTTTAACTTAGGGAGCTGAATTCCTAGTGAAGCAGATAGGATTTTGACCTTTTAAAGAAAGTGCTGGCTACCGTTTTGAAGTGCCCCAGCTTTGATATTATTTCTCTAAGATATCTTCTTTGATAATATTTCTCTATTATTCTCTAGTAAAACATCTGCATCCATATACTTTACTACTACTACTATTACTAATCTTTAATTAATAATTACTATTATTAATCATTATAATCATTATAACAATAATAATTAAAACCTCTATTTATTTTAATTAATTTAGAATTTATTTGTTTAATAGTTTATTTGTATTAATTTAGAATTTTTATCTATAAGTTAAAAAGTACTTTTTGAAAAGTAAAAAAGGAGTTTTTTGGTGCCTATTGCTTCAGCTTTTCCAGAGTTATTCCACTGTTTTCCTGTCATGAAAAAAAATGGCAGTGACACTGAAAATGAACTTTAAGGAATCCCTTCATTTAATGGGAATTGTCTGTTCCTGTGCTTACCCAAACTTTCTTTAGGTCAGCTTGATTGTGCTCTGATGAAAGAGCAATTATAATTAAAAAAAATATTTGGAATCCATTTTTTAATCCATGTCAAAGTATGCTTCCCTCTTCTCAGGTTGGATGGGATAAGTTTCCACATTTTAGGCAACTGAAGATAATGCACTTTCTTTTAAGCACTCCTAGACTTATAGTTATTTTCTCTGTTGGTACAAAACCAGCCTGTTGGTTTAATGCCAGTAGCCAATATCAAAGTTACTTTTGTTTCAGGACTCTGTCTTTATTCAGGATTGATGCACCTGTGCTGCTTGCACATGTCAGTGAGTTCATCCTCTCAGACTGCCGAACAGAACCTAAGCATATTCCTGATTCTTTGAAGTGGAAAAATGATATTTTGAGAAATTAGAGACAACAGTGTGCATTTTTCATGCTTTTGTCTATTAGGGATGACTTGAATGCTGAGTTGTTACTGCGTCTTTCTTATGTTTTCTCATATGCAAATTTTAACCCTTCGATTGGCACAGATGCTCTAAACTAAGATACTTGAAAGCTAAGTGGGAAAGATTATGCTGTTCTAGAAAGAACAAATCAAGTGTTACAGGGATGCACACCATTTTATAAATTGCATGTAGCAATAATTTGTTAATTACACTCAAAAATTATGTTGATAACTTAGTTTAAGATCCCCAAATTAATCTGGGATTTGCAGCCAAAATTTAATATATGATACTCATAAATATCCTGCTGACAAGAAAATTTTCAGGATGTGGCCCAGAATTGAAGTGTGCCTTGTTTCCCAGCCTATGTGGAATAATTGTTAGCAATTACACAGAAGATGACACCTTGAGTCCATCCAAGAACAGTTTACCACTGTGCTAGGGATGGTCAGAACAGGGTGTGAACGTTCCAGAAGTAATTTAGAGTCTGATATAAGTGAAACCTCACACAGGTGCAATGTGAAATAATTTAATATAAAGACAGAAACAGTAAAGAAAAGAAAAACACTTTTAACTCCCTGTTAATCTCAGTTTACTCCTGCTTCAGAACTGGTCAGTAGAGGAGCATTTGATCTTTCTCAGCTTTCTTCTGGCTCATGGAACTGCATAGAGGGTCAGGTTTGCAGGAAGCACTATATTCTTGTAATGATGTTAACCCAATGCATGCAAATAAAGATACCTGAAGACCACCTAATGTCTCTAAATTTGGATTTATTTCTGAATTGATACAACACAGCATAGCTCACTGACAAGTTTTCATTTCTTTACTCCACTTTTATTGTACCTTTGTTCTTAGCTACCATAAGCAAAGAACACTCACTCTTTGTAATGACCTCAGCCCTCAGCTAAGTCATCCTTGACTTTGCTAGATAATTTCAACAGGAAGAACTGAATTTTTCTTACTTTCTGATTGTTAATACATATTTCTTTCAGCAGCTTGTCTCTGTTGAAGGTCAAACTGTGACTGAATAATACAAAGCCTGCAGCAGTATAGAAAATTTTACATTTTTCCATGCAGTAATTTGGGAGGGGAATCATGACCGCTGTTTGAGATTCCTATGATTCTACTTCTCAATTTCACAACTTAATGAAACAATCTTTCTGTTATGTTTCATCAGTTCCTCTGGTTTTGCCATGCTTTCTCTCCTGCAGTTCCCCTTACCTTGGGAAAAACTTCCAGAAAATGTCTGCATGTTTGTCATATTTACAGTTTAAGAGTCCTGTGTCAAGATGTCTTAAACACTTTGATTTCTGTTAGTAAACTTGTGCACAAGCCTTGACTACAGCTTAGTATTTTAATAGCTCCCCTGCTGTTCTAGAACCAACTCATTCTATGGTTGTATTGTCAGGCTTTTTTTTAAACAATGAATTAATTATATTATTAACTTTGAATCCACTTTTGGTTTTCATATTTGAGTTTGACCACACAGAGGGCTAGATTTTAGCCCACTTTATTAAAGTATTGTAGCATAGTTTTAAGGTTTTTAAATAAATAGAAAAGGAAACTTTACAAAGTATCTTATACTTTTGAAATTGTAGTGGTTTGACACTGGCCAAACGCCCTTCTTCTGCTACAGATGAACAGAGGAAAGGGGACAAAATTTAACAAAGGGGTCATGGGATAAGAATTGAGAGAAAAAATTCTAGAGGTAAAATACATTCAAATTTAAAGGTATAAACTAAACTTACTATTAGCAGAAATAGAGGAGGATAAGGAGAAGTAAAACTTTCTTTCTTTCTTTCTTTTTCTTTCTTTCTTTCTCTCTTTCTCTCTTTCTCTCTTTCTCTCTCTCTTTCTTTCTCTCTTTCTCTCTTTCTCTCTTTCTTTCTTTCTTTCTTTCTTTCTTTCTTTCTTTCTTTCTTTCTTTCTTTCTTTCTTTCTTTCTTTCTTTCTTTCTTTCTTTCTTTCTTTCTTTCTTTCTTTCTTTCTCACAGTGCAGGGAGACAAGGCGTACAAGTTTTGGTCAGTTCATTACTTGAGATTTCCTTTGTTCACTCAGGGAAAAGACTATTTTTTCTGCTATGCCATGAGGTCTCTCCCATGGGCAAACAATCTTCCCAAAACTGTGGGGTCAGTCATCCAGGAAGTGCAGTCTTTTAAGGGTAAAAAGCTTCAGTTTGGAAGCAAGGGCTTTTTCTCTCTACCTGTGGAAGCCAGGGCCCTCTTTCTCTATTCGGGTCTCCCACTAGACTACAGCTTCATCTAACACCCACCCGCTCCAGCGTATGTAGTCAAGGGGGCAGTTTCACCATAGCCCTCACTACGGCTAAGGAATCTTGACTCCGACCCTTGAAGCATCTTCTTCCCCTCTTTCTTTTCAACTGACCTTGGTGTCACCATGTCGTTTTCCCTCACATGTCCTCACTTCCACCTCTTCTCTAACAAGAAAAACTGCTGCTTGTAGGCACCAAGTCACACTGTCAACAAGTTCCACTAATTTGAAGATTTCTGCAGGATCCTGCAGTACCAAGAAGTTGATCTTGTCCAGGTTCTGCATTGTCATGCTTCCACAGCCAGCCAAGCAGCCTCGCTGCTGCTGTGTGAGCACTGGCGGCTGCCATGATGCTGGTGCTATTTTATTTCTCTCTTATGCGGGGTGCTGGGAAGGAGAAGCTGCTGCCCCTGCCCTTCTGCCCACCATGTGGTTGCCTAGGGGTGGCCAGGCAGGCAAGGCTTGTTGTGGGCTGCCCCAAGAAGGCGGCAGCTGCATTGCACCACATGTTGCACTGCGGTGGCAGCGGCACCTCCCCACCCATGCAAAAAAACCTGCTATGTGTGCTGTTTTGATTTTCTTCTTAAATATGTCATCACTGAGGTATTACCAGCCTCTCTAATTGGCCCAGCAGCATGTCCATCTCCAGAGCCATCAGAGATTTGCTCTATGACACATATGAAGGTTCTAACAGCTTCTCAAAGAAGCTGCTCCTGTGGTCTGCTCCCTCTCCACACCCCCCCCTCCAGTTCCCTCCCCTCAGTTGCTACCAAAAACCAGGCTGTCTCAAACCAACACAGAAATACAGAAATATTAGATGAATCAAGTTGTGCATGCATCACCATTGGACCCTACAAGTGAACTAATGAAAGCAGGATTCTACTTCATATGAAATCATTACTACCAAAGGAAAAGCCATTACGAGGCCATCCGGAAAACAGCTACTTCAAGAGAGATACAGTGATATAAAAAGAGAACTGTTTAGTTAGGCAGGATTGTCCTATGTACTGGAAACCATGACCAGGATAAATGTGGGTTTTCTGCATGTAAGACTGATCTAAATTTATTGCCTTTTCATTCAGGGATTAGAAATGAGTTTCTGCCTCGAAGTTTACTTATATTTCAAAATTAGAAAAATGTTCTAATTTCAGGCAGACTGTTGAAAGAGTTACATGACTTATGGCAGCCAACTCAGCTTCTTTTCCAAAGCCAGATCCTAAGCAAAGATGAATATATTTTCTGCAACAGATTGAATAGAAGATGTTACTTTTGGTTAACACAAATTAAGAAGCCTTGCTTCACCTAAATTTCCTGATGAACTGCTTTTGACTTGAGAAAAAAAATCCATACTGATTTATCCTTCGTGAAGACTGCCATGTTGTTAAAGATGAAATGCAGATGTTGTCACCATCTTCCCAATAAAAGTCATGTTTAAAACCCTTAATTTAAAATATTTTAATTGCCAATATTTAAAACCACCTATTTCTAACTTATTACAAGCTGTTCAAGTGATCCAGTGAGTATGACGAAGAAATTAAAGAACACACTAAAATTAAGCCTATGAAGAGAACAATTTAATTCTTGGTTTTGGTAAGAGCAAAATGAATTTTCAAAATAATCAAGACTATGGGATCTGGGACTAGAAAAACGAAGGCAGGGATTTTCTTAAGCAATATACTTAGCAAGAGGTTAGAGATGAAGTACTAGAAAGAAATTCCTGACCTGAACAGCAATGGCTTTTATGGTAGACCAATAAAAATTGCTGTTAATTAAGAAGAGCAGAACTCTATGAAAAAAACATTGCTTTAATCTGTTTTCATATTCAGAGTTACTGTAGTGTACTATAAATTTTCATTACAGTTTTATTGCTTTACCATTATACCTGTTCTTCAATTATCATTCCTTGCTACTATTCGGACTATTTAAACTTGATCACTGCTGTGCTGTGTAGCTACTGATAATGCTTCTGTTTTCCCATGTAAAAAAAGAATTCTTCCTAATTAAAAATAAAGTTCTGAAATTTTATAAAACTTAAGACTGTTAACAGTGCCTATACCCTAGGTCTTGTGTATTTTAAATGGAGAGACCATGAATGGCACAATGTGGATTTCAGGAATAGAAGTCCTTCAGATTTTCTTTCTTTAAAAGATGTGTGTCCTGTAGTGTTGAGGGTTGCCCAACACCACGGGGTTTGGGTATTTGTCGCAGGACCAGGAATAAAGAGAGAGAGGCTCTTTTCTTCCATGTTCGGTCTCAGTTGTTTATTCTTTTCTTATCTATATTACATATACACACACTGCAAGGAGCTAGGTACTCTAGAATAATGAGAGAAAAATGGCATAGAGAGGGATCTCTCCAAGGTCTTATATGTGTCCATTTACCCAATAATCAAATGCCAAGTAACTTACTTTTCATAATGACCCAATGACCCAACACCTGTGACCTGGCATGTGAACTCCCTTGTCTAATCACTCAATATCACCCAAAAACCAAAGAAGCAGAACGAGAAGGAGAAAAGAACAACACCCTAAATCCTCCATCTTGTCTCTCACATATTAATACAACTAAAACTTCAAACTTTTACATTTCCACCCAGTGACTTAACACAACTCTATCATACCCACACTATTAGTTTCTCTACTTTCGCACACCATAACTTACATGCCCACACTATTAGTTTCTCAACTTTAGAAGCTTTCTCCATAGTTTTAAGATAAGCTCTGTGTTCTCCTGGGTGTCAGAGCCTGTCAGCATAGATAAGAGGCTACTTTCTGTGCTTCTGACTCCAACACTGCAGGAGATCGCATCTGTGGTGTGCTCTGTCTGCCCTTTTCACTTTGAGGGTGAGAAACAACACCTGAGTGTTTCAACAAGCTTTTGTGGACTCTGCTGTGTAGTTTTACTGCACCTTGTACCAAGCATGAGATGGCTGCAGATGTCTGTCTATTTAGATGACTCCCTTGGAGATTTGCCTTCAGACCAGGGAGGGGGAAGAGGGGAACAAAAGAGTGTGCTGAACTTAATTTTTTATTATTCTTGAGTATGGTTAAACAGAGAGTAGCTCTGCTAAAAGCAGACGTCAAGGACATTAAGAGCCATGTTATAGGCAAGGGAAGAAGAAAGTACGGCTGTGGGCCTGGGGTGTGGTGCAGTGAAAAGGGAAGACTGAGGACAACTCTGTGGGGGGAATGGGCTGGCCCTATGGCTCCTGCAGGTCTTCACCTTTCCTAAAATGCAGCCCCAAATGCCACCTACTTTTTCATTTCGCCCTCCTTTTTTTTTAATGCAAGTTATGTTTTGAGAACTTCCCATGGAAAACAAAATGTGCAAGATACTTCCTCTTCCCATAACAAGTTTAACTTTTCTGTCTGAGTTGTTGTGAGGGTAATTCAGCGCTTTCTGCTGCTGCTGCTCCCATCTGTATTTTTATCCTCTTTTGCAAACTTCCAATGAAAGCTGGATGCTTGCATTCTTCAGAAAATGCTGAAATTTGTGATCATCAAAAAAATCGTTGAAGCCTGCTAAGAAGGGTTTAAAGCAGCTTTAGTTAAGTTAATTTTGCATAAATATTTGTACCTTACAAAAGTTAAGAAGTGCTAAAATATTTACTTAGTTGTATTTAACACCTAATTTATATCTTAATTCATAAAGTCCAAATTCTTGTGATATTCATTATGATTATTTAAATAAAATGAATGCTCAGGAAAATCTCTGGGCAGGTTTCTGCAGCTTGCTCTGTAACCCTGAGGCTGTTTGGTTTGAAACATGAGAAAAGCAGCTTTAACACCAGTAAGGTTAGTTCTCTTGATGAGACACCTGACCAGCTCCAGTACTGGAGATGGTGCTCACCCTGCCCTGCGGAATCCAAGGCTTTCTCCATCTCCAACAACTAGGTTTAGAGAAACAGCTTTATGAGTATAAAGTGATCAGGTTTGCTTAGAGACAATTATATTATGCTTACCATTTCTAACTTTTTATCTTGGCCAATCAGTAAATTTAGTGAATCACACTTTTCATCTGATCTTATTAGAGTATGCTTTTGGTGTGCCAATTTGTTTTTCTGTTTCCAGTCTTGCAATAGGGTGATGTTTGGGGTGAGGGTACTTAGCTGGCCAAAAATGCAGGGGCATCCTCTGAGACATGAGGGAACTCCACCCCAGGCCCTGTCTCCGCAGAGAAGAAACACACCTGAGGGGAGCACTCTGGGAAAGATGGAACTGGAGGAATCAAATGCTGTTTCAGCTGTGGATGGAGCTTCTGTTATAAACACAAACATAGGTTATTAACTTCTTCTGAGGCAAGGGTGGCAGTATCTTCCCTTTCTTCAATGAAGTAAAAACCCTGAAAGCGTAAGTGGTTTTAGGGAAAAGGGACTGAGGAGGGGAAATATGGGGAAGGTGAGTGTCAAGGCGAATGGGAATTCAGGGAATAACGGGGGTTAACAGTGAACTTGCTAGGATGTTTCTAGATTTCTTGGCATTGCTGTCATTCCTGGAGCTCTGTTTGGTCTGGGACCTGGTGACAGGGCAGTGTGGTCTCTGCAGGAGCTGTGTTTTGCAGTGTTTTCATCTCCAGGCAGCTGCTGTCTGGTCCTGCGGTTCTGTGGTACACTTGGATGGAATCTTGTTATTTTTGTCAGGGGCAGTGTCTGTTGGCCCTAGGTAAGGTTTAATGCATTTTCCTGGAAGCTATCTGGGGCCAGAGGGAGCTGACACACAGGCATATCCCCTCCCCAGGTTATCAATGGGAAAGGCCCTGCTGTTTGCTGGGTTTCGGGATCTTTGATTACCACTCATGCCTTCTCGTTGAGCTTAGCTCAGGTTGTGTTTGAGAAATGCCAAAGGACAGGTGGGCTTGGCTCTGAAAATGAGCAACTACCAGGAAATTAATGACATAGACAGCTTTACAAAGCCTCTCAATGGGAGACATTGTTTCTGTTTCTCCTCATTGTTGAGCAAGGACACATTTGATGGTGCCATGAGTTCTTTCCACTATGGACTGTCCTGTGGGATTATGAAGAATGCCTGTGGTGTGTTGTACTCCCCAGCGACTGAAAAAATCACTTAATTTGCAGGAGCTGTAAGTGGGCCCATTGTCAGTTTTTATT
>VWYI01037539.1:0-34413 GCA_013399455.1 Anthoscopus minutus | reverse complement strand
GTGACCATGGACATTGGCTGGGAATGACCGTGGACACTGGCAATTATTTTGCCTTTCAACTGTTACCAGAACTGTTCTAAAATACCCAAGTAAATATTTAAATATTGATTTTCTCATAAAAAAATTACAGTGTTGAAGTTCTCTTTGTGCTGTACTTTCCATCAGGATCTTTTGTCTCACTTGCCCGTGGGCTCTTGAGAAAACACAGCCTTACTAGTACAACAAGCAGCAAACAAAAGGCAGTTTTAGAGTAGGACTTTGCAGTGCCTTTTCATAGTGAGGTGTGTGTACATAGAAGAATCTCAAAATAATTGTGAGAAATTTTTTTAAATATACGTAAGTGTAGTAATAACATTAATGGGATATAAATGTATATGAGGCAAATAAAAATTAAGTTCTCATTTTTGTTGCTCAATACTAATTTTTAAGTGACTTTTCCTTCTTGAATTAGGTTTTATTTCATCACTAACTAGGAGAAAATCAAAGGAGAAATATATACAAAAGGATTGGAAGAACTCCTTAATAAACCGTCTGGACAGAGTCACATGCTGGCAGTGAAAATACAGATGTTTCAAAGAGAAATCTTTAGAAACCACAGAAACTGACATCAAAACAAAACTCTGGTCCGTTTCTTAGCTGTAAATCAGCATCTATTCATATTAGCTGAGATTTTACTGTCTGGTTAACTGAAGAAAACCTTTGCAATTACTGAATTAAGCCTTATAATTAATGTCCTGTGAGTTTTGTATTGATAGAGTGGGTAAATATTGAACATTTGATACTAAGAGAAGAAAAATCTAGCAGTTGGAGATCAGCCATGGAGAATTCATTATCAAGTAAAGAATTCTCTAAATTCAGTAAGCAGGTATTTTACATTAGGGGCTGAACTGCAGGTGCTGAGGGTTTAGTATGTAAAATTTTTATTTTGGGGAGTGTTATAAAGTACTAAGTTTTCTGCTCACCTCATATTCTACCGTGTGTTAGCAGCAAAGGCAGAGTTCTGAGCAGTTAAGGGTTGAGTTTTGGGTATGTAGGGACCTGCCATTTAAAAAAGGCTTCATTTATTTTTCCCGTATCTTTCCTATACATTTGAATCAGAATTTTGTGGAAAGCATCAGTGTGGTCGCAGTGAAATCACTACCTGAGAGTAATGGTATGCAGCAAAATCTCAGCTTTGAAGGGACTGGTGCTGGTGGATGGGGACTGATTTCTTTCAGAATAGATATTCAGAATACAATGACTCACTCAAGTGATCAGTGATGCAGAGTAAAGCACTTTAACTTTGAACCTCTCTGTTCCATCTTGAACTTCAAATATCTCTGTTCCATCCTCCTGGGTGCTGTACTCATGGTGTTCCTGCCTGTTTGTGCTGACAGGGGCTCATGGATCAGTGGGCATTGTTCAAAGGGATGCTGCTGTGGGTCTGTTTGTACAAGGAGTTGTAAACCGGGTTAATCCTGTTTGAGGTTCCTGAAGTGTCCTTTCTTTTGTCTCGGGCTCTTTCAGCACCACTGGCACACTGCAGCTCTTAGAGAATAACCTCAATTGTGCCTTACACCTGCTTGTGGTTAGGAAAAGAAATATTTGTCACTTTTATTTATGTAATTACTTAAATTGCATTTTAATTCTCGCAGCTTAAGTATGTAGGGGGAGAAAAATGTTTTCTGAATGGAAGTTTGATCAAATGCCGAGGGAGCTGGTGCAAGTCTTTCCATCGACTCAAGAGATTTCGTTTCAGGCATTTTATTTAAACAGTACTCTTCTCAACCATAACTGAGCAAAGTTACATGCTTTTCATTAAAAAACTGAACAAAAGTATTTCAACTAGGAATATCTACTATAACCTTTTAAGGAAAATTACTGAAAATTGAGTATTTCCATTTCATAATTTTGATGCTGTTTAAAATATAAAGAAACCTAGATACAGTTCTTTTAAAAAGCAATATACCTGCTTCAGTGTTACAAAACTAGATTTCCTCTTGCTAAAATGGAAATTGGATTAAATTCTGTTGGAGTAAACTCACAATTGCTAAAGTTCTTTTGTGTTATTCTTCTTTCCCATTAATAGGAGTAACACAAAATCTATACCCAGCAATCCCCATCACTGTGGGCTCTTAAATAAACATTAGGAAATATTAGTCTCAAAGTTAAAGGCTTCATCTAGCACTGCTAAGCTCTGCATTTCAGATTTGCCAGCCTGGGTTTCTCTGACCACTCATGACATTAACGTTTGCAGGCTTTCATGGCAGGGATCCTGAGGGAACTTAACAGGTTCAGAATGTATCAGGAGGTCTTATCACTTAGGATAAACACTCGGAGCGTATTTCCCCTTTGCTGAAAGATTTACATTAGTTCCCTGTTAGGCAGCATATCAATTACAAAACTGCGTTTCCTACGTGTCCTGTGTGTGAGCTCCCCCTCTTCACCTCAACCCCGCCCCAGTTTGAAGATGATACAAAAGGAAGATCTGGCTACATTTATTTAACTGAATTCTTTTAAATTCTTTAGAGGAAATTTCGATGGTGTTAAATCACAGAAGTGTCAGCATCCTGAGGTGCAGAGTTTGATGCCCTGGGTTATGGCAAACAGCACAAAACTCCTTAAACTTTCCAAGGGCTTCCTGGGGCTACTGTGTAAACAGCACTCAGCTGATCTGATAAAGTCTGCTCTGAGATAGTGATCCAGAGTTTATCTCAGCAATAATCCAGATAATTTGTTTACTGATAAGCAAGTTCAGGAAGAAGTTAGGTTTTAAATAGTGAGTTTGGGCAGGATTCCCCAGCTGTGCTAGAAAAATGGAGCAGCTCCAGGACACCGTGCTGGGGATGTTATCTGGAGCTACATCCTCACCCCCCAGGCACTGCCTGCACAGGGACTTGCAGGGACCTTCACAGCTGGCAAGGGCATGATATAATATTAGATCACAATTTTTGATTCATGGCACATTTTCTGGTCAGTTTTGTAGGTGAAGGAAAGAAAAAACAAACCAGAAAGAAAAATACAGCCATTATGATTTTAAATAAAGCAAAAAATGTTACCATTACCACTAAGTTGTTATCATTCTGTTATTAGTACTCCATGCTTCCCAGGAAAGTTTTCCCTTTTGCCACAACCGTTGCATGATATTTTTTTGTTCAGAAAACTTGCAAGAGACAGCTATCTGAGCCTCCTAAGCCTTTTATAAAATTGAGGTTCACAGGGAAAAGTAGAGTAGAACAACAGGAGTTCCTTCCTGTGGCAGAACGACATTTGCCGCAAATAAGTAAGTGTTGTGGGCAGGATGAGGGTGACAATCCCTGGACCCAGCATAAGGCTGTGGAGGAGAAAAGCCCCAGTCTCTCCTGGAGGACAAAAAGTAGCTCCTGCCAGGCTATGACTGTCTCGTCCCAAGTTCAGTTCCACCAGAAATGGCATTTTTCTGAGTTTAAATATATTCCAGTTGTGAACAGAGCCCTTTAAACGTACAGCAAGTTGAGAGTTTCTGTACTGTGTGGTTTTGGAGGTTCCTGCTTTTAAAATTTTCATTCTCTGTACTAAGCAAAGCTCTGACATATTTTACACAGCTGCTGTTTCAAATTCCAGACATTTGACCTAATATTTTTGCTATGAAATTCCAGAATATCACTACTAACTCTACTTTATCAAGGAAAGGCTCACTGAGCACTTCAAACTGAATAATTTTGATCTACCTTAATAAAAATTTCTGTCTAATCTGTCCAGCTCTTTGGCAAACAGTGTAGCCAGCTACACTGAGATTTATTTTTTATATATTTCTATATATTTATATGTGTGTGTGTGTGTGGATATATAAAAATATATTAATTATATATATATATTCATACACATACAGTGTCTGAGCTTAGAATCTTCCATTTTCTTCTTCTTAAATAAGAACATGTGATACCCTTTGAAATTCTGGATGAAATGTGAAACTTAGTCCAGTGTATTCCAGTTTGCCAAATAATGACGTGACAGTGAAGAACCTTCAGCAGTTTCATATCCAATATCAACTGAATATTCCTGGAATCAAGCCAAGTTTGAGCTGCATCAATTTTCCATATCAATAGCTATCCAATAGCTATCTGCTACTTGATTTTTTTTTAATAATTCAAATTTTGTATTTGACAAAATGTCAGTTCAGAAAACCACATCACAATGGTTTTTATTCTAAGAATGGTTGTGAAAATATTTTTTTTCTATTTATTTTTTATTTAGCTCTTTGGACCTCAGAACCCTGGGCTTAGCAATGAGTTATCTAATTGCTTTGAAGAGGAGCAGGATTTTACCCTTGAAAATATATTTAACTTTTCAACAAACAGATTTTGAAGATAACCTCTTCATGTTGTCTTAATTTATAATATTCCTGAAGTTTCTATGGCAGGAACATGCAGAAATTAGAAGTGCTTTCTTCCAGAGGAGGTAGTATCTAACAAAATTTTGTCTAATTAATGATAGGCTGATTTATAGAAGGATGTATTTTTTTCATTCTAGATTCTGGTAAAATGAAGTTTTGAACCATTGTTTCTCATATCTGTGCTATTTTTACTGAGAATAATACCTGCCATTGTTTCCTGTAACTCTCTGTACTTGCCTTTTGCTTTGCAGTTTCTTTTCTTCCACAGTAACAGTGAACTTTGAGTGGCAATTGAGAAGTCATATTTTTTTACTAGAATAACATAATTAGTGCTTGAACCTTACAAGAGTACTTCTGTCAGGTGTCCCACGGTCAAAATTCCTTTTGCAAAAGCCATATTATATGGTATCAGTGATTCCTGTATTGTAAATCAGAATTCCTGTATTGTTCCTGGAGGCAAGTGGAGAGCTCTGAGCTCTGCTGGCAATGCTTAGAAAGATATTTCAGGTCATGAAGGGAATATCTGAATTTTCATTTTCCTGGGTGTACAGCAAAAATGTCCATTCTGAAAGTGCAATTCATTCCACATAAAACAATCAAAACTTTTATAACTTGCTTATGTCTTCTGTCACAGCATAAAGGTCAAAATACCCATGCTTTAATGGCTTTGAATGTGGCTCCCTAGAACCAGGAATTTATTTGGGTCAGTGACCACATAAACAAAAAATCATGGCAAGGCAAGTTTTTCCTTTGATTCCTCACACAGTTTTCCTCAATTCCTTTATAGTAGATGTCAGCCAATAAAACAGTAATGTAATACATTTAAGTAAAATAATCTAGTCAGCTATTTGAGCTGGAACTGACCTGTCTTAGATCTCACAGAATTTGGGGAAGCTTGTGTTGCTATTATTGATTTTGCATGAGATAAGCCAAATTTTGCTTGTCTAAATCAGGTAATCATCCTGCAGATTTCAGTAAGGCAGCTCCCCTGATGGAGTGCAGCCAGGTTTTGGCACATGAAAGAGTTTTCTAGTTATCAAAAGCAACAGCCTAAATGTGACACAGCATTGGATCTCAGTTCAGAGAGGAGAGGAAGAGCTGGATGCAATAACACTTGGGTGTCTCAGCAGTGCTATTGAATATGAAAGTGGGAACTTGGAAAGCAGGCCACCACATACTCAAACATAGATATGGATTTAATACAGTTAATTTATTACTGGTGATTGCTTGGAGGCATCATGGACAAAATCCTTAATGTAAGAGGAAAAAGTGTTGGCTGTCACATTCTGTTGCAGCTTTAATTTCAATTGCCTGAGTAGGAGCAGCTGTGAGTTGCTATCAGGCACATGAAGTTTTTAGCGCTAAAAAGGCAGCTGGGCTGGAAATAGCCCAGAAGTACATATCCATTTGTCTGGCTAACTTCAGCACTTAGACTATCAATCAGGTCAGCCTAAAGAGAAATGAATGACATCAGTCAAAACAATTGGATATCTCTGTGAAGTGATTAGCTCCATCTAGTACAAAAACTTAAATAATCTGTTCTTTGAAAAATGTGATGATTGATTGGCTTCCATTAGGCTTGGATTTTAAAACATTCCATGAACTCTCAGATAAAATGGCACTAAAATGCTATTGCAATAACCAAATAAATCATATTAGACTATAGTGTATATAAGTACTTTAAAACATTATAGATACTAGAAATCTGTGTATAATAAAATGGTGAAGAATGTAATCCATGAACTTTTTTTTCCCATCTCACACCAGCATTATCCATGGCTGCTTTCAAGGATAATGTTCCTAAGGAGATGAATTTTAAGTTTTGCGTTAATACATTATATATACATATGTGCGTTAATACATTATATATACATATGTAAAAGTTGTGCAGTTTGGATGTGTTTGTTCAAAGGGAGGTATTTTAACCTTAACTTAGTGCAGAATTTATCTGAGCTTTTGATGCTGGTGATGGCTGTTCAATTGGAGTTGAGCCTGGCAGTCATCTTGCAGCTGGGAAATGGGCTGTCACCATTTAAAAGCGTGCCTTTTCCAGTACCAGTTTTGGGGTCCATTTCATTGCCCTATTCTTTCTGACCAGAGAATCCCTGACACAAAACAATGTTTAGCCTTGAATCTCATGTAGAGGCATGAAACAAAGCCTTGCTTTGATATGTAGGGCAGCAGTGTGGTTAACACTTGAAATTTATGACCATTTTCTTAATATTTCACTTTTGCCTAATGATCCAGTCTCTGTAGCAAATAATTCTGTGAATCATCTCTTACTTCAAAACAAAATCCGGGCCCAATGAATGCAAGATTGCCTAAATATTGGAAGCCTTATGGATCATAAATCAGAAGGCAAGGAAAATAATCCCATAAAAAATGTTTTGCTTCATTATTTTAGGATTTAGTCATGGATTTGAAGCACTGGTGTTTAGCTGAAGTAATTGGCACCATTGTAAATCAAAGGCAGCAGCACACACGGGGCTGCCTTTGAAGTCACTTGGCAGCACGTGGCTTTTCAACTGGTGAGTGATGCTGCTCTGTAATTTGTTTTCTAATGAGAGCAAATGGAGTTTATCGACAAGATCCAGACACCTACCAAAATGTTTTTGGAGGTTTTACATGAGTGATTCCATCAACTGTTGTCTAAGTACAAATACCTGTGTTCTAGGGAATTGCTTCATGGCAGAAGTACTGATATCAAATTGTCACCTTTTGCAGTTAAAGGCAGACTTCAGAGCAAGTGTCACCCTTGGGACTTGGCCTCTCACTCCAGAGCCAATGAAGGCTTTAGAAAGCTTTGATGAAGTCATGGGACCTCCACTCAGACTATATTCATTAATAAATGCATTATTATTAAACAAACAGGACTTTAGTTTATACATTGTAGGTCTTGAGATGAGCAGGCTCAAGGAAAACTTAGGAGTTCTATTGTGCTCTGTTAATGGCTATATTTAGGTAACAAACAGGCAGTTTCCAGTTAATATTTTGGTTGGGATGAACCAAAGCTATCTATAGAAATCACATCATATATGAGATAGTTGCACATTCTGTTGAAATACTTTTTAAGAGTAAAAAAAGAGAAGTACTGGCCAAGCTGTTAGGGAGCCAGAAAGCAAAGAAAGAAGACAGACTTGGGCAAGCCCTTCTGCAGGCCTGCACTCCAGAAAATTCACCTGGAATACCCACTGATACTTATCTGTTCAATATCAGTCCTACAATTACCACTTTGAAAGCTTTTCTTCGGCTAAAGGCAGGTTCTTTCCTGCTTGGGCAGAGACATCCAGTTTAATACTGAGCTGCTTGTCAGCATATTTCATCAGAAGTTCAGGAAGAGTTCTTTGGGACTAGCACCAACAGGACTAGTATACCATTAACAGGGAAAACAAGGCAATGGTATAGGGCAGCTGATCATGTGTAGGGCACTGTTACTTGAAAGTACCATCTATAAAAAGCTTTAGTAATGGAACACTGTATTTTGGTACTTCATGGTTGTCGTTACAGGATTTGTGTTTGTTTGCAGGGAAATGCGGAAACTCCCCATTCCTGACTGCCACTGGGGGCTGTGTCCTAAAGCTGCCTAGCCCTTCTGCTTGGAATTAGGCCAATCTGTTCCTAACAGATTACCAGCAACAGCCTTCAGAGAGGTGATTATCGGTTCCAATTATCTGCCAAGTGGCATAAGGGCTAGCGTTTCCCCCGTCTGGTCATTAAGCCCCTGTCAGAACCCGAGTATCTGGTAATTTCTGCAATTAAGGCCACCATTATTGTTTCCTTTACTTAAACAGGGAGCCCAAATTACACGTTACGGTTAAATATAACCACTGGTTGTAACCGTGCACACTCGAGGCTGCGCTGCAGAACTCTGTTAATCCTACGAGAACACACAATTAATAACAGCAGGTTAGGATTGCTGCTGTGAGCTCAAACTTTGAACGATCACATCCTCTTCAAGGCAGGTTGGAAAAATCTCAGAGAGCAATCAAGAGTGGTGTGGAATGTTCAGGATAGATAAATATATTTTTAAACATGTTGCTTCAAATTATGTGCATGCTCAGGGAAAGAAATATGATTAAATATGATTAAATCATTACATACAGCCAGATTAACCCTTTTATTTTCAGCCTGTTAATACTAAGAACTCATTTGAAAAAATGAAGGAGAATTTACTAATATGCTCTGCAGAGAATAATAAAAGCTGAGGAAAAGCAGCACAGGGTGCCACTGAACAGGGAAGAGAAAAAAACTAAGAATTCCTTGTTCAGTTCTTGAGGTTTTGGTCCAAAGTCCATTTGCTTCTTACAGAAGGAATTCCTACTGACTCTTTCAGTAGCCTGGATTTTATTTCAAGCTCTTAAATCTTACATTTCCAGTAGTAGAAGCAGCCTACAAGTACAGAGGCATTCATTTGAGTTGGCCCAGTTCCTCTGTACTGTTGCACAGGGAGCGAGGATGGATCGGAAAGGGGTAACTGGTATTCCATACCTACTCCCTGCCATTAATTAGAATAAATATTAGCATTTGCAGATGATCATTCACCTCAGAGACTGATAACTGTTAAACAACTTCCACACCAAGTTTCCATCTTGTTTCACATCTCCAAGCGTGGCAGTTGAGTGCAATAAATAATTGTATGGATCTTGAAGCCAAGTATTTGAAATGCAAAGGCACAGAGGCTCCCAGAGTAAAACTTGGAAATTGCTTCTCCTTTACAGTGGCACCCTTCGTTTTATAAACTGGAACTGGGGAGGAGGGTGGTATCACTGCCTCGCTGCCCCCTTTTCTGCTTGTTGGTTTAAGCCCAGCTGAAATACTATTTAATTAGCATTTCAGTAATTAGTTAGTTTCTGGATTTAATTGAATGTGCTTTTATTGAGTGAAGCCGTGCTCTCATATGAATGTCACACAGTTGTTCTATTTATTTCCAATGGAAAACAAACCTATGCAAGTCACTTAAAGAAATGCGTAAAAGCTACAGTGAATTTAATTTAAACTGAGTGTGGGTTTAATCACCCTTAAGGCTCTTAAGGGATTTTGTTGATTTATGTATTTGTTAACCAGGATACTTTTAGATCCTGATTCATGAATATACAGCCCCTTCAAATTAAGAGTTGTATTTTAGATCTATTCTTGTGAGTTTTAGCCAAATCAAATAATTTCTGGAATAGGCCACACAGCCCATATGAACTGCTGGAGATCCCATATCCTGCAGTCAGAAAACCATCAGCTAGGGAAAAATGTGACAAAATCCAAAAGAGGAGGTGCAGCAAAGGGGAATATTTCATGATGTGATGTTTGTCTAGGGAAGTTATACTTCATTATCTCAAAGGTCTTCTCCAACCTAGGTTATTCCATGACTTTACTCTGTACATACACAGCAGCTTCCTCTTTATAAGGAAAATACCCTAATTTTTCATATGGAAAAAACCCTTATTACCTTCCACATGTTGGAATCACATCTTGGTCCTGTCCAAACCAGGTGTGTAGTTCAAAAACTTATTCTGGTCTTACCACATGCAGAAACTCTGAAGCAGAGGAGGGAAAGCTGAGCTTGCCTGGAGACACCAATATCCTCACCTGCACCCTGCACACAGCTCAGTTATCGGGGGTCTGTGGCTGTTGGGGTTTAGGTGTCCTTCTTTTTGTTCCTTCTCACCTATAGAATTTTCCCCATTAGTTGCGAGGAAACCTGACTGCTGGTACTGTTGGGTGCTTGAGAAGACAAAGAGTTTGGCTGGGTCCAGGGGAAAGGGGGGCAGGTAAAAGGGAGGGTGGGGGCTCACTTCTTCAGCAGTGCCAGCCACCATCACAGAGCTCCTGATACACCTTGCCCACTGGCCCGGGACTTACTGCTCATGCCTGCCACTTGAAGTAGGGTGTTCCTCAGAGCCCTGCAGGAGCACCAGGACTGACTGCCTGCAGAGGGTTTGAGAGGCGCAGCCTCTCCTCCATCCTTTCCTGTCTCAGCCAAGAAGGCTGCCACGGGGTACCTGTTTCTGTTTTGTTGTTAATGCTGTAGTTATTGTTGTTTGATTGCCTTGTTCTACATTCTAGTAAAGAACTGTTATTCCTATCCCTATATCTGCCTGAAAGCCCCTTGATTTCAAAACTACAGTAATTCTGAAGGAGATGGTTTACATACTTTTTTCATTTTAAGGGAGGTGTCTGCCTTCCTCAGTAGACACCTCTCTTCCAAAATGAGAGAGTGGGCCTGGAGTGGTCCTGTCAGTATCCAGCTCTTCCAGTCCTATGCAAGTTTAACAAAATTTAGTTATTTTATCTGTTAGCTTGATTTTATCACAGAATCATGGAATGGTTTGGGTTAGAAAAACCTTAAACCTCACCTTGTTCCACTCCCTCTCATGGACAGAGACACCTTCCACTATCCTGGGCTGCTCCAAGCCCTGTCTGACCTGGCCTTGGACACTTCCAGGGATCCAGGGGCAGCCACAGCTTTTCTGGGCATCTGAGCCCTTCCTGGCAGCCTCCCCTGGTGCTCTGCAACCACTAGCAGTACCAGGACATGAAAGAGGCTACTGGGCTCCAGCTCTTTACACAGACCTCACTGACAGGTTTCTTCACTGCTCAAGGTGGATGGAGCAAAGCTCCGCTGGAATAGAGAATTTCTTCCAGTGAATTCTGCAAGAATTGAGGAAACTGCCCTTGTATAAAGGAGAGATGAATTGCAGACCCCTTGGTTTAGTCTAACATCCCCTTCAGAGCTAAGACCTTGTCTCAAGTGGTCAGATGAGATATAATTCCTGGTGATAGGAGACTCCTGGCCCAGGAGTGCCTTCATGGCAGTGAACCAAGCTCTACCAAGGGATCAACTGGGAAACAGACCCTTCCCTCCCACCATAGGCCCCAGCTTCTCTCTGAGAGCCCTGTCACCCCTCATTATCTCGGGGATAAATGCTGATAAAGCTGCTGTGTTTGGGAGAGCTCCAGCCCTGACGAAGGCCAGGCATGGCGCCCACTCAGGCACTTGGTGCACATAAACGCTTGCTGTGTCAAGATATGGGAGAGGGGTAGCAGCCGAGCACAGCCTAAACCAGACGGGCTGTGTGACTTTGCTATTTATCATCTCCTAATTAACTGTTCATTTTCTGGTCTTTGGGTTCAAGCACAGCCCCAATTCATCACAAGTTGGCACAGTGTGAGGCTGGGGAAGGTACTCTGCATAGCCCTTCAGCTCTCTTCTCATTGACAACAAGATGTGAGGAGAGAGCTTCCCTGGCTGCTGTGGCAGTGGGCACAGGGCTGTGGGAGCCTATGGGACATGCCAGCAGCACCCCAATGGTGGCCCCTGCGTGCTGGTACCTGTCCTAGCCATGTGCAGAATGAGGAGCAGCCTGGAAGGTCTGTCACTGCCTGGGGCAGGGGGTTAGAACTGAATGGTTTCCTACTCAAACCATTCAATTAATCTAAGATTTCTGATTGTAACAGGAATTAGGCACTAAAGCAGTCCCTAAAAACTACTATGGAATATTTGGTTCTAGGAGAGTAATGGTGACCCTTTAATTCTTTGCACGTTCATAGAGAATGGTAGAACCAACTTCGATGTGCCTATTTTCTATCACATCACCCTAAATGCACCATCCCAAATTAAAAGTTCTTCCCTCACAATATGCTGGGCACTGCCCTGGCTCCCCCAGTGAATGGGTATAGCCCCAAGGCTGCCAGAGTTCCAGGAGCATTTGGACACTGCTCCCAGAGGTGCACAGGGTGAGGTTGTTTGGGTGTCTGGGCAGGGCCAAGGTTTGGGCTTGGTTGTCCTTGTCTGTCCCTTCCAGCTCAGGTGATTCGTATGATTCTCTAATCTTACAGTGGAAATTATCTCTCCAAAAACCCCCAAAAACCCCCAACCTAACCCCCCACAAAGGATGCCCTTCTCTCTGCAGAGATGTTCCTCTTGTTAGCTCACACAATCTTACAGAGCTCTCTGTGCCCACAGCTGCCTAAGGAAGGTGGGGGTTCAGGACTTGCACAATTGGGTTTACAGAGTGCAGTCCTACAGGCATTAACCATGGAAACCTTCTCATGGATTTATTAAGAGAATAAAGTCACAAATATTCTAACTGTGAGGATGTAAATGCTGGTGGCAGGAAGCAGCATTTATGTTGTATCTGAAACACTTGCAGCACTCTGTAAACAGCTTTTAATGGCAAAACATGTTTGGGTTTTGCTATCAGGCTGTGTACTCCTGTACCACCTCAGTGCTGTGATCTGTGCTGCCATCCCACATAGCTGCCAGCATGCACACCACTGAAATTATAATTTCATTCTTGTTTTCAAAATATTTTACAAATAGCAGCAGCAGAAGGGAAATATTTTACCTGGCGGAGCTGAGATGAGGCAGGTTTTTAACAGAGAGGCCTCATAGAGAACTCGTGACATTTACACACTTTGTGATACTTCATATCCCCTTGTTATAACACCTAGTTAAGGTTTTCCCTTTATGGTCTTTCAGGAATAGAGCACCTTATTAATGTCAGGCCTCAGGCTCTCCCAGCCAGGCTTGGCTACTGCTGAGCCTTGCCTGCCAGGGATAATGATTTTGGACGGTTCCTGGAACTGAAGTTAAGAGACAACTCACAGTAGCTGAGAGTGGCATTTGTGCTCTGATAACAGAAAGTGCTTTATTGTTCACACTGAAGTTTGGTTATGACAACCTTGGGAACAGGGGTGTTGCTTGGCAAAATCAGCTCCTTGATTAACACTTATAAATCGCGTGCTGCACAACAGGAGCTTTTCACTGGGGTTGTAA
Organism: Anthoscopus minutus; assembly: GCA_013399455.1. Lineage (NCBI taxonomy): Eukaryota > Metazoa > Chordata > Aves > Passeriformes > Paridae > Anthoscopus > Anthoscopus minutus. The sequence goes on along the minus strand of VWYI01037539.1, from coordinate 21,289 downwards.
TAAATTCATCTGCATTGAGAGGTGACCTGCAAACCCCATGCCTCCCTTTTCTCACTGCTGAGTCTTCAGTTTGGAGGAAACCACTCTGAGCCTAAAGAGTGCAGGTCACACCTGTATTTGCAGTTGGGCTGACTGAGCCCAAATACAAATCACTGGATCTATAAGGCTGTTTCTTCTGGATCAAGAGAGAGAGGCAAAATCACTTCAGAGCATCCCAGAATTGTTTGGGTTAGAAGGGAAATTACAGATAATCCCATTCCACCCTCTGCCATGGTCAGGGACACCTTCTACTATGCCAGGGGACTCCAAGCCATGTCCAGCCTGGCCTTGAACACTCTCAGGGATCCAGAGGCAGCCACAGCTGTTCTGGGCACCCTGTACCAGGGCCTCAGTAGAACAGCAACAGAACAGAATCTGGTGCTAATTCTGAAGGAAGGAGAGTCAGGGTATTTTTTCACAAATGTAATTTTGGATGACTCTGTGATTTATAGAACTGAGGAATTATCCACCTCATCTCTTTGTCAGAGTTCTTGACTTGGAAGGTTGGATGGATTGCTTGGAAGGAGCTCTAAGGTGCTGAAGGTTCACAGCCTTGTGTATATAACCTGTTGTTGATTGTGTTGAGCTGATTAGCGTGAGAAAGATGCAATCACTACATTTATCCATTTCCTTAGATGGGGAATTAGACCAATTTTGTTGAATTATAGTTTTTCATGTCACATTGTTTTTCACAGTGACTAGTAGGCTGCATTCATGTTGAAACCCAAAGTTCAAAATCAATTTCATATTGCAGCTGCATTCAGGAACCACAGACAGACTTGGAGACTTAAAAACAGAATAGTGATGCTTTTGTATTTTCTGCAACATTCCAGAGCTCCCACACTGTGCTGCAGAGGTGTCCCCAGATCTCTGAAAAATCAAGTGGCACCACCACAGCGCTGAGCCCTTGTAGCCAAATTGTGCAGACAGACTCAGGGGTAGCAAATGGACCAGGAACTAGGATTGACGGAAAAATTCTGTGCTCTGCGATGTTTGTTCCCTGTGGTGGTGTCAGTGAGTTCAGCAGCAATTTGCTAAACAAGCAACTTGGTGCCAAGAGATGTACTGAGTTGGCGAGAAAAATTGGGAGGGTAACATTGGCTTATTTTTGTGACAGCATGTGAGATACTTCCACTCAAGTTGTGTCAGAGTTTTGTCTTCAGCTCTCTGAAGGTGAGGCCAGAATAATCAAACTGCCCCACTTCCTGCACAGAGAATTCACATTTTCAACACATAACTTGTTGTATTAAGGAAAGTCTGTGGGTGTTTTGTGCTCTCATGAAAATGATGAATGGCTTTGCACCTTCCCAGGAAGGAAACTCTGCCTTTGTGGGATCCCATTCCTGCAGCACACTGCCAATGAGCTGTGAAGGTGAATACCTGTCCCCTGAGCCTGCACACCACTAATAAGCTGCTCCCCTCCATTGCTGGGTGCTGTGATATTTTACTGGTATACTCAGTGCTGCTCAGAATTTCAGTACCAAAATAGACAGGTATATGTTCATCCAATAGGTATTTCCCCCTCTTACCTCCCCCCCTTCTTCCTTGCTAGTAAAATGTACATACACTACAGTTTCTTAATCCCCCAAGACTAGGTAAATGCAGAAAATAAATGCCCACATGTAAAGACTACATTTTCTGTGCTGCATTCTAAAGTACTCATTACACAAGCTTTAAAAATATTAAAATATGCATTCATTTCTTATAAATAAGCACCTTCTCTGTGATCTTGCTATGTATTTGAGCATTTAGAGGCTGGATTCAAGACAGTACGAGGCAAAAAAATTTCTGGTAAATAGGAAAAAAGTTTTGGATGGTTTCCTTGACATTAGTCACTCACAGGATGCAGGTAACTGAATCAGCAAAAGGTATAAGAGCTGTGGGGAGGGGTATGAACCCCTGGAGCCCTGGCAATCCTTGCTTTGCTGGCTCCTGTGTGAGTCACACTTGCCATCACTGCTGCACAGCTCTCTTGGGAAGAGTAGCAAGGTTTCCTTGTGCTGGTAAGTGCCTAAAGGGCCCTTGGCAGACTTTCTCCAAAGAAGTCCACCTGAGCTATGGGTATTTCCCCAGATTGTACAACACTTCTCTTGAAAAATACCAGTAACATTGGAGACATGGGGGCAGACTAAAATCCAATTTATTTGGCTCTTTTTCCTTCCTCCAGAACTGGTGTGTGAAGGGCCAGATCCATTTACATCTGAGCTTTGATGTGCCCATTTATTGGTGTTCCAGGTGAATTAGGATTTGTTTCTGTTCTGTGTTTAAAGTGGACACACATTTGTTGGCAGTCACAAGTACATCAGTTTTTACTCATTAATTACCCAGATCTGTGGATGGGATGTTATCTCAAAGCCATTAATTATGCTTTCTAAATAATCTTTTGTTAAGATTTAGGATGAAAACTGCTCTTTAGTAGTGGGATATATGGAAAGAAAAAAAAAAGTTGTGTTTAAATTGCTGTAAGACTCCATGTTTTTCCATTATGAAAATGAAATACAATCTACCTATTTTGTGTTCTTATGCACTAGGGCCCTCTTTTCCCAGTCTACTTTTCATGAGCGTGTGAGACAGAATTGCCAGGAGGGTGTAAAATGCAGCTATGGCCCAATAAGCCTCTAATTCATTTTGCTGACAGCTCCCATCCCTGTAATGGATGTGGGCACTTACTGCAGCTGCTGACAGGACAATCATGGGAAGTATGGAGCCACGAGGCTTCTGTATCCTCTCAAGTCCTAGCAGATAAGTTCTTCATTCCCTTCTCCCCTCACATATGATATATATGCATCATATTTCCTGGAAATAAGTATTTCTATGAAGGCCAAAGATTAATGAATTGCTAGTTAATCACCACTTAGTTAAAAGTGAAATGCTACGTTTAATTTCCATACAGCAGTACCTCAATAATGTGTGTGTATCCTGGCGTAAGTATTCACTTCCGAAAAAGTAGATGCAAGTTTTCTTACCTTGTGTTCCCCTGAGCCTTGTTTCTAATTTATGCCAGAGGATGTGGAGTTCAAATCTCAAATAGAAGAGCGTAATGTATTGTCTTTATTGCTTTTATTTCGATGGCCAGAGCTGGAGCCTGGCCCAAGGGGGGTTCTGCAGTCAGGGTTCAGCCCTGGCATGGTTCTGTTCTGCTCTCTGGCATTTCCCAGGCGATGCTCTTGTCCCTGCATTGATACCAGTCACCCCAGAGGAGCTTCACTGCTATTTTCCTGTCCCTCGGCAATTCAGGAGCTGGATCATCCCTAAAGCATCTCAGACTCTCACCCCACAGCCCTTCTCAGGGTATCAGGGTGTTCAACTCTCACCACACCTCAGCTGGGAGCTTTGAGTACCACCACAATTCTGACTCCAGTGCTGCTGCTGTAACTGCAGCGCATTCTGCTGCTGGAGCTAACATGTCAGACGCTGTTCAATGGCAGAGACCAGGGAAGGACTTTTCCCCTTGGCAGGGCCACCAGAGTCCCCAGAGGTGTTTGTAGTCTCCCAGCCAAGCAGCACAGATTCCCCCCTGTCCCTAGGACACCCTCTGCCCATGGAAAATAAAATACTTTATATAAGACTCTCCAATGAGAAAAATAAGATAACAACATTGGATAAATAACTTGATTAAATGAAAGTTCTGCCACTTCAATGAACAATATAGGAAAGACTCTTTATAAATGAGAGGAATTTTATGCTAGCAAGAATATGTATACAACTGACCCATGGTGTCCTCGAATTTGCCTGATTATTTTGACCAACACTTTGTTTTCTCCCTAAATCTCTAGATCTTCTTTAGAGTGACATTTAAATACATCACAGTGATTGAAGACCTACTTCATCACCACATTATCCCTTCCCTTTGACCAGAGCTGGAGCCTTCTCTGCTAATTCATTCGTCTGCTGCAGAAGAGGAAGGGTCCCCTTAAGCTTCCTTATCTTTCCTTTCAAGTTTTGCGGGGACTAACACGGACTTCCCAAGGGTCTTCTCTGTAAATATGTGATCTATCTGTCTCTGTGATGTCCATGGCTTGGGAATTACTGAGCACTGTAATTAGCAGACTCAATTAACAGTGGCTTGAAGATGTTCAACTTCCCTGCAGGATTGATCATTGAGACTGAGAACAGAAAGATGGCTTGTCCTCAATCACCGACTGCCTGTTTCCTTTGAGTGAAGATAAATCTAGGCATTTTCAGCTGTGTTTTGACCAGCAAGTACTTCAGTCTCTGAGATGCTGTTAGTTAAGGCATGAGGTATGTCCATGATCTAAGCTAGATTGATCTGCTTCCCCATTCCTTTTCATGCCTGATTTCTTTCTGTGTCAAGATTAGAAGAGATCGATTTCTCTATCAAATAATACTCTGTATTGTTGGCTGGCAAGGAAATCAGTATGATATGATCACTGCTGATTACCCTGGAATCTGAACCAACATGTGAGAGCACAGGAACTAGAGTGTCCTAAATCCAGGTCTGTGCCCCCAATTCTCAGGAGCTAAGGAGCAAGTACTGGTCTATTTGAAGCAGGGGAACACACCACAGGCATTTGCCAGTTCTCATCAGCAAGCACAGAAAAAAAAAATAAATGGGAAAAGAGTTTTATTCAGTACCTCCCTAAGCAGAGACCTGCTTTTCAGGCAGCCTGATACAACTGATGCTGCTGCTGCCCATTTCATGCACCTTTCAAAGCACTTGGATACTCTGGGCCAAAATTGCACTTTAGTTTTGCTTTGTGGAGGAACTCCAAGGGCCAGTGTTAAGGGGAGGAGAAGCAACAGTTCAGGAGCTTTGGTTAGTTCTTGTGAACCTTTCTGTGATGGATTTATGTGAAAGAAAGGCTGAGGAGCTTACAGAATGGTGATTCAGGGTCCAGAATTGGGGGTTAGTGCCATTCATTCTCACTGGATCTCCAGATGCTGTCCCAGGAGGATACAGGACTCCTGGTCTGAGTGTCCCTGTGCCAGTTCTGCAGCTGTATCAGGACTCCACTGGGTCAGAGGAAACTGAGAATGTGGGTGACTGATGTGTGTCCTGAGGTCCAACCATCTGCCACTGTGACTGTTTTTCTCTTGTTTCTGATAAAAAGAAGAAGACTAGGAAATATTATATAAATGACTGGCTCCTGAACCAAGGTGTTACAGACTTTCTTGCTTTGGGGGCATTGGTTTCACTGGTACTTGATTCGCATCCTGCCTCTGTGGACCACATAAAATGCACATTAGAGAAGGTGGGAGAAGCTTTTTATTTTAATTGCCTAGTTCCATCCTCTCTCCAGACCAAGAATGTCCTTCTAAATCTGTACCTCATGGGAAAACTGGAGGAGAAAACAGAATTTCCTTCTTTCCCACTCCAAAACCAGCAAACCTTCAATGAGAAGGCCCTCAAGGCCATCCAGGGCATCTGCAAAACTCTTCTGCCTCCTGGCCACCATGACAACAGCAAGCTTGGGGCTCTGCTGCACAGTTCCAAATTGGAGTAATTGTTGTCTGCATATGTGAAGTGTATTTGAAAACTATTGTTAGTAGGATCAGACTAACTATAATTTAGTTTTAATGGAGATGTTTATGCTGAAACATCTACAAGTACAAGGAGACACAAATCATATATGCCTTGAATTAATTCTCTTGATAAATCAATTTCTCAAACTGCACCAAATTACCTTAATGAGGAAAAATCCTTGTTTATATCAACATTTAGCCAAATGTGGAATGTTTATAGCAATAATTTAACAATGTCCTTCAAGGTGCACAAACAACAATGATGAATGTTCAGGTTGTGCTGCTCTTTCTGTTCTCTTCCCTCCCATCAAATAAATAATGTATTTGGTTTAAAACTAAATGGAGATATTTTGGGTAAGCAGCAGTACTGCTGACAGGGAAACGGGATAATCATAGCACTAAATTATTTGCTTAGTATGTGAAGGTCCCACCTAGCTTGAGACTCTGCACAGAGCCTTTTAAAATCATCCACCCTAAAGTCTGACTTTATTTTAGGGACAATTTTGTTAATTTGTTACTTTAAAAACAAGGCAAACTTTAGCTAAAGCTTGATGCCTCTGAGAACTGTTTCTTCTCTGTTCCAGCACCGCTTAAGTGACCTGTTCTGCCTGGATGGTTACACCTGCTGGCACCATGTTGGTTTGTGACACTGGGATCCCATGACTTGCCACAGGGCCCTGCAGGGGTTCAGAAATGTCTGAAAGATTCTACTTGGCTTTCAGTGTGTTCAGGCACCTTTGCCTCAATCTGCTCAGCTGCTTTTCCTAGCCAGGTGTCCAGGTAGGCTGTGGATATCCCTCAACAGCAGTACCTGGGTGGGCATCGCTGCCAGGAGACATCTTAGAACCATAATGGAACTGTTACGTGTGGAAAAGACTTCTAAGGTGTTCAGATCCAACAATTAACTTAGCCCTAGCAAGTTCACCACTGAACTGTGCTCCCAAATGCCACATCCTGAAGCCTTCTGGACACTTCCAGGGATGGTGACTCTACCTCCACCCTGAGGACCCTGTTTCAATGCTTGATTAGCCTTTCAGTAAAGAATTTTTCCCTAATATCCAGCCTGGACTTCCCTTGGCACAACCTGAGGCCATTTCCTCTTGTCAGTTTGGTATCTGAGAGACCACACCCCTGATTACCCACTCCTCTCAGGTGGTTATGGAGAGCAGTGGGGTCTCCAGACAGGCTCATGAAGGTGACCAATGAGTGACAAACATGGCGTCCTTGCTGCCACCTTGCTGCTGGGGGATGCTGGTTTTCATGGCCTGTCTAAGTGCTTAGCAGGTTCACAGCTCATCCATCTGTAGGCACAGAGTTTGCCACTGACAGTTAGGGTCAGGAACAGAGGAGGAGGAGCAGGAGGAAGAGCAGGAGGAGGAGGATGGTTATAAAGAAGGTATGAAAAAAACCAATGTGGCAAAGACACTTTTTCAGCTTCTGTTTTTCCTGCGAGGAGAGCCTAGTCCTTCCTGGCTGCGTAGGGCTGGGGCCACAGGGTCAGCCTTGATGGAAATCTTGTTGCTTTACTTCATCTTTCATTTCTTGGTTTTAATTAGAGCAAGGGAGCTGCACACAGGTCTGTTTGTGATTAGGGCAAAACAAGATGTTCTCAGGGAACAGTTTTTTCTAATGAATTTTTTTGTTTTCTCTGAACATTTTAAACTGCTCTTTGCAACACAATTGTTGGGAATTTAATTTCTTAATTTATAAGTAAATTTCTAAAGAGTTCACAACATTTTAACTGGGAATCTGATATTTGGGATTTATACATGTTATGGGTTTTTAGGGGAGTGGTTTTACTTGTTCGAGCTAGCATCCTGTTGAAAAGTCTTTATGAATATTTGACTACATTTATGAATCAATATTTTCTTTCTGCAGATCTTCTCCCAAAATTTGCTTTCAGGAAAATTTGTGCCCATTGTGGGGTTTACTCCAATAGTTTCTGGAGAAGGCAAATATAAAAAGGGTACAAATATGTATTACATTAATTGGTTTTCAAAACCTGAATGCATGCACCAAATAAATATCTTTATTTCAGCCTTGTTTGTCATGTTGAACAATGCTGGTTATTGTACTCAGAATGTAAATGGGACTCTTTGAGTTCTCTTTCTGCTCTTGCAATTGTACAGCAGAGTTGATTTGCCTTAATTTTGCACATATTTCTGCATAGATGTGAAAATTATATTAATCCTTGTGAGCCATAGATATTTCACAGCAAAAAGCCCAGGCTTGAAGTAAACATAACATCATGCCCTTGTTGCAAAACTATATGTTGTAAGAGAAGAAATCCCATTGTAAGATTCACCACCACCAAGACATGTCTTTTTCCTTTCATTTCTATTTTCTATCGCTTTCACTTTCCAAAGCAACTCAAACCATTCCTAAAAAAAAAAGTGAGGGGACTTTTTTCTTTAATAAATCAAAATTGAATATAAATAACACTTTGCAATTATGAGTGTTTAAATTCCAAATTTTTTAGGTTAATCACTTTCAGAAACAAACAAGAGATTGAATTTATATCGCCTGCAGTTGTTATTGGAAAGGTATGCCCAGAAATTGCTAAATGAAGTCAGTCCCAGCGCAATTATGATCACTCAAGCATGCTTTCAATGTATCGTGCCAAATTAGGTAGATTTGAGCAATTTGACTTCCTGTACCAAATCTCGAGGGCACTTTTGAGAAAGCACAGACTGTTTACAAACACTCTCAGGTTTCCCAAGGTTGCCGAGGCAGCGGCGCAGTGGCAGCGCCGGAGCACACACCTGTCAAACCCTGACAGCCACATGTGCTGCAGAGAGACCCCACTCTCCCTGTATTGGTACCCTTTATTTGCAATTTTAAAACCTAAAGGCCACCGAAGTTTTAATTGCCTTGGACTCAGTCTTTTGAAAACCAAAATGTTACAATCTGTTCAATGTAAATATTGTCAGCTTTCTGTATTCAATTTCTTTCTTTTTTTTTTTCAGGACATGAACTCCCTCTAGCATAAAAAAGTGAAGATTGTGCATCTGGACTACATACTATAGATGTAATAGTTTAGTTAATGCTGTTACCCTGTTATCGATCCAATATAGATGGGCTGCACTTCTGAAAACACAAGTTTCAGCAGATCCTTAGCTGACAGCAGCTGCAAAACCAGAGCAGTCCTTTTAAGCCACACATTTCCCACTGAAAATAGGCAAAACTTCCTAGAAAGATAAAAGTTACTCTTGCAGAATCACGAAAATCACTCTGTCACAATTACCAGATTTGTAGAGTTCTGGACTTCTAGAAGTTGTTGTAAGGCAGTTAGTGCACAATGCATTATTGTCCTGTTTAACAACAATAACTGGAATTAATTAACAATAATGACAATTTATTGCTGTTCTAGGGCCTTGGGCCCAATTCTGTATCTGTGCCTACCTTATTTTAGTGTTTTAGTGCTTGCTGAGGTTGTGGCCAGTATGCTCAGCACCTTGCAGGACAGAGCTTGGAAGAGGTGTTTTGTGTCATCATTTTTTTTCTTTCTTTTTTAAATATTTGACGTTTTTATAAGAGCCACCACTTGAAGCAGCCAAGCTGTCCTTAATAATATGCCCCTTCATCTTAGGAGCTCTATGGTGCTCCTAAGCTCCAGCTCAAGTTGAGCTCACTGTGCATGGTAAATAAGCACTAACAGATAACATGTTGAGCTATTTCCAACTTTGAACATTTTTCCAAGAAATACAAAGGTCAAGTGGAGTGAAATTGTTTTTAAAAACAAACAGGCCAGCAAAGAAAAGAATTAATTGCAGGTTTGAAATAACATGAGAATGTCAGAAAATAGCAAAAGGGATTTGTAGCTTGAAATCTCATTCAAATGATTTATGTTGCTCATATTTCTACTTGTAAACAGAGATTAGAGAATAAACTCAATAGATCTCCTACTAAGGCATAGGAAAGCACATGTGTATTGTTAATGTTTTAAAGATTCCAGTTAAAGCTCTAGGTTTTGCTAACAAGCAGACACATTTTTTGTAATGAAAGACAAGTAAAAAATACTTTCCTGCGAATTAATGAGATAATTTTTGGATTACACTCACAACTATTACTATATGGGCTGGCCTTGGTCATTATAATATGTTCTGATAGTCCCCCTAGTATTGAGGAAAGTGGTCTCACAGGCTAGGAACAGTTCAAAGCCTTTGGTTACACACAGTCCTTGAAGCTCCCAGACAACCTCTCCCCATACTCTCCATCTGCTAGAGCATCCACATGGCAGAGGCTCAGAGGAGCTGCCCCAGCAATGCATTCAAGATGTCAGGAATCAGCTCATATCAGACATTAATAACCACTATTACAGCCCTACCATGCAGGCTGGGGGGTTTCTGTCTTCCTTCAGCAATGGTCAGACTTAATCTCAGTAATGTAGAACACTACCTCTCCAAAAGAGATCCAGGCTTGTCATGTGTCATATTGTTTTCTCAAACCAAAAATAAATGTATTTCCTCTTTTTCCTTCAACTTCTACATTTTGACTGCTGTTGTATTTGAAATATAACATGTGCACTGTGCCAGCAAATGAGGCCTCGGTGCCTCTGCTACAGCAAAGCTTTAAATGGGAATCGCCTCTGAGAAAGGCTTGGAACACTGACCTGGCTTTACATTAACTTTGGGAATAGCCAGAATTTGTTTTTCTGTTCCAAACTTTACTTCTTTGAGCCCTCAGGTCCCCTCACGCCTTGTGCATTATACACTTCCATTAACAGATGCCACATGTTAACAACTCTAACAGAACTTAATACTTTTAATGGGAGGGTGGTGGGGAAGTAGCTACAGGATGATGGATAGTTGCAATTCATCCATTAGGAAAGCTTACTTTTAACATCTTTGTCGGTGTTTTACCTATGTTTAAAGCATCTCTAAAGTGATCAATTAGCCAAGAACTTTTAAACAAAATTTAAAACTCAGAGTTGACTCGCAGCCTAACAGAAAGCAGGAAAGATAAATGGGGTTTGTAACACCCTAGCATTTAAACTAATGTATGTGGGGAGGGTAATTGCATCAGTTTATAGGCTTTCACCTATGTGAAAAGGAAATCAGTGCTTGGCATGTAACAAAGTTATGTGAGAAATAACCACAATTTGCTGTATTGCACACTCCCGAACCCCTGTTTGTTTAAAATGGTTTGTTCATCAGATCCTTGTTTTTGCAATTTGGTAATATATGATAACTTTATGATTTGTTTTTTTTTACTTGTTCGCTCCAAATGCTGCAGTGAATTTTAGAATAGAATATTCTGGGCTTATAAATATCACAACAAAAAAAATCAAGTGGCTAATTAATCTACCTTATGACCAAATTTCTCTGGAATTACAGGCAAAAGGATTTTGTTACTGGATTTGAATGTATAGCAGCCGACATTATCTTGGAACCATACAACCAGTTATTAAATTGAAATCTTTGTGTTTCGGATTTTTAAAATTATGTTTTTAAAACATTTGCCTGAGTTCTTCCTGGTGTTATTTGGAGGTATTGTTGGAGATGTGTAAATGTGCAATAATTCAGCTGCCTCTTGTCCAGTGAACTCAAATATTTGTGAGTGGCTCTCATTACAGGCTGAGACTTCAGAGGCAAAGCAACACCTTCTCACTAGTGCCAGAACATCAGCCCATTTCTCACCAAGAAAATTGTCTCAGTGAGAGTATACAATCCATCTTTTTTGTTTGTTTGTTTCCATGCACTGCATGCTCCTTGCATTCTGCAAGAGGAAAACTTAGAAAGATACAATGCTGGCACAAATTTAGGCCACACGTGATTTGGCCCCGTGGTGGAAACAGCATCTTCAGGTGGACCATCAAAAGTAGAAATGGCCTTAGCTTGAATTCCACTCATCCAATTCAGTCTTTTCCTAATGTGCTGATTTTGGCCAGGATAGAATTAATTGCCTGGTTTGGGGCTGTTTTGAGTTTGTGCTGAACATGAGGTTGATAACACTGAGATGTTTTTGTTGTGGCTGGGCAGGGCCAAAGCTTTTCCTGCTTTTGTGTGGTCATACTGGGGAGGAAGCTGGGAGGAGGCACAGCCAGGACAGGTGACAGAAACTGACCAAAGGCATATTCCAACCCATATGACATCATACTCAGGATATAAAGCTGGGGCAAGAAGGAGGGAGGGAGGGATGGATGTTTGACATGATGGCATTTGTCTTTCCAAGTCATCGTTGCACAGGATGGGGCTCTGCTCCCCTGGAGGTGCTGAGCGCCTGCCCAGCCATGGGAAGCAGTGAATTAATCCTCCATTTTGCACTGTTTGTGAGCACAGCTTTTGCTACCACTGTTAAACTGTCTTTATCTAAACCCACAAGTTTTCTAGCTTTTACCCTTCAGATTCTCTCCCTGATCTCACTGGTGGGGGAGTGAGAGAGGGGCTAAGAGGAACTGGTGGCTGGCTGGGGTTGAACAATGACATTTTGGGGATATTAGCAGATAGTTTTGAACCAAGCCACATTCAATACACTGAATGAGTTTAAGACTCATTCCTCATTGAGATTTCTTCTCAAAACTAATTTTTATCTCTTATTTTGTGAAAGGTACAATTGTTACTCATGGTAAGAATGATTCTGTTATTTAGATCATAGAATATGAGTAAGGATTTATTTATATCCAGGCAGTTCCTTAAATGGGAAACAATGCACTGATGCTTGTGCTAATGCATTATTAATTTCAGCCTGCTGGGTTTCTGTTCATCTAGAGCATGAATCTATTGTTGAGAAATATCAGAATTTTGTATACATTTAAATATATACAGATTCCCAAAGTTTTAAGTGGGATGATTTGTGCTCTTTGCAATGTATTCACCCAGAAAGGTTTGGCTCAGCTAGAGCACCTGATTCTCAGTGTGTTCCTAGATATAAACTCAGTTTTGATTTTGACATGAGATGAGAAGACCTAGTGTCAGAAGGTCACATGTCAAGCTTCTGACTCAGCTGGAATGGAGAATTAAGATCTTTCTGGCTGTGTTGATCAATGTCCTGCAGGGAGAAAATGCTTGTGCAGGTCACTCCATAGAGATCAGTACAGGAGAATACCAAGAGAGGGATGGAGACAAGGTGGCATTTGTGACCTTCCCATTCAGGAAAGGCTATGTAGTAAACATGCCTTAAGTTTTAGCTTTCCTGTTTTTCATACTCTGTGTTGCCTAGGTGTGTAGTTTTGACCTTCATATTAAGTGTTCGTGAGCTCTCTTCACAGAGTAGGTAGAAAAAACAATTTGTTTATTGATCCTGAGGACAATCGTTACAAGTTTCAGGCCCAAAAGCATGAACAACAGTGGGCTGAACAGAGAAAACAAGAAGGATGGAACTTCATAACCTGAAACTGTAATTGGACAATTAACTCCAATATGCAGATGGACCCAAACTTACAAAAATGTGAGACCTCATGATCAGTTGTCCATTTTTGTGACTATTTTTGATCCATCTTGGGTGTAGCCCTGGCCAGGTTCTTGTACTGTCCAAGGTGCATCCTTTAAGGCCTTTCAACAAATATCTACTTTATTCTCAATTCTGTCTAGCCTCTGTTCTAAATCAGCCTTTTCAAGGCATCAGTAATGGCTAGATGTCGGGATTAGAGAAAAGATGCTGGTGCAGGTAGTAGTTGTAGTGGCATGAGATTCCCCAGGGACTCTACAGGCTCTGTAGTCACGCCAGGCAGCTCAGGGGAAAGACGGATTATTGTTAACAAGGATAGAGCTCCGTTTGGGGCTGCTAACCAGCATCAGCCTACAACGTGCTCAGAGAAAGAGTGACAAAGGTGGGCCTGAGAGCATGGGGATAGAAGTGAAGAAGCAAAAGGGGGAGAAAGAGGAGGAGTAGGGAGAGATAAGAGAGTTAAGAGTAAGGAGAGGGCAAAGAAGGATGGAGTATTGAGAGAGATTAAGAGAAAGATAGAGGGATAAAGAGTTAAGGANTCATGCTTACAGGGTTTCTCAATTTTAGCTTCTCCAACAGTTAGAAAATGAAGTGGGAGCCTCTGTGAGTTCTGTACAGTGAATTTTTGTGTATGCCTTCATACATATGGAGAGGGAAGGCTTCACAGGTCAAGGCTGATTTGTAGACCAGATCTGAAGAGCTGGCCATGTGGTTGTAACAGAATCTGGGCCCAGGCGATTAAATCTAATATGGTTACTGCTTCTTATTCCATTTTTAAAGGGAAGCCCAGCATGGGACACTCTTCAGTGCTCTAAGTGCAGCTTCCCTTCAGGTGACTGCAAATATACAAATTTAAACAAGTTTGAGCTTTGAGCACTCATTTTTCATCCAGAATCTTGTAAAGTAAAATCACATTACTTTCCCAAAAGAAGCCATCTTGCTTCTATGCCATATCTGCAAACTATTAGCCAGAAATGCTACTCATTTCAAGTTCAATCATCTTAATCTTACTATATTAGAAAATTTCTCAAACCTTGAGCCAATATTGTGACAGATAGTTTATTATTTGTTAACATATGCATTCTGTACAACAACACTACTCTAGATGTGGTATGTCCTTTAATCAGGTGCAGGGCTGGCAATAGAAACAGTGGATGCATCAGACTCAGAAGTAAGAGGAAGTTATAAACACTGATGTGCTCTGCTGAAAGCACTTAGTCCATGTAAAATGTCTCTTTTTGTGAAGACCCTGAGAGGCATCCTCTGGGTTGCAGGAACAGAGAGATTTTCCCCAAAGGGGCTGTTTTTGGGGAAAGGATCCTGTTGGCTCCTTCCCCTTTTTCTGTGTCCCTGGGCCACTCCCTCCCTATTCCCTGACTGGGCCTGGTCTTGGTGCTGCCAGCACACTGGGATCACCCCAGGCCCAGAGAGAAGGAAAAAGCTGGATCTGGGACATATGGGGGCCCAGGAACATCTCATTGTGCAGCTGAATTAAACATCTGTGGATATTATGCAAACGCCCCTGTTGCTTTTTTGCCCTGGACTTTACTAGCAAATATTTGAGATATAGCATCTTTTGTTCCTCCAGGAATCAACTCAAGTGGTCAGCCAGTGCTCCAGGATATTGCCCTTGTACTGCTGCTTCCTTTCTCTCCTTCTTTCCCTGAGTGGGAGCAGATTTCCATCATGCCTGATTAAGGTAAGGTTTACAATTGCACGTGGAATTACTAGAAACAGAGATGGTCCTTTAGGAAATCCACATGTGGACAGCTGTGTGTTACATGTGACAGCTAGATGTTCATTTTTTGGTGAAGGGAGTTTGGCATGACTCTAAAATAAATCATTAGGTCAATTAGCTTCTCCACTACGCTGTCTTTCCTAACATTTGCCCTCACCTCCTGGCCACTGCAGATTTTGAAGTAGATTCTGTTTCCTAACTAAAATACTGATGAGCTTCATTTCTCAGCTAATAGCCTTGTTATACTCAAAGCTGTTAAATCTTGCAGGAGATGGGTTACTCTTGTGTGACCCAAACGCTGCAGAATGACCAAAACGCTGCAGTGTGCAGGATCAACAAGCTTGTAAGCTGGTTGAAATTGTTATAGGTTTGCATTTCTCTAAAAATGATTTCAAAATAATTCACTACTATTGATGTAAATTCACCACTACTGATGTAAATTCACCCAAGGGCATGTCAACATATACAGCACTGCCCTCCGATACCTCGTGGTGAGGTGCTTGAGATTTATTTGGAATGGTTTTCCTGAGTTTATCAACAACACATTTCCAGGCTTTGCAGTAAGGGCTCTCCGGTGGTCGTTCTCAGGAAAGAGGAACTTGCAGCCCAAATAAGCCTCAGGTCTTTGGGATATGAATCACATTCTCTGGAAGTGCCCCAGGCCAGGCTGGACAGGGCTTGGAGCACCCTGGGATTGTGGAAGGTGTCCCTGGCCATAGCAAGGGATGGGTTAAGATGACCTTTAAGGTTCCTTCCAACCCAAGTCAACCTGGGGTTCTGTGACTTCTGCACATCCTGAGCTTGGTAGGCCTGGAGAAAGTGGGACCCACACACAGCAATTCCAGGTGGAGCAGTAATGTGCTGACATGAAAATGGTTCTTTTGTTTTTTACAGACCTGGAAATTCCTACCAATGAATTAAGTTTTGGACTGCATGGAGTTTTTAGGACATATGTCCACAGACAGTCTCCATAATGGACAAATAACACACAGTATTTTATAGTAATTCAGAAACTGATATTGTTTAGCTTCCATAGCAAAGTCTGAAAAAATTATTCACTGCTAAGATCCCTCATAAATTTCTATAGCACATTTATGTTCCAAATCTGCATTTAATTTAGGTTTAATAACACATTTATAGTCTTGCATATTCACTAAATGCTAAATGATTATTAAAACCTGTGGAGGATTAACGACTCCATAACTTATACTGGAGATACCTACATCAGCTCTGAGCTTGCTTGCAGATATACCACCAGTGCTGAGACCCCAAAGCCAACACCTTTCCTTCCAGCAGAGGGGCCCCAGGCTAGTCCTGTTATTTCCTTTTGTGCCCTAGACCAAAAGAGCCTCTGTGATAGCCAAGCTCTGCTGGAACAATCTGAGATTTCCTCCTCACCTGCAAAGGGCCAAGGCTTCATCCCCTGTGAGATGTTCTCATTTTTGAAGGCACAGTTGGGTTTTAGTTTTGAAGGATACAGCCCCAGCTACTGCTCTTACACTGGTATGACTGTGATTGGAGCTGTGTAAGAAATACGTTCTGTGTTTCGTACCCTTGTAAGGAGTGGAGGATGGGCAGGGGGGACAGAAATACCAGGGATTGTGTGCACTGCAGAATGGTTTCTGAAGTGAGAATTTCAGCCACCCCTCTCAAGGGGCATTTTTATATGACAATAATACTGAAAATTTGCAAGTGAGATAGGACAGCACCGTAGATGTTCCAAGTTAATGACAGTTCTGCTCTTTGTTTCCCCTCATGGTTGATAAGCAACTGATTAATTTCTGCCAAAGGGTGCCCAAGGATCCAGAACAGCCTTCGGTGTAGCCGGACAACCAAAATTATTACACATAAATTATATTATGGATATGGATGTAGGGTCTTGTGTCATTGGGACAGTCCTGAGTCTTGTGGAAAGAGGCCTTGAGCACCCTGATCTGGTGAGAAGTGTTGGGGTTGGGACTAGATGATCTTTACCCCTTAACATTCTGTGATTCTGTGAAACCTTTATGACATAACCAGGCTGAGCTGGATCAGCAGGTATCCCGTTAAGGGCATATAAACTTCCAGTGTTAAACTTCATTTTTAAGGATTTGCATTGGAACAGGAGAATATTTGCATTGAAATGTGCGAATATTTTCTTAACTTGGAGTAGATTTTTAAGCCCATAAGTATAGCCTGATAAGAAAATGGAGTGGACGCTATCTTTGCATCCTATGTATCTTGCCCTTGCTTGCACTCCTGTTTTAACCAATCTGCAATACAATAGACAAAACATGAGAAGTGTTAGACAAAATAACAGAGGGAAAACCTAAATTTCCTTGTCAAAACATCTGTTTATGTAAGCCTGACATTTCCTGGGGTGTGCCATGAGGAATGGGGATTTCTGTGGGCGCTGAAGAGGGGACACAGTGACCAGATGGAACACACCGAGCTCTTCCCAGCAGCTCCGTAAAATCAAGTCATTTAATCCTGTGAAATACCTGTGAATGAAGCGGTCCCAGGAGGTTGCTGAAGTGTGGAATAAAGAGATAGCATCATCTCGCTCCACTCAAATAACAGTGTTTTTTTCTCAGGTGATCGAGGCACCAAGCAGCATTTCCCTGGCCAAGCTGGAAGAGGAGCCACTGGGAAAAAGTGCTTAAATCCCTCACAAAATATTATCCTACTTTAAGGTATTACCTAGTTTTGACACGTTTATCTAGCAATACCATTGATATTCTCAGCAGTGGTGTTTCTGCAATGAAAAAAGAGTATTTGCTGTGAGGGTGGATATTTAATTTTTCAAAGCACTAAGAGCAGTTCCATGTGATCCTCTCAAGCTGCCTGCCCTGAACTCTTACCGACATCTGTGCATCTACCAAGCCTACCTTGCTAAGGGGCTCAGGTCGTACCATGAGCTTAGCTGGGCACTCCTTGTCCTCTTCTTTACTGACACACTCATAAAACACTTTGTTTTTATGGTTTGTGAACATGTTGTGGTGTAAAGGATCATGTTTGAAGTTACAAATAACCAGAAGTCAAAAGCCAGGCAGTACCATATGGGGACAGCATATCTGTGTGCAAGAATCCTGTGATATTTGGTCCTTCTGTGACTGAACGCTTAATTAAATGCTAAATTGACAATTAAAATAGTAGATATGCAACTACTCGTAACAAGTGAGTACTGGACAACAGAACTAGGATGTGATGAGCCAGGGCTGCAGCTGACAGGCTGAAACTCAGGAGGCAGCATGTTTTTGGTCCCTTTGCCTGCTATCTGGGTTAATATCCAAAACACAGAATTTGGTTGGCTGTGAATTATGATTCAAAGCTGCACCCACAAATCCACTGTAGAACTATTTCCATTTTAAGCCGTCAGAAACATGTTGGTCAGCCATAACCAAAGACTTAAGTCCCCTCCCAGGACAGTGAATGTGAGTAACTCAATAGATTCATCCCCATGAGCTTGGGTGAAGGATTAAGATTAAAGAAATGCTTTTTGCAATCAAATCCTTCTAGTCCATTAGGATTTATTCAGGCATTCCACTTTCATTACAGTCCACGTTTTCTGAAATTTTGTCCTTGGATTTTCTGTCAATTGTTTTTGAAGGCTGGACTGGGGAAGGAAGGCTGTGAGGAGGCATTTTTTGACCTGTTGAGGGTTTCTTTCCTCCTTTAAAGGGAAAATTCCCATTGTTTAATAAGCCAGAACTAGGAAGGTTGAGGTCTCTGGATAAGCCTGTTCAGCCAGTTAACAGATTGCTTTCATTGCTTGTGCATGTCAGTGATGTCTGACATTGCTTGTGCATGTCTGCTGCTGAGTTCTGGAGGAGCTGGAGGAGGCTGGGAACCAGCCCCAATTCATTATATTGGGTGAGCACAGGGGTCAAGCACCCATGCTCCCCTGATTGGGCACCTTGCACACTGTGCACATCCTGGGAGCAGCTCTGACAGCTTTGATTTTTCCCACACAAAAACTGTTGGTGCAAGATGCAATCTGGGAATGAAAGGGATGTGGACAGGATGATTGGGGACAGCTGCTCCCCAGAAGCCTCCCCACTAAATACCCTGTACTTTCCATGGCCTCAGGACAGGAGAGGTCAGGCTACAAAGCGGCACAGATGGAAGTGAACAGAACTAAGGAGAGCTGATTAAGTATAAGTATTTTTTCAGTAATGTAATGGCACTTAAACAGAAAGGGAAAGTGGGGATAAAGAAGGGAGAATATGTCCTCAGCAGCTTCCATCCATCCTGAGGATGAGCCAGTTGAGACTGAAAGGGGTCACCTCTATTTGTTGGCTCATCCCTGGTAAACACCATTTGGCTTCAAACAAAATTATTTCCTGTACCTGCTCTGTCTCTACTGGTTGAATGATTAAGAGAAGACATGTCCTGTTGTACAGAGAGACCTCAAGCCCTCTTCAGTGAGCAGTGATGGCTCTCATAGGTTTTGACTCAAGTTTATACAGTGCAAGAGATTTCCATCTTTTAACTAGAGTGCACCAGCATTTTTTCATTTCTTCTGCAGGTAGAGGTGAATCCAGCAGCTGTTCATTTATTCCCTGCTGGCTCTCTTCTGGTGGTAAAGGACACGGGTGGGGAAATTCTGCTGACCTCTAAGTGGAAAGACTCTGCTGGCCACAGAGTTGTCACTTTTTTTTTTAATCAAATCTGACATATAGTAAAGATTGATGAAACATAAAAACAACTTAGCTGTGATTTTCTTCTCATGGATGACAACTTTTTTACAATTGGTTACTTTGACACAATAACAAGAGCTCTTAGGAGGTATAAAGGTACATTGGAAAGGATGAGTTGAAGAATCCGTAATGGTATGATCAGAGATCCATGGAAGAACCTGATGTGCAGGATAACTGAGCTGGTTTCTGATATTTTGATTAAATTGTGTCACCAAATGGGCTTTGGCTCAAACCAACAGTTAGTTTTATTTAAACTAGAATGCAGGTTTTCTGCTGTCTGTTGCCTGTCCTCTCAAGTGCTTTCTCCAGGCCCACGAAGTTCTGCAGCACTCGATCAGCAAAACCTGATATCAAAGTGACAATGTTGTATTTTTTTAAGCTTATTGTTTGTTCCAGTTCTCCTCACTTCCTTAAATAACCAGTTACAGCAGAATCAGCTGACAAGTGCTTTAATTTCCCAAAGGCACCAGCACAGGGAGGTCCTGAGCTTTCCCACCTGGAGTAATGGGAAGAGTGAGGAGATTCAGGAATCCTGGCTCAGGCACCCCTCACCATGGGTTTTATGCCCTCAGTTGCTTCTGCTACTACCAAACCTTCTTTGCACTTCAGCATGTATTTAAGGGCTGCACAGAGAAGTCTGACCTAATCCAAAAGAGAAGGAATTTCCAACTCCATTAACTTTTACTGTAATCTGAGAAAACAGTTTCCAGATTGTTTGTGGGCAATTGCTCTTGTTAATGGCCAGAGTGGAGCTGGAAATATTGCCTTTCTCACTGCCACCAGCCCCCTTCCTGCTCACAGCCAGCCCTCACTCTGCAGCCCATATTCCTAGCACAAGAAAAAGGGGAGCCATAGTTCCAAGTGAGATATTTAAACTTCTGCAAGAAATGGGTTGGCTTTAACCTGGTTTTTCTGCTTTATTTCTCCTATGAAAGCAGTGGTTCTGTGCCTGGAACAGGAGAGATCTACTCAGCAATATGACACTTCCAGTTTGATAAACTGTAATTTCGTTTAAAAAGTAATGTAAAGCCACTCTAATGGATGCCAGCACTACCCCTGCAACACCAGTGAGCTGCAGTCTCAACCATTTTTCCAACATCCCCAACTTGTGTGGATGATTTTGGTGCTGATGTATCCAGTTGAAGGGAATTAGACTGCCTTCACCAGCAGAAAAACACCATCCAGTAATGAAAGTCCGTCTGTCTTCCTCTGTGCAGGAATGCAGGACTCAGAGCAGCTGTAGCTGCCCCTGGATCCCTTGAAGTGTCCAAGACCAGGATGGACACTTGGAGCAACCTGGGACAGTGGAAAGTGTCCCTGCCATGGCAGGAGTGGCACTGGATGGGCTTTAAATTCCCTCCAACCCAAATAATTTGGTGATTTTATGACCCATGAAGGCATACTTCTCAGCTTCACTGTCAGGGTACAGGCTCCTTCTGCAGCTCCTGTCTGATAATGGCTTCATTTTCCTGCCTTATGAACAGAGCAGGTGGTACTCATTTCCAAATTTCTTTTATTATCTCTTTTTGTATTGACATATTGACATGGAAAGTACGATTTACTATTTTGTAGTCCGTTAATTGATCTCTTTTCCTGTGTCCATAGATGTTGCAGCAGCCCACTTGTTAGAGGGTAGAAATGAGCAGACACAGACTTCTTGTTAATCATAGTATTGTGATAAACAAGGTTCACCTTTTTGGTTGTTGGGGATTAGGTGTCCTTTTTGTGCTCTTTCTCAGCTAGTGGAATTTTATCCCATTCAGCTGAGAGAAGACTTGATGGTTGGTACTTCTTAGGTGCTTAAAAAAGACAAAGAATCGGCTAGGCCCAGGGCGCAGCTGGAAGGGAGTGGGGTTTCTTGGGTCCTTCTGCGAGAGAGCGGGACAGACACTCTCAGAGCTGTTTCTGCTGGGAGAGGAGGACTTTTGCTGCCTTCTTCTTCTTCTTCTTTCTTCTTCTT
>VWYI01037538.1:1127-41081 GCA_013399455.1 Anthoscopus minutus | reverse complement strand
TATAAAAGCTAAAACTTAAGGCATCATTCTTAGTATAAAAATGAGTAGTTCTATGTGCTCAGGTTTTGCTTTGTCAACCACAGTTCAAAGTAATAGAATAACAGTTTCCAGCAAGCGTACTGTCACTTAAATGTAGCAAATTCAGATGCTGACGCAGCTGAGACAGCCCTAGCTCTTTTGTCTGTCTTCCACTCTAAGACAGTGAGAGGTTCTTTGAGGTGTGTGGGCCAAGTACAGGGAAAGCATTTACCAGAGTTAATAAACAAAAGGTAGAAACATTTTGAAAAGACAATTGATGAAATTAATGGCTATCTGGCATGCAGTAAGACACTGGGGTACATGACAGAACTACAAGAGTCATAGGAAGCATATCATAGTAACAGTCCTTGTAAATTTTTCCCCCACTATTTCTAAGCGAATTAAGTTTTATTTTTCTAATAATCTGATCAATGTTGATATAAAAACTTCAGAAACCAATGGATGATTCTCCCCTAATGGATTTTTTTCACATAAAATCCTTACCATCAAAAGGGTAAAAATGTATACAACAAAATTAGAGAGATATGATCTTCACAGGCAAGATATGAAGGATTTGTTATTTATTCTAATGTTCTACCATTCAGTGATACAGAACTAAATTCTCTTTATGGAAGTGTACCTAGGAGAAAACCATATATTATGGATCTGAAAACATCAAATAGAGAGGTTTTGTCATGGCAATGAAGGCAAAAATTTCCACTTAGAATTTGTCTAAATTAACATTCATCTACCAGACAGTTTCCAGAGTGTTCTCAGAAGACCAACAATTCCTCATAGCAATGTCAAAATCATCTTGAAGCAATAAGCATATATTTTAGAAATATAGATCTCAGCTCATAGATACATGAATAAGGTATACTTCAGACTACTGGAAACAAGAGACCCCAGCTTGCAGATATACTACTCTTCCTAGCTTTAGCAAAGTGACAATTAAGTTCAGTCTAAAGGTGAAAATAGAAAGTTCCCTATAATTAAATAAAGTACATGGCCCTGAAAGTAAAATGGTACCTTGTATTCATTAACAAAATTCTCTATTATCACTCAACTACATAGAGAGGGATTTTTAGAGTGGTAGGGTCAGAAGATCCTACATTCCAAAGGTGATACATCTGTGGAAGCCTTTCAAGCGTTCAGATAAAGCATGCCACAAGCCTTCTAACATGACCACAAGTCTATTTTCTTTCTATCCCTGACTTGTTTTGTTTATTGTCAGAGCAGGTGTGTTATAGCAATTAGAGCTTCTGATGCAACCTTATCTCAGAGAAGTAAGCAAATAGAGCAAGTATGCTGTTAGTTCAAAGATATTTTTTTTCTCTTAGAAGGACCTTCTAGAAACGCAAAGGAAAATAGCTTTGCTGTGGTGCTGGTTCCTTTCACACAGATTTACTACTATGATGTTTTATTCTTTTTTTACCTTGGAACAAAACCTTAATTTCATATCTCAGTGCAAATTAATTCTTTGGCATCACTAGCCTAGAAAGCCCTCTGGGGCCAGCTATTTTCAGCACTGCCATTTTACAAGCTTTGCAATCACAGACATATGACTAGGTAAACTGATAAATTGTGGTAGCTGTAAAAAGATTGAATTTTTTTTGCTCTTTATATGCCACATATGTTTTCGCAAATATTGTCTCATCTTTCTTTGTTTCTATTCTTCATCATGGTAGAACTGATTAATTAATTGATTGATTGATTGTGTTAATTCACAGCAATATTTTTTGTTCATAGCAATATTTTTTGTCCAATGTCTTGCCAGGATCAGCAAAACAGCACTATAAAAAGTAGAAATCCTGGCAGGAACTCCACTTCTTTGATAATTCCTGGAATACCCCTGTGTGTCTTTGTCTTTCTTTTAAGTGCAGGTGCTAGAGCTGTAAAATCACAAAAACTTTCAGTCTGGAATGGACCTTGGGAGGGCATGTTGTACAAACTGCAGCCTAAAACATGGTCAATACTAAGTTCAGGCCAGAATGTTTAGGATTTTTTATAGTCTAGACTTAAAATCCAGCCACTCTGGAAATCTTGTTCCAAGATATAAGATGGTAGCGCATGATCATGAATCTCTGTGGGGGATTTGACTGGAGAATATAAACTCATTCATTCAGGCCTGATGTCCTGTTTCCAGCAGACTAAGGCCAGCAGTTTGTACTGATGTAGTTCTTGGTACTGAATTTTGCAGGGATGATGCGCTCCATCATTAGAACTATACTGATCTTCTCCAACAAATGTCCATCAGGGCTAAAGGAGACCAGAAATACATTGCTTTGCTTTCCAGCCAGGATTTTTTGTCTCACAGAAAATATTTTCAAGATCATAGCTACACTATCTAAACAGTTCCCCCTCTCTACAAGACTATATAGTCTTAGAATTCATTTGAAGTGGATCCATTCTTCTGTGTTTCTCTGAAATATGTCTGTGTGGGGTAAGACAGTAAGAATTTCACAAACACAGTTTGTGACTAATATCCAGGTGATATTGCTAGCCTGAGTTTTCATTTTACTACAGGCATAATGCAAAGTGTCAGTAGATTACATTGCTTGGAAACAAAGTAAAAAATTAAGAACTTTAGAAGCTTTTCTCTAATATTATTTATTCTGTGTAGCATTAGGAATTAACTAAATAGTTTGACTGATGGACATACGCATCCTGAGCTCCACCTATAGCAAGCCAAAACACTGCTACAAAATTTTTCAGATTTACTTAAAAATTACGTTTGGAGGTAAGGGTGATTATTGTTCAAAACTAGGAAACCCCGCTAATGGTCATGAATGAACACAGCAATTGAATTAGTTTTTCCCTTTTGCCATCAAGTCAAGGGCTGTCTTCTATGTTGCACCAGCAGTGTTGGAGCAAATAATGTATAATTTTACAGAAAAAAGTCTCTTTTTGCAGTAGATGATGTTTCTAAAAGGAACTCAGCCTCTAAGTTCAGGTCAAATTTTCCTCAATACTACATGCTCAGACAAGTACAGCTGGCTGGTACATCAGAACAAAACGTTTGGCATCAGTGCAGTAAATAAACATGGCAATTTTGATTGAGCTGATCCAGAACAAAATCTATTTTTTAATTTGTATGTGGAGAAAATTGTCAAAACTGAGTCTAAACTGCAAGTCAAACAAAAATGATCAATTTATTTAAACATCTGATTCAGAAAGCCTTTTTTGGCTTTCTGAAAATGCAAAAAAATAAATCAGACCTGAGGCTCTACTTAGTAAATATCAGGTTATGTACAAAGAAAAACAAGACTATGCCCAGCAGCCATGTATGACCATGCATCTATTTTATCCTCAGAATATCTGTGCGTCAGAAATAGCAACTGGCTGTAGTTATGTGAGGGAGCGTTTCCATCAAAGGCTGTCCTCTCTCTCCTTTTTTTGAATCCTTTAAACATATCTTCCACCTGCACAGTAGAAGCAGTTCAAAGGCAGCAGCTCTATTTCACTTAAAACCACCTTTTTCTCTCAGCACATTGATATGTAGAATATATGTCAAAAGTATTTTACAATAAGCAGTCAGTACAGAAGCATACAATATTTGAAACTTAAGATCATCTTGTATCTCAGGACCAGAATCACCTCCCATATCAAGACAAAAAAGGCTCCTTCTTTCACATGTCATTGATGAAAAGAAAACATAAGAGGTATATATGTGTTTTTAAAGAGCCAACCCCCATGCCTTTCCCAGAAAATTATAATCCAGCTAATCAAAACATTTTAGTGAGCAGCCCATTTACACACTGAATAAGGGTGAGGATATTATTACATTGGTAAACAGAATAGAATAGAATAGAAGTGAAGTGAATATTATTGTCACAGTTGATCTTTGTTTCATGCCGCGAGAAATCTCAGGAACATATTTGAACATCAATAAACCAAAAATTCTCAAGGATGGAAAAAAACCCATATATGTTGTCATATCTGGTACCTCCTCCGGGAGATAAACCAATAAAATATAATTTTTTTTCATTCACACATTTAATTTCATTTTATTCCTCTCCGATTTTCTGTCCTTAACAGCCAAAGCAATGCAAATTAATCTCTTGTTCCTTACTCTATCTAGATAAATTAGGTAGTTTTTCTTTTTCTCATAAATATATAAATCTCTCATATTAAAATAGGCACTAAAGAGGGGAATACTTTAGATTACACTGGAATAAAAAATAAATCTCTTTCTCTTTGCAGCAAAACAAGCAAGACAAGCAAACAAAAAGAAATGAAAAAAAAAGAGCGAGCTCAACCTAGTAAAATCCCTTTAACTATGGTGCACTGATGCACTTCTGGTTTTCTGTATTGTGATCCTCCTGAAAATAGAAACTTTATGTTTAATTGATTTATTTGCAATGATTCTGGCTTAGGGAAGAGACTCTTTGAAGCTGATTGATTACTGCAACAAGCTTAAGATTTCATACCACAAGAAACCTTTTTGTACTAATAAACAGTGGGACAATAAAGCTCTGGGGCATGGTGTTTCCCTTCACATTAAAGTGAGGATTTGCAACATAAGTATGTGAGGGACATAGTTTATGTGCTCCCAAGAAGCAGACATAATGAACTATTTCTTTTAATGGCAGATTATCCCTGTTTCTATTTCCTGGAGTGAAGACCTCGCAAATTGATGTATCTGTCCTCTGAGGTTTTCAGAGAGGCATTATGGCATTTTAAAATATTAATATGAGAGTACATTTAGCTGAAAGTAGCTAGCCTGGTAGTCTCTTGTGGCTGCCATACAGGTCACCAGAGACCTCCTGTCTCTCAAGGCAAATGATTTACTCTAAGTGTATCATTAAGATATACTTTTTTTTGAATTTATGATAGTGCTTTCTTACAAAGTTATACCTTTTCTATAAAAATTTAAGCATTTTTATGCTATTTTCTCCCTTCACTCACTGTTCCTTAAAAACCTGGTCAGTGTCACAGGCAAATTGAAAGTGCCACCCCCTGCACTGCAGTAGAGGATCTGTGTTGAACACTGATTAGCTAGGACTGGATGTCACATCTTGTTATAACTTTACATAGCTGAAAAATTTCCTAGGAGATTTGAAAAGAACTGCAATTATTCCTCCAATAAAAAAATGAAAAGGAAGAAAGAAAGAGAGGAAAAGAGAGAAGAAGAAAGCAAGAGAGAGAAAGAGAGGAAGAGACAAAGATACAGAGACAAAGAATGAGACAATGAAAAAATGAGAAAAGAAATGAGAGAGAGAGAAGGAAAGAGAGAGAGAAAAAATCGGAAGAAAAAGACAAAGAAAGAAGGAAAGTGGAAAAGAGAAAGAGAAAGACAGAAAGAGAGAGAGAGAAAGAGAGAGAGAAAGAGGGAAAGAGAGAGAGAGAAAGAAAGAGAGAAAGAGAAAGAGAGAAAGAAAGAAAGAAAGAGAGAGAGNGAAAGAAAGAAAGAAAGAAAGAAAGAAAGAAAAAGAAAGAAAGAGAAAAGAGAAAAGAAAGAAAAGAAAGAAAAGAAAGAAAAAGAAAGAAAGAAATCTCAAATGCAATAAATTTCTAGATTAAAGAAATTAAAAATATTAATAAATACATAGCAACAGATCAGCTGAAAATGTCTCCTCTTAAGGAAAATCTAATATATAAATATGGTTGCCTATTCCACATTTTCCTCTACATGATATATGATATCAAGGGTGAACCTGTGACCTTCAGAACTTCTAGAGGAGTATTATCTGCTCATCTTAGTGTTATTAAAAAAAGCCAGGAAAGCAGACAGATGTCATTTCTATTTGCTGAAGTATTGGATTTTGTACTTTCCCATTCAAGTACAAGTACACACACAAATTTTGTCATTTTACAAGTGACAGAGTGTGATTCTTTCTGCATATCTGTTCTTAGGAGGTTGTAGATATGGTTAAGGAGATGAAGGATTCACACAGAGATGATTTTCTGAACAGCAATAGAAGGCTAGCTAAAATCAGTGTCAAACTCCACAAGTGCAGGATCATGACCTACAAGAGTAGAGGTTAATTTAAATACTGGTATTTATTTTCTGTCTTGATTTATTTAAGCCTAAACTGTTCAAAGTAATGTACTATTATAATGCAATAGCTGAAACATAGTTTTTCTATTTCCATAGTAGCACATTTAAAGCATACCTGGTAGATTTATCCTCTATGTTAATCTAGTTTGGTATAGTCATCTACAGACGGAGAAAAATACAGAGTTTATATCTGAATTTTTTCCAAAACTGAAGCCTCAAGGAGAACAGCATAGTGCTTTGAATATACAATGCATTTTCAGTAAAATCACTGAAATATAAATGAAATAATCATTTTAAATCCTTCAGTTCTAACATAGTTCAAAACCATGTTCATAACCTGGGAGAGACACTGAAATGTTTGAGAAATAGCACAGCCCTCACAACTTTATGTCAGCTGATGCTTTGTTCCTAGGTATGTGTGCCACAGTGTTATTGCCCATTTCTTTAAGCACTAGTATCCTCTACACCATGTGCAGCAGAGAGCAGCAGATGGGCCTGTGCTAAAGGCAGAGGACCCTGGGGTGTCTGCATGCAGGAAAAATGTGTCCATGTGGCTTCATAACAAGACATTAGATAGCTGCCACCTGCTCCTCCACACCACCACAAGGGTTAGTTCTGTGCTGCAGAGCAGGATGGAGGGGGAGATGGGGAATAGGTACAACCAACCACCCTGGATGATGTGTCCCCCTTCCAAAGCTGTGGGATTTTTTAGATACCTGTACAGTCAATGCCAAAAGGCAACATCAACTTCAAATCCCTTGAACAGCACTGGGGAGCTTGCCATGGGCACATCTGTGGCCACAAGCCTGCCCCGTTGGGGTGCTGGAGGCAGAGGTGGCAGGGCACAAGCAGCCTGAGACCTGCAGAGTGGCAGCTTGTGGGTCCATGTGCTGCTTTCCTGCTGGTTTTCCCAGCTATAAAACCCACCTGTGCTTGGCTCTGAGCACTTTCTTCTCTAAGCATAAGGCAGGTTGTTTTGCATTTCACATCTGCAGAGGAAAACTGAATAAATTTTTTAGAACTGCCTGTTTTGAGCTCTAAGCATGGTCAATGTTAATTTCAAGTAAATCTGCAGAAAGGTATTTCCCTGTTTTCTGTTGTCAGCTTTAGACGTGTGTGTAAGCAATATGATACAATTTGCAAACTGAAAATTAATGAAGATGGAATTTATTTCTTTTAATACTTTTAGCTATCAATTTTGACATGGTATCAAAATTCTTACCAAAAAGTGGAAAAATGTCTAAAAACATAATGTTTACAGGCCAAAGTGAAAAATTAATAAGTATTTAAAAAACAAACTTTTGACACAATTATAAAGTTCTGAGGCTTTTCTATTTTTGAGGAATTTAATGGTTTTTTGGGGTTTTTTTTTGGTTTTATATTATTTACATTATTTTGACTCTTCTAGCTTGCAAAGAAACAAAGATTTTCCACTTTCTACATGACAAAACATATTAAAGAAACAAAAAACACTTCACAGAAATAGAGAGAGGAAGGTAGAAGAAAAAGACAAGAAAAATAAGAAGTACAAAAATCTTCGAAAAAAGATTGAAATACTGATTAATGATAGAAACTATGAATATCAATAGTTATTCATACATTCAATATTTTTATAGATGTTATCAAATAACCTAAAAATTATTAACTCTCTAGACTCACACAGAATGATTTGCTAATTTTTCAGCAATTCCATTGATTAAAACATATTTCAGATGGCTAAATAGCATTTTAGGTAAGTGTGCTTTACAACAGCCTTTAGAGAAACCATAAGAGACAGAATATTTCATTTTTGAGATTGTTTTATACATAATTTCATTTGCTTAGACACTTCTGTATTTCTGTGTTAATTCAAATGATTGGAAAAGACAGAAAGGACTGTAAATATACTAGAAAGTCCTGAACATCACAGACAGCCCTATCCTTTCATTTACCCTTATTCTGTTGTTTTCTGAAACTGTTCTGAGAATGGTATTATTAAACAGCATAATTCCATTTTCTATTACTAGACAATTCACATCACAGAAAGTGTAAAGATTGCTGGGTACTCTTGAGATTCTTTTCCTCCACCTTTCATGTACATACTTTTCAGCGTGTTTTCTTTTGTTTTCACAATGGTCTGTTCCAAATGTGACTAATGACATGCATGTATAATAAGAGTACAAAATCTGATGACATTGTTACTGCCCAGAAAATCACAAAATGGTTCTGTTGGCAAACTCTACAAGTAATTTCTCTTTCTATTTCAGCTGTGTCAGTTGTGAATATAAATATCCACATTTAACTTCACATTTAAATTGGAGGAAGAAGCGGACAGCTTAAGCAGTCTTCTTAAATATGGTATGGGTAAAAGTAACCTGGAACGATAAGTAGGAGTGCTCCACTTGCCAAGCAGATAATACAGGGATCTTGTCAACTCTAGCTTGTGGGAGAGCAACTTCAGAGTACAGGCAGCCTCTTCTCATTGTAGTGGGGAGCACTTGTATCTTCTGCCCATCAAGTGTTTAGAGTGCATACTAAGTGGTATTGAAAGGCTTTTTATCAGTAATCAGTTCAAAAAAAGTTAAGCACTTTACTTTCCTAATAATTAATCTTAAATGCATCTTTAAAATCTTCTCTAGCCAGAAGATTGAATGCTATCTAGAAAAAAAAAGGTAAAACTGATAAGAGCAATGAGAACTAAAAATATTAAAGCTTGTTTTTGTTGGTTATTTGCCTCATACTTTCAAACTATTGGCAACAACAGTACTTATGTCTGAGGACAATGGTTTTTCCCCAACTAATATATTTAATATTCAAGAAAACAATTTTTCATTCATTTACAAGGGAGATTATGCCTATGTACATATGAAACCTCTTTTCATCGAAACCTTATTAGTGACTTTTGTTTACCAAAGACATAGGAATGCTCAATGTCTGTAAGCAAGGTTGCTCCTTCAATATAAGTCTTATCTTGAACCTACCTTTGTTAAGGCTGTTGCTAGTTTAGCCCACAAAAGGCAGCGCTATTGCAGAACTGGGGCTGCTTCTTGCCATTCCTCAGGTGGAGCAGCCAGCTTCTTCTGGACTTTCAGGGAGCTCTGCATGCTCACCCTAGAGCTAAACCTGCTCTATAGATAAGATCAGTGAAGTCAGTACTTAGAGACTTTGGCTATTATAATGGAAATATTTTATATTTGACAAGTCATCTTTAGTCTGTTCTTGTAATATTGGTTAGTGTTCCATCAGAGACAGAGAGCATAATTCCTCTATTAGAATAATTAGAGCCTAAAGCTCCAGAGTGGTTTCAATATTCAGGTGGTTCAGGGATGGAATCATCATCTAGTTTTAGTTATCTTAATAACTAAATATAATGATATAATCAGAATGAAACATCTGTTTGTGCTCTTTGGTAGTCAGTGGGGAGACTCAAGCATCTGAAGGGCAATCTATCCATGTAACTTTGACACTGATATTATGAAAGATGAAACTCTGTCCAGGCATATCCATTTGATTTCTCTGGTGACTGGAAGAAAGCAGAATTATCTTAGAACAACTTACAAGAACTGAAGTAGGATGAAGACATATCATAGACATTTTTTGACCAGAAACACTTACTTTTGGATTCTCATGAGTATGTTTCAATTGCCAGTTTTACCTTCCTTAAAGAAAATCCCTGGAGAATATAAACTAACACTACGTGTTAAAATGAGACTGCCATTGACTTTAACAAAGAGGAATATGTCTGTATGTATGTCAGGTTTCATTGGTGCAAAGTTAAACAGATAATTTTTTTAAAGTTACATATTTAAACATCCTTTAAGGATAAGGTGATACTAAATGCATGGCCTATGAGACAGTTATGTACCTAATTTTTAGGTATATAAGGATTTTTCTCATTATATACCTAAAGTTAATTTTTAATGTTATGAGATAGTGAAAATGTTGATATGGGTTTATTGAATTCAGTATCAGTCGCACTTAAGCACTTGACGTGTCTCTTCTATGCAAATTATCTGAGAGGACCATAAGTCATTTTTAATAAATGTGGGGAAAGGGTCTGAGGTGAAATGAGGTTGGTGGTTGGGGCTCAGATTCTAATAAGATAAATTAAGGCTACTCACTCAGCTAACACTCAGTGCAGTTGTCAGCACTCCTGGTTTTAAAAAGGAGAAGATCGAAGAAAAGATTTAAAGATGAATGAGCCATGTGGGCTAAAACCCCCTCTCCTTTCAATAGGTAGTGATTCTGCAGGGTCAAAGTTGAGGAGTGATGGGAAGAGTATTAAGAAATCTAGCAGTTTAGAATGGAGATATATTCTCACAGACATGAATTATATCTTCAAAAGGTATAAATTTGGATTCAAAAGGGCTACTTTTTCTGGACATTAGCAGAGAAGTGGCCTGATCCTTGAACCTAAGTCTGGGTCTTCAAGTTTCCAATATGTTTCCAAATTTTGGTGCAAACTTGTGCAGTTCTGTAACCCATTCTCATGGAGTCCTCCACATTACTTCAGAGAGCTACATATATGAAAGCACCATAGAACAGGATCTTAAAATTTCAGATTGCATATTTGATAAATTACACCACTGAAGCCATAGTGTTAATTCTCTACTGTGATGTTTATAGAGTAGCTGGTATAACACATATAGAACACTGTAAATAGGTCAGGTTTTATTGTTTATTTTAACAAATGGATAGGGTTGCATTAGCATTGTAGAAAATGTATAAATATTGATTTGAAAACCTGGTGTGCACAATAGAAGAGCAACCCTTGTAACCCTTTTAGAGAAACCCAGCCATAAATAAAGTTCATCTCCATTTTTCAACAAAACAATTAATACATAATTCATCCCAAAAGCGTTATCATGCCTATTGCTAACAATGACAACTGAAGTATTCCAACACTGCTAACACTACTCTGTGAAGTCTATTTTTATTTGTATGTCTGAAGAAGGGACATAATGGTATGTACTGCAACTGCATTTTATTTGTGGTGGGATCTATAAGGGTAACTTTTAATAGCTCTGCATGGGCTGAGTGCTAAAGGATACAACTGACAAATGTTTGTATTATTCTGACCATGTGAAAACAAAATCAATAAATGCATTTTTGGAACTAAGGAAACAGTTATGTATTGTCTTAGGTCATGTATTTTTCATTTACTTTATATCTTCCTGTATGCAAAAAGCTCTGTACAAAAATAATAATGGTATACAGCTTATATAATCAGAGTTTTTTCTTATTACATAAACTTTGTTTAAATAGGATATTAATTGGTTGACTGCAGTGCATAGAATTCACAATAGTCGAAAGTATCCAAAAGTTTAGGAGATTAATTTCATTTTAGATGGATGCCAGACACTATCTAAGCTTTCTGCTCTGGGAATTGGGTTTGAAATCTCATGAGCAGGACTTCTAGTTAAATTGCCAGTACTCTCCTTCTCTACCAAGACTAAAAGACAGTAAATAACTAGCATCTCAGTATATAGTGTGAATAAAAGAGGGAAAGGGTGCAGGGAATTTTTTCAAAGATCCTTCCCAGCTATGAGAAGGATCTAAACAAATAAGTTGTTTAGATGCATCTCAGGTACCTGTCATACCACAACCCAGGGGAGACCAATGAAGAGAACAGCAACCACATTAGTAAATCTTCAGGGCCAGCAACTGGTTTCTGCATATGGATGGCAACATGTGTTGGCTTGAAGAAGAAAAACAACAGAGAGATATCAAAAGATAAACATTAAATTCATCTAGGGATAAAATAAAAGCATGGATGTCCTAGCATCATTTGCCAAAGTTTTGATACCATTTTGAAAATAGTAAACTATTTTTGAAAATAGACATTTTGACACCATTTGAAAATAACAGACTTTGACACCAGAGGTCCTACTAAATTTTGGAACAGACAAATTTCTCCACTGAAAGGCTATTTTTTTTTACTGAAAAATAGTAGCAAAACAATTATTTTAAGAAACCTTTTTGGCTTTGTTAACAAAGACTTTGATACTTGACTGTATTTTATCTTCTGTTCATTTTATAAGTTCACATGCAGACCAAGTAAATCAGAATTTGCTTTTCAGACATCACAGAACAGAAGAGAACAACATTTGCTGCTCAGTGAACCTCAAAGTGTCAACCTGGCTATAATAGGAAGGTTTTGTCTGCATTCACCAAACTCTAAAAAACTGCATGCTCTGTTTTAATGGATATTCTTCATACTTTCATACTATACACAGAAATGGGAAGACATGTATAGAGGACACATGATTCCATTGTAAAATCTATACATTTAATAAAATAAGTCCCATTTTGACTCATTTAGGGTGAGGAGATGTAAGCACACTTTTATGCAGGCCCATACAAAAAAATCTCACAATCTGAATAATTAAAGAAGGAAAAATTATGTGTTCTAACAAATTTGATAAGTTATAGGTTTAGATGAAATTTCATAAAATTGTAATATGATTGAAGTGTTGAAATATTGACACAGAAATGTGCATTAATGTTTGGAAATGAATCTTCACTTTATCCTTCTCAGCTTGTATCTTGAGAAGATATCCTTAAAAATAGTCTGTACTAAAAAAGCAGTTGGATTGCAACTCTTTAGTCTATTTAGAAACATAACTATTAGATTTGGCTTGATTTTATGGAGGTCTACAAACCTTAAGATTGAAAAATAATTGGACAAGAATACTGTTTCTATAATTGTGTGAATATTTGAAATATAGCTGTCCGGCATCTGAGATAATTCCAATACTATATTAATAAAACTTCAGTGAAAACTGGGATTTTATTTTAAATTATTTTATTTATTCTTATTTCTAATACTTGAACTTGAGTGATTTGCAGTGAAAAGATAAATAGTGAAATTTCCTGTATATGGGTGGGACGTCCTAGGTAATATTTTAAAAAATGCTCTGAAGGTTCCTCTTTCATTAATTTAGTAATTTAATTTTTTGATCTATTTTTAAACAGAATGCTAAATGTAATAAAACAAAAAATATTTGCACCTAACACACAATGCAAGCTAGATGTATGTGTCTTAAAAACTTCCTGTGGGATAAGATAAGATTATTTGCTTTCATCTTATGATGAAATGAATAATAAATATCTTTCAAACATGGGATATTTTTATTTTATATATAAATAAAAGCAGAAAAATTTCACCCGTGTCTATACCACTACAGAGAGGAATGAAATCAGGATGGAAATTAAAATAAATATTATCAGAAAATGGTCATGATTCAATAAGAATTTTAAGAGTTTAAGTCATTTTATTTGAAGAATCCAAAGACCTTTCTTGGATGAAAGCTTCTCTTGAAAAGATATGTGAATTCCCATCACATCTTCTGCTTCTTGGTTTTGGAAGAGTTCTAGATATACTTCCGAAGGAAAATTATATCCATAAAGTACAATACCTTTTTTCTCACCACCAGGTTGCCTCTGCTCTCTGTTGCACTCTGTTCATTATGAGCACAGTTCCTCTCTTTTTAAATTGATTTTTAAATGTTTCTACCTTCTGCTAAAGTGATATAATTCTCTCTGAGATGCTGTACCTTCAGTCTTCTGATCTATACTGCCTAAATTGTGATATGAGAGATAAACAGCTTTAAAAACTGTATTCTTTCTCTACCAGAACAGCAATTATTGCTGAGATTGTTCTCAGCAATAATCTAAATCTCATCTAGAGGGAACAGAGGAATATTATACCACAGAGAAAGATGCAAAAAATAGCTAAATGATATTATAGGTCTTCCCTAAAATTTCTCTTTAAATGGACAATTCTATTCTCTGTGAGAATTGTTCATGATTAAGATAAAAATTGATCCTCATATTTGATCCTGGCTGTTCACAATGAAAACAAGATATCATATACAAAATATAGGCAGTTGTTGTGGAGCCATTGTGGTGGACATGACACAAAAAAGTAACTTAACCTGTAAGGTAAAGTTAAAACTTGAAGTTTATTTTCTTATTATATAATATAAAATATTAACATAAAGTTAATATTTTCAGATGAAAATATTTCTTATACAACACATTTCAGAGAACTAAATGTGAATACTACAATAGGTGTGTATCAAGTTACTGGACAGCAGGTCTTCAGGTACAATTAAGTGTCATGGAATGATCTGAATTATTGAAATTTTTATAGTCAAAGGAAATATTTGCATGTGTGTGCATGCACAGATCTCCACTTACAGTCAATAACAGCTACTTTTTATGTGACTTCCTTCATGTCTGTCAATAGGTATGGGAATTTTGTCCGTAATCTAGCTTCTCTCAAAAGAGAAAAGAGAAATAAGATAACCAAAATATCCAAAAATTACAATCATTAAAAATATCACATTAAACCATGAAACATTAAGGATTATTAATATAATTGATTTAGGGCTCCAGTTCAGTAGGTTTTTCCTTTTTATTTAGCAGATTGCAGAAGATATGTTTAAATACAAAGTTTCTTCTTCAAAAAATAACTTCAACTGGCTTTTAAGAAACATGATTCCAGTATCATTTGAGATCTGTGTTACCTAATACTCAGATTCAGTATATAACTAATACAAATTTGTGTTATTATTTTAAAAATTCTCATATAGATGCTATGTCTCCTATATAGATATCACATAAAAGAAACATATGTACTCTTAGAGGTAGATTCTATTTTTAATATTTTTAATCTCTGAACAGTTTCTGAATTTGCTCTGACTACATTCTTTCATAATTGAAAGGTTCCTAAAGATTTATCCTGTCGCCTTCAATCTTCCTTTTGGAAGCATTACGATCATAATTTAAAATAACATTTCCTCAGTGATTTTTTCTAGCAAGAGCCTGTGTGCATGTCAAATCAAGTATGTCAAAGCAGGTTTCCATAGGATAAATTTCAGTCATTTTCAGCATCTCCAAAAAGGTGCCCATACAGACTTTGTTATTACTCATGCACTTCAATAATAAAAACAGAGATATGGCCATAAAGATTTCTTATATGTTTTACAAAACATAAATGAGAGGAAGGAATACTATTTCCTTCATCTACTGGGAATAAATAGAAAACAGTAGTGGGTATAATAACTACATACTGATTTAGAAAATAGCATTAATAGCTTGCATGCATCAAATTTTGCATAAATAAGCAAATGAAAAAAGCAAATGAGAAACAAGAGTGGATGGTTGGATTTAGAAGACGAGGAAGTTATTGCTGTATTACAGGATACGTGGATGAAAACATTAACTCAGACCTGCTTCAGCTAAAGCCAATGGGAGTTTCACTCCTGGCTTTCAGACTGAATTTTAAACTACTTCGCAGTCCAAAAACATAAATGAAGAATACGGATATGTGCTGGGACAAATACATATGAACAAATAGAAAAAATAATTTCAGAATTCAGCATTAACCATTTTAATTTTAGCTTGAACTGTAAGGATGTTACCATTTTTACATTTTACAACAAAACATTACATTGCAACGAGAGTAATGCAGATGCCATTTCTTAATGATTTCCTGATGCTTTGCTGCACTACAGTACTGGAAGTATTTTAGATTGGGCTTCCTAAATCATGACTATTCCA
Source organism: Anthoscopus minutus (assembly GCA_013399455.1). Classification (NCBI taxonomy): domain Eukaryota; kingdom Metazoa; phylum Chordata; class Aves; order Passeriformes; family Paridae; genus Anthoscopus; species Anthoscopus minutus. The sequence continues at coordinate 25,516 of VWYI01037538.1, read as the reverse complement.
TGTAGGATTCAGTATGACAAAACAGCCCACTTCATACTCTGAAACAAAATATAAAATGCTCATAAATTGAAAATGGGTGGTATATACTTGAAATTGTTGAGAAACAGTAGTTAAAAAGAATTAGTTGAAGGGCCTTATATTTACGTAGTAAGTTAAATATATGATGAGGGAAGAACCCTCCCAGCTGTTCTTGTTTCACAAAGTGAATATTGAATAATTTGACTTTTCTTTGTTTGAATCATGAAGTTTGAATAATTAAACAATAGGTCGTTTGAGCTCTGTTGTGTCATCAACTAATTACTACATTTATGCTTGTCAATAGCAAATCCACAGTAGTATTTTAAATTCCATTTATTGTGTTTTAGCTTAATGCTTACTGTTACTTTTCCTCCACATTTTTTCCCATCATGAAAATTAACCCACAATATATCTTTCTGGAAAGAAAATAAACAGCTCCCTTGCCAAGCCTTTCATTACACTGCTGCTTTCCATCATGAATTGTGGTCTAACAGTAGCCTAGTAAAAAGCCAGGGCCTTTGAAGTGTTGTGCTAATTTGATTAATACGTAGTTACATCCTGTTATGATGCACTTTGCCTTATGCATTTTAAATGGAAAATGCAGAGTGGATTACATTTGTGTTAAAACACAGCATACTAAATGAACACCATTGAACGTGTTCTATAATAACAACTGCAATCACTTTAAACATATAAAAGGTTATTGCTTGCAGGTTAATGATAATTGTACCAAAATACATTATTTTATAACAATTAAAAGGTCAATATAAATACTAATGAGATTCACACAGCTGCAATGAGAAATACCTGGTTTAAATACCAGGTATTGAATAAAACACAACAAAATACCAGGTATTGAATAAAACACAACAAACGGGAAAATTCAGAAAAACATTTAGAAAAATCTGAACTCTGTGTCCTTCTGCTCATCCCCATAAATACTTTGGGACTTGAAGTCATGGTTAATTCATCTTCTGTCCTAACAGAAAAAAATTCTATGTGCTTTTCCCGTCTGTTTAAATGAAGACTTAAATTCAGCTTCTGAGTTGGTTAGTATAAATTTTCTGCCTCCTGACAGAAAACACTATTACATTGCACTATTGCATGTATTTGGTTTGTTTCTTTCACTTATCTTTTTGATATATTAAATACATTGTTTTATCATAATACCTTGAGATGTCAATAATTACCTCAGAATAAGGCACAGATTAAATTTCAAGTCTACTGACAGCCAAAGATGTAAGCAAATCTAACTTTGTACTTTAAGCATGTACCAATACACTTTAAAGAGTTACATTATTCTTGCACCTACTAAATTTTCTAGCAACTTAGTTCAGTAAAATTGTTTCCAGAACCAGAAGGAAGCACCTTATCAGAACTCTGTCCTCTTGTTTATTTGCACTAAAACAGATAAAATATCAACAATCAATGATGGCCCCAAAAACCTAAGTATACTTAAAAAAAATTAGAGCTATTGGTTATGATGTGCACAGGAACACAGTGCACACAGATTACGTTTCGCTTTTTACAGCTCTGCTTGAATGCAGAAAGCTGTCATTCTATTAACTCAATGTATTTCCATATATTTCAGTCTTTGGTGTCACTATATTTCTTATTTGCTTAATCTTCAATGCTAACCTGACACTTCTTTTAATATATATTTTAGTTGAAAAAAGATGCATTGTGGAATATAGCATCCTTGTTATTGAAGAAGAAGTCTGGCAAAATGCAGAGAATTTGATTAAAAAACATTAAATCACTGAGCAGTAAAATAAAATGTGAAGCTTATTTCTGCGTATTGTATGAATTTGTTGGCAAATTCAAGGTGGCAGACACTTGTTATTCCATCTACCTCCCTCCAGGGAGAGACAGTATGTCTGCATGTGTTTCTAATTTATTTTTAAACAGTTTAATTAATGCTTCTTACTTATTCATTTGAAAAAACATAGTCATAATGTTTAATTTGTATTCCTGAAATTCGGTAGAATTGCTTTCTTTACTCAGTACAGATTTCTCTGCTTCGTTTCTATTCAGTCAGTAAATAATGCTGTCCAAACCTTTTTCTTATAGAACTTTCATATGTTTGCAGTTTTGTAAAGTTTCCTGTCTTTCACTGGCAAAAATTATACTGTTAACTGCTACTTAATCTCAGAAGAAATATTCACCATCGTGTTTTAAATATTTTCTCAGTTTTCTAAGTTCTTCAGTATTTCTAAGTCATATATCATGCAATGGTTATGGAAACCATCTATGGATCGACTGAGAGAACACTTTTGAGAATATCTATAACTCAAATTATTTATATAATGAGATACTAATCCGATCAGACTGCAATATCTGCAAAGACCTTTGTCTACATGGGTTGTTGGACCAGAATCAGATAGTACTATTTCTTTTCCTTTCCTGGTATTTCCAATATGCATTTCACTGACAGCACGTGGAAAAAAGCCCTCACCTGTCTATTGAAAAATCTCAGTTGTAGTTCTACACCAAGAGACTGAAATTTGTCCCTTTTTTTCTGGTTCTTGTCACTAGTTCACAAACTTATAAATTATGTAATGCCCTTGTATGATGACTCTTTTGAGCATTTCTTTTACACATCCTGAGGTTTCAAGAATAAGATAAATCTGTCTTGCTGGTATACATCACATATATGCTGACACGTAAGTATATCATCATCAGAAACATCACCTAAGCTAATAATGACTACTGAAAATAAAGTGACTGTCTCAGATTCCAGTCTTTAATGAATAACTTTAAAGAGAAATACTAAGTGTAGGCTCTGGCTCACATTATAAATGAATAGAACACTTTTATAATAGCTTAATATAGCATAAAGCATTGTAAACCAAGACCAGTGTATTTTAAAATTTAATTGAGATTTTAATATTTCAGAAGATTTTTGAAAGGTATTTCAAGAAAATCAATGAACAAAATAATCCTGAATAGATTAATTGAACTTTTAATTATGATTATCACCAGCAAATAAATCTGAACAGTGAAAGACTATTCTTTTATACTATCAAACCTTTATAAAACTATTTTATCTTACCAAAAGACACACTGATTTCTGACCTTGAAAGAAAGAAGACATGATCTTAGCGTGACTGATAATCTGGGAAAAGATTCTCCTCCTTATACCCTCCTGTTTTCTCTTCAAAGAAGATTCAGAATATGCCTGAAAAAGTAGACTTGAACTTAGGAACCATCAAAAGTATCCAAAAATCATCACCGGTATGAGTTAAAGGAGAATGTTGTCTTGCTGGTGAATGAAATCCCTTGGAGACTGATACCTTTTCACCAGAAAACTATGAATATTTCCCCAGAAAATACTAGATGTGTTCTTTATTATTTGTATTATAAGTCTGAATAACATCAATGTTATTTTAAAGATATTTAGAAGCCCACGAAGAATAAAACAATAATATTTCTTGGTTCTTAATCACATTCAATACATAACTCCCACCTAAGCTTTCAATTTTGCTGAGGTTCTGAGAGAATTGAAGTCCAGGTGGGTCACAATATTTTATATTTCTTCAGTGGATGCATTGAAGTTGCTTACTTCTCAGAATTTCTCAAACCAGTGCCTTTACAAGCTAGTCGCTCTTGCCACTAATGCTTCTTCAACATTTTACCAGGGAAGACTTTTTGAAGAAAAATATTTATTTCCTTCTGAGATCCAGCACAATCTACTGTAACCAGATAAGGTCTTTAAGACAAAGTAATAATCTTTCATAATCAAAGACAGTGTGATTCTTTCAAAATAGAACTTTTATTCTGACCTATTGAAATACAAACACACAAATACATTACACTCATTAAGGATTTATAAGCCCAACCAGATCTGTAACCATACTAACCATATACTGAAGAAAAACTAAATCAAACCTTCACAGATTAAAGTTTGCATACCTGATACCTCCAACCCATGGGAAGGATGGACGGGTCCAGAGGGTGGTGGATGAAGATAAATCCAGTTGGCGGCCATCACCAGTAGTGCTCTTCAGAGGTCAGTGCTGGGGACGGTCATGCTTAATATCTTTGCTGATGAGCTCAATGAGGGGATCAAGTGCACCCTCAGTTAGTTTGCAGGTGACACCACTTTAGGTGGGAGTGTTGATCTGCTGGAGAGCAGGCAGGCTCTGCAGAGGGATCTGGACAGGCTGGATCATGGGCTGAGGCCAATGGTGTGAGGTGCAGCAAGGCCCAGGGCCAGGTCCTGCCCTTGGGTCACAGCAACCCCAGGCAGTGCCACAGGCTGGGACAGAGTGGCTGGAAAGGAGCTGGGGGTGCTGGTGGCAGCAGCTGAAGGTGAGCCAGGGTGTGCCCAGGTGGCCAAGAAGGCCAANGGAGTGTATATATATATATATATATATCGAGAGAACTTTTAAATCCCTGGAACTAGCTGAAAAGAGGTTGCAATGCGATGAGTTTTCAGTCTCTTGTCTCAGAAAACAAGTTGTGCCACAGGAGATTCAGACTGGATATTAGAGGAAATTTCTTCATGGAAATTTTAACAGGCTGACCAAAGGAGCAGTTAAGTCACCATCCCTACAGGTATTTAAAAGATACGTAGATGCGGCACTTTGGACGTGGTTTAATGTTGAACTTGGCAGTGTTAGGTCAATAATTAGACCAGATTACTTTAGAGGAGTTTTCCAATCTAAATAATCCTGTGACTAAGAATGTACCACTTGGCCCTGTAGTTCTTTATCAGCCTATAACAATATTTTTCTGCAGCAGTTTCCTGGACTGAGTCTAGCCTCAAGGCTGTTTTCTTCTGCTACTCTACTGGTTTCCTCTACTGGTTACCTGGTACCTGTAGAGGAAACATAACCTTACTTCTGAAGTACCTCAATATTCAGCTGAGATATTCAGAAGAGTCATGACACAGGACTTAAAAACTAACAAAAAAAATTTCGAGACTCAGTCACATGTCTTTGGTGCCTGCATTTCTCAGTTTGGTTCAAATAGCAAAAAATACAAAACCTGTGTTCTTACATTTTACAGATTAATATCTATAAAGCAATAGACACACACTGTTTACTTACCATTCATAATAAATATAAGAAAGCTTTACACTGAATGTAAATTCAAACACAAGGACTTAAGTAATCAAGTATTTTAAATCACTCCAATTAATCACTAGAATATTTTAAAGCATCTGGTTTCAGCATATTTTGCAGAGAAAATGTCTTTTACTCAAACTAACTTCTCTCTGGTCTATGTGTAATTCATGAACCTTTAAACATTATGGGATTATAGAGAGCTAAACTGACATTTTTACTTTCACTTAGCAGCCTGAATAATTGGTACACTCCAAGCATTTTAAATACTGAAGTAATCATTGCTTTGAATTCATCTTGTGATGTCATAGCAGCTGACGATTAACATAATAAATTTCAAGAATATGAAAGCCTAAAAAGAATGTTAGATATATCTTATGCTTAATACATAACAATTAAACGATCTATAACTAGCTGTATATTCCGATGTTAACTTTAATGAAATGTTTTTTAAATGTATAATGTATTGTTACTTGCTTTCCACTTAAGGGCAAGAAGAGAATTCAGTGTGTTTTTATCAGAATCAGAAAGAAATTTATTGGAAAAATTTGAAACTTAATATCTTGAATAAATTGGAACTTCAGTGATGAAAAATAAAAATTTTACTTTAAGTGTTGGAAACTGACACAATTTTCCCTGGAAGCCAGTCACAGTCAAGTAACAAACAACTGCAGCATGTATCAACTGAAATCTAACATGAAAACACAGTTGGCAGCTCTTTCCTAAGAGACGTTGGAGTAGAAGACATATAGCCACCCCAACAACCAGCACATGTTGCAGGTCTTGATCTGATGGTTCAGAAAAGTACGATGCCTTGAAGGAGTAAATCAGATCTGTCACAGCTACAAAATTTCTGGAATAACTCTCCACAATTTAGAGTATTGCAACTTCTCTCCTAAAGATTTCCTCTGGTTAATGGAATGTGAACAAATATGATATCTATGTTCGATAGATATTGAATAGAAGGAGAAGGCATCCATCAAAACAGAAGATCAAAAGTTGAGTATTGTCTTTGGTTCCTCCTAAATAAGCTCTGAAATATTGCTGCCAGTTGAAGAAACATCAGCAAAATAGGAATTACGGACGTTTTAGCTCAGAGTTGTTTTTTTCCATATTAGGTTGTATGGACCTGTGTTATGAGTGTTGAACATATTGGGATGATTTTGTTATTGCCAAGCAGCTCTTAGACAGAGTCAAAGCCTTCTTTGTCTTATCCTGTCCCACCACTGAGTGGGATGGGAATGCACAAGAACTTGGCAGGGGACACAGCCAGGATAGGTGACCCCAGCTGGCCACAAGGACATTGTGTACTGTCATACATAAAGCTGAAGGAAGGAGGAGAAAGGATGAGAGAATCAGAGGGACCACTGTTACATGTGATGAAGCCCTGCTGACCTGAGGATGGCTGACATCTCCTTGCCCATGGGGAGCAGTGAATGAATCGCTTGTTTTGCTCTGTGTGTGTTCACAGCTTTTACTTTCCCTATTAAATTGTCTGTATCTCAACCTATGAGTTTTCTCCGGTTTGCACTTCTGATTTCTTTCCCTATCTGCTGTGGGAGGATGAATGAGTGGCTGTGTGTTGTCAGCTTGGGTTAAAACATGACACACCCATGACAGACGGGTGGATGGAAATCATGTTGCCCTTCATAGACCAAGAAAGTCATTGAATGCCAACACATTGAGATGGGAGGGAAGTCCTATGGTCCTTCTGAAAAAACCTTAATTGTTTTAGGAAAAAGAAAGTGGCTTAAAAAAGAAAGTGGCTTAAAAAAGAAAGAGTAAGAGAGGTTGCTTTTCCCAGCCACAAACCACACAGAGATAGTGTTTGTATGCAAAAATAGTTATTCAGATACTTCTTTTGGACTGATTTCCAACTGCTGTTGCCAGTCAGCCTTCTCTCCTGGTCATTTAGATGAATATCAGAAACCACAGCAGGGAGAGATTTCATTTGGTGCAGAATCTTTTTGAAAGGAATGCAGAAAGGAGGATGGACTGTTTAGTCTTAGTATTCTTCCACTAGAAGAGGGTCCATTGCTCATAAAGCCTCAGAAGTTCTTCTTTCACCTCCAAAATCAGATTTATTCTTGATCTTTCCATTTCTCCTCTCTGGGTTTTGTTGGCTGATATACGAGGTTTGGAGCTCTATATGATTACAAAAATTGTAAAAATGTGGTGGTATTTAGGATTGCAATGCCAAAACCCTTGTCAAAGATGGAATGCAAATAAGAGATTGCTGACAATGCATAAGAAGCATCAGTAGAAGTTGATCTGATCTGATAACTGTTTCAAGATAAACCTCACTAAAAATAGAAAATGCATAGCATGAAATTATTTTTTATGTTGCAGCAGTACAAAAGATTTCATTTTTATTACAGTAGCACAAACATTCACAAGGAAGACTGACACGTTCTTGCTTTGGCTACACTATAATCACTGACCACAGAAAGGACTTTCTTGGAAAATAGCTTGCTCTAACTCAGAGGAAATATCCTTTACTTATTAATTTATAATATATATAATATATTTATAATATATGTATATGATAAAACAAAATAAATCAATTAAGCTTTTGAAGCCACCACAGTAAGCAGGGTAATTGTTGATTGTCTTCAGTTTGATAATGGATTACACAGGAAACAGATCTGGGAAATACATAAGACCACACAACTGCCAAGCAATGATCATGATAGAAGCATGATTAAGCTGCAGTTCCAAGTAAATAATGGCAGTGTCAAAAACTCCCATGATAGCAGTCTAAAAACAAGACATGTTCTTTACTGCAGAGGAAGAGGTTTTACATTTTCTAAAATGAATGAAAGAATGTTTACATATGGATAATTACCATAAGGCTGACTGGAGTTTATGCAAAATAAATCACTCAAAAATGCCTGTCACTTGGCATGATGAAAAACAATACAAAAATGGAATTAGCCATAAATGTAATTCTATCAGACCATCTAAGTACAAAAGTACCGAATTATTTTTAATGTGCAATTGTTTTGTTGATTGTTTTAATTGCTGAGGAACTCAGAGATCTGCAAGATGCCTTCTGCAGAAGGAATAGTGCGGTATTTCATCAACTACAACAGCAAATTAAAGTGTTGTTCCACAAGATTCACTTATTGCCAAAATTGCCTATATTAGTTTTTTCTATATTGCCGTCAGTGTATTCTATCTTCCTATAAGTGGAGAAACAACTGAAGAATTGATTGAAAGGGACATATTTATCTCCTGTCATCACTGATGCTTAAAACTCTAGAAACACAAAAATATTGATGGAAGTCCCTTGCTATTAGAGAGAGAAAAAGAACAAATTATTATTTTTTTCATTATTTAAAACATGAAATGGCATTAAAAGTAATTTTAAATGTGGAATGTATATTAAAATTTAAAATTTAAAATTTTAGAAGTTGCCATCCACAAATTATAGTGTCAACTCTACCAGGTAGAATTTTTAAAAAATTAATGGGTAATGAAAGTTCATAATCTCATTCTTTCTATTTAAAATATTTTATTTCTTTTAAATCCAATTCCTTTTTTTCCCATTCTTCAGAATATTTTCAAAGTCTTAGAAGGTATATCTTTATATCCACCTTAAATAAATGTAAAATTCTGAGATACAGAACCGAAAAGTTATTGATATCTATACCTTTTAATTAAAACACAGAGGAACAAACTTCACAATGTTTTCAAATACACAAAAAATCACTTTAGTATTTTATCTGGATAGCGGCCTGTTGAAATAGCTAAATACTTTAAGGGTGAGTGCTAAGGCACTTCTCACAGATGAATATGGCATCTCCCAGTAAAAAAGGGGTTTTTTATGACACAGTCTTAAAATTAGAATAGTCTGATCTGGTGTGTGATTAAATTTATAACATAATGCATTTTGCTGAAGGATAAATTATTGATGACACTATCCTTAGTCATAAATGTAAATCTATTCCAAAAAATACATCACAGCAAAGCTGAAAAAAGGAATGAAAGTTGAGTTTTATTTATTGCCTCTCATATACTTTCAAATTATTTTCCATCAAACAAATTACTGAAGGCCAATACTGCTTCTTCATCTAAAAAAATCCAGACTTTCCAGAAAACAGTAACATTAATGAAGGCTGGAAACATGACAAAAACCTGGATGAAGATTGAGGAATTTTTAGATGAATATAACACATTGTTAAACTCCATGGGCTGTTTGACCTTTCTTTCAACAACGAGTATGATGTGAATATGTGTTATGATGCCTTGTCACCCTTTACTTCTAGAGGTGTTTTAAAACTTACAGAGCATGTTACATACACTTTAGATTCATTTGTATAAATAAAGTAGGTATTTTCCTTTAGCAGACATATTAGGATAGTCAGAGAAGCCTGCCAAATGCCAAATTAATTGTGAATTCCCAAACAAATTTAGTTCTAATTTTAAATGCAAGTCATTTCATTAACTCCTTTCTGGAAAAAAAAACCCAACAAACTAAACTAAATTATATAGAATCTTCTCAGTGTTGTGGTATCTCCTAGCTGGATTGTACACTAAAGATGATAGAAATTTACTTTTGGAAGTTTTGTTAGCATGCCCTTTAAAGTATTGTGTCTGTGTCAGTCTTCTGATGAAAGAACAATAGCTGCTTGGCATTTTTGTGTTTTCTACTCACAGTGTGCATAAAAATAACACAAAAACAATTAATAATAATTAGATTTTATAAACAAGTTAATTAATTGATTTGTCTTTTGGAGTCAGCATGAACAGCAATCTTGCCTACTGCCCTATGAGCAGTATATCTATTTTTTGCTGCTTTTTGTGAAAAATTAGATGGCCAAGTAGCAACCTTACTCCAGTATGAGTTATTTGTAGTTTTGCTGCAAAATAACAAGAGCTTGCAACAAAGCAATACAAACACAGCATGAGATTTTATGAGTGCTGAATCTTGATGGAGGAAGATAAACAAGTCATGAAAAATGTCCCAAAGGACTGAATGTTTTTCAGTGGTTTTTTTTTCCCAAATGTAGAATGAAATCCTAAAGCATTTGTTTCTAAAATCTCTGCTATAAACTCTCCCTTCCCTATAATCTCGTCAGCTCTGGGGCAGCAGAATCTCTAAGGTCAGCCTTTCTGTTAACTACAGCGCTTATATTTCTCCTCTATTTCTTGGCAGTAGAAAGGAATGGATGATTTATTTTTAGTGAGTTGCTCAACCCAGCACAAGGAACTCAGTAAGTGACTTTTTTTTTTTTAAACTGTCAGGATTGCCAGCAATAGCACTGCTCACAGTAGTATTAACTGCATCTATAAACCCCAGCACCACTTCTCTTGGCTCAGCCACAGTCGTATGTTCTTCAAATTTCTTTCTGATATTTCAGGCTCTCTTTTCCACAACATGATGAGTAATGTGTGAGATAAACTGGCATGTGTTATGAGACCAGCACAGCATGCATGGGTGAATTAGCTACCTTATCAGTATAAATGACAAAAAAGTTTTCTGACCCATAACATATGTTTAGCTGAGAGGAGAAAGATGCAAGAGAAATCAGTAATGACATGATACTGCTACTCCATCTTAAAACAGATATTTCTTTTAATAAAATAAGAATAGTAACCAGAAAACAAGCAGCTGTTTAAGTTCACTATTCCTTCCTTAAAAAGAATAAAAAAGTTTCTTTGGGAAATTAAAGCTTTTTAAAGAACTCTCTCCTCTGTTCCCAGGCCAAGCAATTTAAATTTTCACTCTATCTTAAGGGGAATTTATTTGCTAAAATATGCCTAGAATTGACTGAAGGTGAGGAATTGATGCTACAGCAGTCATATCAGAAATCTATCTTTCCACAAATAAACCTTCAGATACAAAATAAAAATCCCTAAAATCAAAAACAGTACTAAAGCAGAACATAGAAAACTGTGTGCTGTTTGCTTTAAGTGATGTTATAGAAAGGATACCATTAAAAAGTTTTGTGATCGTACAGATGATTTTTAACACTGAGTTGTCTAATATAGTAGTCCATAAAAAGGAAATAGAAAGTAAACTTTGTTGTCTATGGAAATCACTCTTTAAAAGGTTCTTTCAATTACAATATATCGAAGCATGTCTGCAAATGCTGACTGCAGTACTAAGTTCATTTTACAACTAAGACATGAATGCTGGAAGTGTAGACCCCAGGCAGATGAGATTGGCAACACCATTTGTTAAATCATGAGGAAGGCACCTTTGTGCTCTCTTTCTTTCTGTCTTGCACATTTCAGGAAGTTATACATAAACAGTTCGAAAATTCTTTCATTATCATTACTCCAACCTTCTCAAAAGAGTCTTTTGTCACATTCCTGTTCTCACAGTGCAAGGCTGATGCCACAGTGCAGGGTCACAGCAACCTCCCTCTGCACATGGTGTGGGTCACAGCCCTCAGGAGCCTCTCCCTCTGCAAGGGGTAGCTGGGCTTTGAAACATAGCTGCTTCAGAGAGAAGTACAACACCCAGTTCCCCTCTGCCCTCCTCTGCTCCTCTGCTCTGCCCTTGTGGCATCCTTGGTTTTCTACTTGAGCTAGGGGTTACTTGGGATGGGCTCTTCTCTTCAGGGTCCAACACCTCAGCAGCTGCTCTTCTGCACTCTGGTAATACTGAGCACACAGGCAGGGGTGTCCTCTTGGCTTTGCTACTGTGACAGGACAAGTCTCTGAAAGCAGCACCCTGTGCTCAGTGGAACCCCACTGACCCCCAGACCTCTCCAGCTCTGGAGGTCCCGCTGTCACACTGGTGGAGACACAGCTGTGCACCAAGGCAGGCAGAGGCTGTCCACAGAGTGAGGCACTGCAAAACGTGAGGAAGGCGATGTTTCACTGGGGGCAGAGCTTCCAGCGAGCGGCTCTCACAGCTGCTTATTGGCAGATTTGCTGAGTCCACGTGGGATTCCTGACATTTCCTCATTTCCTCCCACCAGGTCTGAGTTCAGGTAAATAAACTGTAAATGACAAGGGGAAAGGCCAGGAAAGGGTTCCGGCTGTCATCATGCAAATACAGAATGCTTTTGACTGCAGCTATACTCCATTTATATTAACAAATTGAAACACAAAGTCACATTTGTGCAAAAAATACTAAAGAGCTGCTCTGTCAGAAAATTATTCACAAAACCATTATTGTTTATGTTATATTCTTTCTTTATATATTTACAGTATAAGCTCAGCAAAGTCATTCCTGCAGAAGATAAAAAAGATAATTTTTTGATCACTTTTATGGCACTAATGAACGGTAAAAAAGAAGGTACATACCGGTCATCAGATATAACTCCATCACCTCCCAGTCTCATTGAACAGCAAAGCAATCTATTCATACGTTAATTATTTATATTGAAAGACTCCATAATGTTGTAATAAAGTAGGATGAAAAATGTTATTTACATTTTGGCATCACAATAACTTGGCTATCTCCACTATTACTGACACAAGGAGTGCAAACAAACTTCAGCTGGTAGATCTAAATGCCAGACAAGGTCTGATTTTGACACAGCAGCTTCAACCTTCTGTTCAGTAAAATAACTTTATGGTTACCCTGACAGTAAAACTCGGTAATACACATAGAGCAAATTTAGGTTATTCATTTTGATATTCAATTCAGTTCAATATCCCCATGTAGTCATATTGCTTAAATGTGTGCTGTATTGCTGCATGAAAGTATTTTAAAATCAGACTTTTTGCATCCAAAAATATGCTTCTTGTGAAATACTTCATTTTTTGGGTATTCCTGTTGGAAATATAAGCCATAAAACAAGAGCTTCCTATTTAAATTGCTGTTGTTAGACTTCAGAGTCAACACCCACAAATAAATTCAGGAGACTGAATTAATCCACTTCACATCCCAGAACTTCTGCTTTCAGCTTTGAGGTTTCAAATGCAGGTTCTTCATGACTGAACCATTCCTGTGGGTTCCCATGTGGACAAGAGATCACCCTCTGTTTTTGTTTCAGGCATGGTGATAAGCAACAGAGAGTTTAGGTGACTTACCAATTGCAGTCTTGATCTAAGAGGAGTCCAATACTTCCTCTGGAGCTTTAATGCTTATTTACATTAAGGTACTTCTAATGAAAAAGAATATCTTGCGTAGGGCAAATATGTTTAATGTTTACTGCCTTTATTACATAGTAACTATTCTCCTTAAAAAAATATTTACCTCAATCTGAAAGCCCTCCTCATTTTAAAATAACACTAAGCTAGTTTACATAGAGACTTTACAATCACATTATTTTTCAATAACTTATTTTCATTGATCGGTCTAACAGTTTGACATGTTATTTATGGGCTACTGTGATGAATCACATCCGTTTCCAAGGTAAAGTAAGCAAATTCTCTGTTTATAGGATTAAAGTTGAAGGTCAAACTTTGATTATATTTTCTGTTCTACTACAGCAATATAAAGCAAGGCCTTTAGACTTCAGGCAACCAGTCATATGAGATGCTTTTATATTTAAATTTGACCACAAATTTTGATTAAATCAAAATTAACATCTGAGAAGCAGGAACCTAGGAGATAACTGCAATAGGCTCTGAGAGGAATTTATTTTGTATTTTGAATATGCATTTTAAATTTTCTTTTACCTTGCAAAGAGGATTTACTTACTTATGATCTTTTTTGAGAAAAGGTTATATCTACTGGAGTGTGAGAGCTGGGAAAACACTAACCTTCAATGCTTATGGTGTTTTGTATTTATCTAACTCATTGGCCACTGCTGTTGAACATCTACCCATGTATACTTATGAGTTGGGCATTGGCAGGTGCAAGTGAAATTTGCTTTGCCCAGAAATGTAATGTATGAACAACATTTTAACGCCCCTTTTTAGTAACAAATTGTTAAAGTCTGAGTTGGGGTCTCAGAGCTGCTGGAGCACTGGCAACCTTAAAATATAAAGGATGTTGTTGTGCAATCCTGCAATTTATTACCTAGATAGTTTACCCACCTCCATAATACCCACCTCCACTCCAGCAAAAAACAATGCCCAGCATGCTCACATAGCCAGAGGGAGAGGACATAGATGATGGAAACATCTGCATTAAAAGATAAACATGTGCACATGAGAATCCCACCAAAAATATCCCTACTAAATTATTTCACAAGGAACATGAAAGGGAAGATGGTGAAGTTATGTGCTTTCAGTGAGCTGTGGAAAGGTTGCTTAGGAGGCTTCCTTTATGTGATACAACACAAGTATTGTTGCATTTTGATTAGAGGTACTGACCTTACTTCATCATCCAGCTTTATAAACCTGTCGGTGTGCTGGATATCTTTTTTGTCTTGCAAGGATCTATGTCAAGTAATTTGTTATCACATACATTGTTATGCCAAGACTTTGCAAATCCTGGCTTGTGACTGCAGCTATCCTTTTAGATCAGGATTAGGGAATATTTTCGATATATTTCAGTGAAAACAGGCTTGACTCTCTCTTCAAACTAAACTAATCTTTAGATAGGTACTTAAAGGTTATTACACAGGGAGGTTTTGTTGTGGGCAGACTCTGTCCCTTTTAAGCGAGGGGAAGAAGAATCCACTCACACAGGGACATCACCATCCACAGGACTTTCTAGTGCTAGGTTGCTCTAGGGACCTGTACCAGAACTAAAAGTGAACTAGGAAGAATAGGTTAGTACAGAAAGACAGAAATATAAACCACGTTTTGGCACCATGAGTACGGAAGCAGTATCAGAAATGATTGAAAATCACTGTATGTTACTGTTATTGCCATAAATCCAGAAATCTCTATTATACTTCTGGAACCCATGTTGGCCCTTTTTAGCTCTCCTGTATGGATAAGGATGAGCTGAAAGCACACTACGGAAGTCTGTCAGAGCTGACTGCCTTCAGAAGGTCAAGACTGGATGCAGAGATCTCACAGAGTTCCAGAGAGCTGATTAGTGACACGGTTTTTCATTGCTTTAGAGACTCAGAGTGTGCCTTTTAGGACAGGCTTGGGCCTGAGCAAAAGGGGATACATAAACACTCCAGCCCAGGAAAAGCCTCAGGAAGCACAAACTCTGGAAAAGTTTAGCTCAGAGACACAATTTGTACTGAAGCCCATACCTACAAATTGCTAGATACCCCCATGCCTTTTCACTTGCTGAAATAGCAATTTCACCAAAAAAGACAGAATTAAAGTTATACCTGTTTCCTCTCCTGATTATTTGCAGGCTTATAAAGGGGGAAATTTACACCCCATAAAGAAGCCAAAAGTGAGGGTTTTGATAAGGGATTTGCTGAACCCAATACAACTCCCAAAATCTATCCTGTGGATGCCTCCTACCATCAGCTGTGCATAAGTTTAGCAAGGCTTGACCCAAAGTTTATGCAGCTTGAACAAGATGAAAAGTGAAGCCTTTGCTCCTTTTTGTTCTCAGGGAGAGATATGGATGTCACACATAGCTTTGTCCTTACTGAAGAAAATTTTGTGTTCTCTTCAGCAGTTCAATCTTTATCTCTGAGTTTCTGCACCCACACCAATTAAATGATCCCATCTTTAGCATTAAAGAATTTGTCTTGTAAATTAGGTCTTCAGCTTTGAAGTTTAGTGCAATTAAAATCAAATACTGCTAATTAGGAATGCAATGAATCAGTTATTACTCAAATATATTCTGTTAATGGTTTAGGATTACCTCATGAGCAAGAATTTTTAGGACTGGACTCCATACTCATTAAGGGGGAGCCTGTTTTTACTGCTAACTTGAAAACATCAGATGGATCACAACAGGATCCTTACACAGCATAAAGCTGAGCAAATACATAATGTCTTATAGGATCAGAATCCTCCCGAACACATCACTTGTACTTTAGTGATTTCTACTAACAAGGATTAAGCTGTGCAGTTTTCTTGTGTGCTGTGACTTCTGACAACAATAAAATGTTCCCTATTGCCATATGACACAGCCAGGTCCAGATGTGCTATTTTGTTTTGAGATGGTTAAACTTTTTTTGTTACCATGGAGATTATCTACTGAATGGTTTACTTACTGCCTCAAAGCTGTCATCGCATACTGTTTAATTTATAAAGCTGGTCCAAATCTCTGTGGAAAAAAAAGTCACCAGTATTTCTCACAACTTTCTTTGATTTATTTTTCAGTGTCAGCCAAGACATAACATTTATTATGATTCACCTTAGCATGATGACATTTCATTATTCTTACTGAAGAAGATGTTCCTGAAAAAAAAAAGAGATCAAAATCTCCTTAGCCTCCTGGATATCACATAATAAATGAGGGGATCTGTTTTTCTTCAGTGCCTTAATAAGAAATGTTTATGTTTCAGGACCAAGCCCCCACAGAATATTTACAAAATTTGTTGCGAGGTGTTGAGACATAAATCTGAAGTTCAAAACCTATCAAATACAAATGAAGACCTATAAAATATAGTATAAAACAAAATGTCAGAAGAAAAAAATGTAAATGTTTTTAAGAATTACTAAAATCCTTAATTATCTTTCCCATAAATAACACATAAAATTCATGTTATCAAATTGATTTAAGTGTTAGCATCTTAAATATTATAAGTTAATTAAATTGCAGTGTGCTAAAATAAAAAAGCCAGACATTCTAGAGTTGCTATAGACAGCCAGCCAAAGTCCATTATGCTCTTCCTTCAGCAAGCAAGAGAGAAGGACTTAAAACAGCAGCTGCTTTACATAAGAAATTTTTTTCACAAATGAAAACTCTTAATTGAAAGTTACTTTGAATTTCATTATGGTAAATGAATATGAATTTATTTTATTAAGCAGAAAAATGTCTTCCAGAGATCTCACGGAAAACCGAGAGTAAGATATGATTAAAAATAAGATTTGTCAGATGATCTTATCTATAGCTCCTTAGAAAACAGCATCACCCTCATGATTTAATAATAACAATACTTGTTTTATCTTATTCCACAATCTATAGGACATGCTTCTGGAAAGATTAAGAAAAGTGTCCTGGTATACTTACATATAACTGATATTTATTAAAGCATACATATTTACTTTTCTGTGTATTTTTGTATATTAGCATAAAGAAATTTAAATTTATACTGAAACAAAAGAGATCTCATCTCGTACTAAGCAATGTATGTAGAAGGAAGCAGAGTCTTTGAGGCATTTCTATTCTGGGTCTTACACCACTTCTCAAGTCATACAAAGGCAGATGTCACAGGGGTCATATAAAGGTCTCTACTCTGATACTAGCTTTGAGGACAGCTTCTGCGGGAAAACATGCTGAAAGACTGTGTGTTTTAAAAATGTGTAGCCTAGTTTGAATATTAGGACACGAGCAGTTATACAATATCAAGTTATTATAAAATTGTTTATGGTGGCTGCGGAAAGGTATTCTACAAAACAAACATTGCTGCAATCAAGTTCATGCATCAGTGTGAGGAGTCGGTGCATCACACAGCTCGGAAGCACAAAGCTGTTTCATTTCCCCACCTGTATGCGTTCTTAGTCAACCCTGTATCTGAAAACGTCCTTCCCTTGCTTCTACCCAGAGTCACACTCCTCTCTCATTCTCCCATCTGCACATGGAGTGCCAAATGACTACTTGCTCCCTTGTATTTTAGACTAGAGCCAGGGATCTTGCTAGCTACATCTTCACAGTGGTGGCTATTCAGTGACTTTATGCAACTGAACTACTGTCATAAATGTAGGGTGTTTTATTCATTAGGTGATTTTTACTCATGCTATTCCCTGTTCCAGTTGTCAGTGCATTACACAAACACACAGGTCAGCACAGAGCAGAGGAGAGGTGCAAGGGTGGGAATAAAAGGCTGAAAGAATGGACAGGCAAGAAATTATCATGGCAGCAGCAGCTTCAGTTTGCATTCTATTATAGGCTCACTCAATCTCCCTTGAACAGTCCTTTGCTCAGGTCTGTATACCTCCAGCTGTGGCTTCTATTTTCTACAGCTATTTCATAACTAGACACTTAATTGTACTTTTCATTTCATCAGAAGGAAAGAGTTTTAACACATTTGTTGGTCTTAAAATGTTCTGCAGTTTGCCCACAATTCAAAAGTTCATGTAGTGTCTGTCTTAATCACTGCTAGGGCAGCAATGGAAAAGCTCTACAGTGAATAGAGAAGTTGTTTCTAATTAAATAAATAAGTATTTTATTACCTCAGCCAATCTGAAGGTTTTTTTATCAGGAGACAACATTGAACATGTCCCTCTTCTGCTTTGTAAGTCAAGGCTGGAGTCACAAAACGGGAACGGTGCGTTCTACACACCAGGACTGCACAGGTAGGAAGAATGAACCCCTGGAAACATCAGGTATCTGGGGTAGATAGAAGGTGGTAGGTCAGTCTTTTAGCACAGATGGGTTAGGAGGATTACAGCAATCCAGGAAAAAAAGAAAGCAATAGCACATCCAAAGGCTACAATTAGAGCTTGGCAGTGAAAAACTGAAACTGACTTGTCAAGGAGTTCTGTGGAGCACTGATGAAAAAAGGAAGTGATGACTGTGTAAAGGTAGAAGGACTGGTGTGTGGTTGACACTAGAGCCCCTCCCCACAACCTGGGGCGAAGCAGCCAAGCAGTCACTGGAGCCAAGGGGCTCCCCCTGCACAGTGCCTCTGCTCCTGCCACAGGGCTGGCTCACTTTCTGAGCTCTCAGGCTCTCAGCACATGTATCTCTGCACCTGACTCCCTTGTGCAGTACAGATTGGCTCTAAGATCTTTTACGTCACTCTGGGAATGAAATACAAGTAAATCCAGATTAAGGTTTTTTCCTACAGCTAGTGTGGGATAAAGCTTTATTTTTCCTGATTTGTGCACACTCACACTCCACATATGCACATCCCAGCTTGAGCTACCCTCTTTTTATGGATTCAAGGCCACCCTAAAAAAAGTTACCCTGTTGTAAGCATGTATGCCTCATCATTCTGTCTCTGATCAACCCCGCATGCAACTTTTCCTGTGATTTGTGACATAGTTAAATTTGGCCTAAAATGTCATTAGCATCAGGTTAATTTTTTTTAATTCCACATTTGTCCAAAGATCTCTGGTAACAGCATAAGTCGTTGCCAAAGCTTAATGCTAATCTCCTGAATTATGAAGGCACAACAGGCAAAGTCAACCCCTGAATACATCTGAGACACAAGCATTCAAGATACAAACATTTGCAGGAAATAATTAACAAAGCCCTGCTATTTCTACAGTCATATAATAGCACTAGTGCTGAACAGAGAACAATTTTAGAGAAAAAAAAAGGTAGTGAGATTAAAAATATACCTGATTAAATGGGACTTTTTGTTTTGCCAAATGCCTGGGCTTTTGTTAGATAATTCCCTTCAACAGTGTGGGTCAAAATTTGTGGGAATGAAACCAGCAGAAAGTGTAGGACATGATTTTTTGCAACGGGTGGCAAAGCCACATATGCAGTGCTGCCACAATTAAGACTTGGTTTCTATTTGCTGATGAGTGAATTCCAAACCGAGGGAGGCATGGGAAACTTGTGAGGATCTCACATGGGTACCCCTCATTCTCTTGCCAAAACTCAGGAATACCTAAACCACAATTTATTTAAAAACAAGTTCTTCCTTTTAGCACAGCTCATGTTGTTCCAAATGAATGACTGTGTCCTACTGCGAAGTGTGATGTCACATCCCATAGTCATTCTTCCCCCATTTAGACACACAGTGAAATTAAGATTGCATTGAGACTAATGCACACAAAACCAGACCTATTTCCAGAATTACTCTGCAAAAATTAAGAGTTTAATAGCTTGGCAAAGCAAGCTTCTCACTCTTTTGTTTATTTCTCCTTTTAGTTGATGAAGATACAATCTCCTGCAAGCATTCAAAAGAATATATCCAAACAGTGAAGCCAGAATCCAAGAAACAGAACTGAAAAGCTGTCCCCAGTGACAATAATAAGCAGGTAAACAGAGTTCAGACAAGACAGGAAAGATTATGTTTTCAGTTAATATGACCATCACAAAGTATGGATAGTCCTTTGTACTAAGTAAATAATAAAAATCTTAGCTTTCACAGTGTTTCATATGGCCTGCCTAATGGGGTGGAGAAACACTGCCTAGCACCCTAGACTACTGCTCTAGGCTCAGACCTGTCTTCCACTTGCACCATTCCAGAATCTGTGAGAAATGCCCCCTCACTGCCTGATGTTAACGGGGATACAAACCCCAGCCCAGCCCTCTTCTCACCTCCGTGGCACAAGATGTACTAATTCCTAAGCACCATTGATCCCAGACTTAAGCATTGTGGCAGCAGCTGAACAGCCCAAATCATAAATTATCCCTTTCCAATGGCTGGTGAAATAGGGCTTGATTTTCACATCACTTAAACAACCAGCTTGCACAAGTAGAACTGCACAGGATTTTACTGAGATGTATTCAATATACTCCAGTGTAAGGAAGAAGCAGCTTTACTTAGTTACTTTCTAAGTTAGGGGGCTTCTCTGGCTGAGCAATATGAGTAATGAGGCATCAGCTACCTGAGAGTGCCTTGCCCACAACAATGCTAAATGCTGCCACTACCATCTGTTTTGTATTCTTCCCAAGTCTTCAAATCATACTTTTAAAAGGATACCAAAAAGTGCCATTAAGAACCCATTTCCATTAGCTGGTCAGTCCCATTCTAACACACTCGTGTTACGATTACCAACATATTACACCATGTGGGGTATAAAGACAGCACTGTTGAGGTTTACCTGGTAGGTTTATAGGCCATCAACTGATAATTTCCCTCCATCTCTGTCCTGCACTCTTCCCTCCTGGCACTAGTTAAGTTACTGATATGATATGTTGGCACAACTGGCTGTTTAAGCAATGTTTCCTGAGAAGCAGTTCAAAGGACATATGTGGTGCGCCTGTGTGTACGTGCATTGATACACAGATGAGACTGAAAGATGATCCTGCAGGAGCAAGAATGTGGACCATGTCACTTCTTGAATCAGTACTCTTCCTCCTCTATGCTGAGGTTTTCTTAGGTCTCCCAGTCCCTTTGTACCTTGACATAGTTGGCCATGGTAGCCTAGGGAATACATAAATATTTAAGGGACAAGAGGGAACGATGTGACAAAGAATTACCTCTTCTAAAGACCTACTGGAAAATATTGCTTGGTAAAAGAAAAATATGTCCCGTTCCACTTTCTTCTTTTTGATCCATGCTTTTCATCATATCATTTTTTTCTGTAAGATGTACTTCTTCTCTCTGTCTTTTCTTTTACATTTCTCTATACCTTTTCCTAAGCTTTTCCTCAGATATTTTATCCAATCTGTGACATATTATCTAGTACTACTAGTAAAGCTCAGGTGCAGTGATGTTCTTGGCACCAGAGTAATGAGAAAACTACCCAAAACGGGAGATAGGGTTTCTTGCTTACAAAAGAAGCACCAAGCAGGGACCAGCATTATAGTTCCAGGTTTGAATAGTGTGTGGCCCACCAAGGTTTGGCCTCGGACATAATCAGCAGTAACAGCTATAATAATATCAAAAAGACAATCTGCTTATTAATTATCCCCTAGAAGTCTCTCCATGACTACTCTGGAATTTATGTACTTTATGGTGCTGGTCTCCAGCTAATAGGAGCAAAAAGACATCTTCTTTCATGATGAGAAAATTCATATAAGTAGAGGATCCTGCAGCCTGGCTTGGCCCCATCTGCAGACAATTGCATGTAGATATTCTCTGTGGTGGTAACTTAAAATTACTCATAGAGTAGTGGTTTCTGCTCTTGACATTTTGGCAGTCAATATCATATTCATTTTCTTAGCCCCAGAGTTTCCAGTTCAAGGCATGTGCCATTCTTAAGTGTCAGGGGTATAAGGTGGAATTTGAGCGCTTCACAAAAGAGCTTTAAAATGGGTATTATTCCACATCAGAGTGGGTGCATTTTGGAATCCACTGCATGATCATGTGGAATGTCTTAGATATATTTTTCAAAAAATGCACAGTATAAAGAAAAGCTACAAAAAAGTAATGGAAAATACTAGAAAAAAATGTTTGCTGCCCACTGCAGCGTAAAATCCAGCATTGTATTAAATAGTAGATGTGTACATTTTTACCATTCTCTTTCTATAAATTGAATCTGTTACAAAATTAATTTTATTTCAATATTTTAATTTAAGTATATGTTAAAATTTAGAAATATATATGGGCAAAAAACTCCAGTGAAATATTAAGAAATTATAAAATGGAGGAAATCAATTTTGGGCAGCCCATGTTAATCTATAAACACAACTCATGTGAAGTTTGGAGAACCAGAAAATGGGATTCAAGATATTGATAATCTTTCTCATTACAGAAGCACAAATTTGTGCCACAATTCTCTAGTGTTTGGGACTACACGTGCACATAGTAGAGAGATGCTATGATCCCCAAACTGTCGCTGTCTCCTACTGGCCAGCTTCTGAATACATCTAACATCCACCTAGCATAAAACCCTCTGTTTCAGAACAAAGAATGAACTGGATGATGCAAGATATTTGTTTTATTAGGAACATCAGAGAGTTAATAAGAAAACAGTAACTCGAGTGTCACCTAAAAGAAACACAACTATGCAATCAACAGAAATACAAGAAAAAAATGAACATAGGGCCTGAGAGTTGGATAGAATTTGTTCCTCTAAGATTATTTGTATTCTCGTGTTGAGTTTATAAACTTTTGTTTTGAAAATAATCGGTGAAGATTATGGAAAATAAGGATTGTTAGGAGCTGAGGAACTTTTTTTTTCCTTGTTTAAATGACAAAGGTTCAGAGATGAACAGGCGGCAAAGCAAGACTTTATACAGGCCTCATTATACACTTTCTTCAGTGATATCTCCTAATCCTAACATCAGCTCTTTGCCTTAACTATATCTGATTAAGAAGCTGACACAGACTAGATTATTTCCACTAAAATTTGGGATTTTTAAAATTTATAACAGCTTTGGTACCTGATATGTAGACATGAAAGATTAGTAAAATTTGCCCACCTGGGTAAAAAAGGTTATAAGAAGAAATGTTTTAATGTCCATTTAAGAAACTCCCACCAGTTCAACAGGAAAAAGCCTACCAGTGTAGTTTCTCAGAGACAGATATTATACTGATATGCTACAAATCATGAAACTGCTGCACAATACTCTGGCGTATGCACTGTGTGTGAATGAGCAAAAGAGAGACTTTTTGGCCTTTGTCATGTTATTCCCACAGTGTTACAAGGGGGGAACTCAGGAGCTGTTAGATGTTATCTCCCTGCAAAATGACTATCACGCAGAAATGTGAACGTTACAAATTCACTGCTGTGAATTTTAAGCAGGGCATCAATTTTCTGTAATTCATGAGTTGGATGCTAGTCAGCCTTTGAGTCATGCTTCGGGTAGCTCCTGCCGGGTGGTAAAACAGCTTGTGAAGAGTCAGGCACAAGGCTGAACCTGATAGTACTCGAGAGCCCCACGGCAGCCCCTGGCAGCGTCCCTGGCAGAGCTGCCGGCAGTGACACTCCTCTGCGGCCGGCTGAACTCCAGCTGCAGTGTTGTTTTCAGCTGGGCTGAGGCATGTTGTAATGCCTGGAGGTAAAACTGCAGGCATTTTCCCTGCACTGAAGAACCAGATAGATGCGCTTGACTTTGAAGGCTACAGCCACAGCTAAGCAAGGATTGTAAGGCATATGGTGTATGTGGGCAGATATTTACTTAGGTGCAAGGAGTTCATAAATGTATGTTTCTGTGTAACTTGCCTGCCATTAATCAAGGAAAGCTTTTAAATTCGTCTACTCGATAAGCAAACTAAAGGGAAAATACCTATTAATGCACCCAAAAACAGAGTGCTTCCTGGCACGGCGGCCCCAGTAGTTGCCCGCCCGCCCAGCAAGGGGAACCGGGCGCTGTATGACCCAGCCCGGTTCAGCCGGCCGCCCCTTCTACCGGAGTTATAACCCATTGATGCGTTTTGCTTCGGGCTCAGAGGCGTGCGTGGTTGTGAAGTCTAAAATTATGCAGACTGGGATTTTTTTTTAAATTTTTTTATACTAGTTTAAATGACTGGTACAATGGGTAGGAGGGAACAATAGGACTTTGCGGTGCGAGGCGATATGCAGTGGAATAGGATTAAGGAGGACAATAATTATATGGAAGAATCTTGTTTCCTAACCTCCTACGTGATGAGGTGTAAAGCGTAATTGTAAATTACAATTAGCCGGAGAATAAAGGTTTCCTCTGGAGCGGGGTGGAATTTCATCGCGGTGTTTTGAATATTAAACCCGAGCGGCTTGATCGCCACCGCCGGGCTGCGGCTCTGCCTCTCAGGAGTCGTTTTGCGAAGGGTGTGTGTGAACCGTGGCTGCCGGGGGCGGCGGGAAGAGGGAGAGCAGCGG
>VWYI01037537.1:35459-45575 GCA_013399455.1 Anthoscopus minutus | reverse complement strand
TACCAACTAAGGTCAAACCAGCACAACAGGTTTTGACCCACAGATAGGAAATAAAGGGCACTACAAAGGATTCCAGTATGAGTATTGAAATAAAACAAAGTAGTGAACTGCTCTTAAAATGAGCATTGTCTATCTTGTGCATTGAATGAAGCCACAGTAGTGGCTGTAGTTAACACAGTAGTACTGTATGTTAAAGATTATCACAAGCTATTTAATAATCAAGCCCAGATAAGCATTTAGGCTGTGTTTAAATTGCGAATTAACTCTGCAATTTCCAAATACGTGCACACTGAATTCTGCATCTGGCCTGATATTGCTTAATGGTGGGTGTAGAGTAAAAAAAAAAACAACCCAAGTACCCTCACTAATAAGAAGCAAGTGTTTTCTAGTAAGGAAGTTTGTGTAGCTCCAGGTAACCATTTAAAATATGGTTAATTTACAATTTTTTTCTTTTCTATTTGGTTCCTTGACTAAATTGTATAAGTAAAATCCATTTCCTGCTACAGGAATGAAAGAACGGGGCAGATTTTAGAGCAAAAACTCATGTAGGAATGGGTCTGTTTGCTTGTGTTGAGGAATCTGTCACTATTTGTAACATGATGTTTCTAATTAAGAATAAGAGAGTTGCTGTGTTCCTGTCCCTTATTTTTATTATTATCCCTGTAAACAAAACAAATTATAATTGTAAAGGAAGTTCCTGAACTTCCATTACAGCTGCTTCTTTTTTGTTATAAACATAAATGGGAATATACCTGCAACCTAAATAGAGATAAATAAAAATGTTAGGAGTCCAAATAACCAAGAAGCTGAATTTATCTTCTCAAGAGATTTAGGAACCATACTCTAATTCCCTGCTCAAATTGTGTTTACAAAGACATTTATTTCCGAAGTCATTCCCACTTGTCAGGAAATCCTTCCAAGAAATGGAAAAGAATGGTGGTGGCTGTTGAATGTATTAAAATATTGTTAATATCTAAAGTATTTTTTCAACAAATTGTAGATTCATTCCTTGAACTTCAACTTAGAAAAAGTGCTGGAGGCTTTTGAAATTTCACATCACAGAGGTAAAAAAATAAGGAGACTGCAGAGCAGAATAGGTTTTTTAAATCAGGTTAGGAAATTTCCATCAGTACCTAACTCTTTGAAAGCTGCTAAGGTCAAAGTTACTTTTATTACTTTTGTGTTCTTCTGCAGTGATAGCATTTTGTTACACTATTGAGTGGGTTACAGTGTAACCCATGCTTGGTTTGATTTCACTGTCTTGGCTTGAGGTGGAATATATCTTTAATAATGTCTTTTTTAACATGTCATTTTTTTATAAGTATTTGAACAACCTTTACTCTAATCAAGTGAAACTTTTGTGAAATGACATATAGAACTCAAACTGGGTCCTCTTCATGGTCTTGGAGCTATGAAAGGAAGTGAGGCAGGAGGAGAGCATGGGATCAAACACAGATAGTCAGCACCACCTTGTACTTCCCAGGGCAAGGTGTTAGTGCTGGTGTTTTACAAATGTGTTGTTTGGGGAGCTCAGTCAAAGTGATTTCAAAAAGATTTCACCTCTGGCAGAGGTGGGTGACTGCTCAGGGGTGGAGACCTGGTTGGGGCATCACAGCATCAGCTCATCCTGGTGTTGTCTTCTGACAAGCAGAGGTGACAGTGAGAGCCCTGTTTCCCCATTTTTTCTTGTTTAATTCCTGGGAAAACTTGTTGTTCAGAATGGTCCTGCTGGTAATTTATGATGTCATATGCAACCAAATATGCACTTTGACCATTTTTTATGTGTCTTGCTAACGATGGGTCACACAGTTTCACTGGAAGGTTTTAAAGATTAAAGTCGTCAGAAAAGGCAGTCCTGGTGACTGATATTCTCTGACCCCACGACCTACCAAAGGCCATAGAGCCACACTAAATAAAGCTGTCTCAAGCTTATCACTTCTGTTGTGCTCTAACACAGAGTTTAAAAAGATGATCAGGTTTGACTTAAAGACTTTCAGGGTTTATCTGGCCTGTACTTAAACAGGCAGCTTTAATTAAAATATATTCTTTGTCTTAAAAATGTCATTCCTCGTATAGGAATTTTTCCAGCTTTCTCTTGGAACAAATTATTTTCTATAAATAGTGCTTTCCCACTTACATACCAAAAGGTACACATTGACTACATTAAATTTATTTTTTAATATATATAGCTCTCTATTATACATAGAATGTGATCTGGTAGGAAGATATCCCTCTTTTGTGTGGTATAATGAAGTCCTGCTTGTGAAGTACAAATATCCAAGAAAATTGGTGGGCTTCTCCCCTCTCTTCAAGTAAAGGCCATTCCCAACTGCTGCAATTCAGCAGGACATTTTCTATGCCTTTCTTTACAAAAGGCATTGGAAAACATCTCAGTCCTCAAGAAACAGGAATCAGATTCTTTTTGATTTGCATTCTTTGTTGCCTGATATCTTAGCAAAGATAGATGTAAAATGCTGGGATAGCATCAGGAGTCACCAGCAAAGTGGGTATATCTGGGGCCACAAACAACAGACTCAGCTCCACTTGTAAAGCCCAAGAATTCCAGCAATCATGTCGTGCTGGAATGGACAGGACTACAACAAATGGAATGTTCCAATTTTCATGTGTCTCTTTGAGTTGCCTTAAACCTGGCCCCAATACAAGCAGAGAGCACCTCCTGGTTTTGCTTGGCTGTGGGGTGCTTTGAGTGTCAGGAGCAAGGGAAACATAATAGTCCCCAACTGCTTTCTCATGCCTTTCTGCATGCAGCCCACAGTCAGAAAGCTTCATTTTTTATTATATTTTTATTTATTAACTTAGCCAATTTAAGTCTTTTTAAGTCTTAGATATCTGTCTTTACTGTGCAGCTGTTCTCCAGTAGAAGCCCATTATATTGTGACTTCATACAACATACAATAGATATTTAGCACTGAAGATTGCACTTTTTGTCACTCTAGCTTTTTAATTTACTGTGTTTCTTGCTGCTGGCACCTCTGAAACTCAGTGGAGCCCTGCAGGTGTGTCTCAGTCTCCTGTTTCCTATCTCCTTTGAGCTATTGCATTACAATCATCTGTCAAAGATGAGCAGGAGTCAAGGAAATGGAGCACCTCAAGTGGCTGACACTGCTGAGCAGATATCCTATTTTTGCTGAGTGTTTACATACCTCTAGAGTATGGATGTGGCTGAGCAAGATTAGATGCACAGAAAGTTTGTAACACCTTCTTCGTCTTAGAACAACAGCAGTTCTCATTCTATATGAAAATGATACAATTTTAACAACTTCTATGACAACCTATAAGTACAATTCCTTTACAACAATTCCAACAACAACCTATGCATACAATTCCTTTAAAATTCCTTCCATGGGTGCAGTCATGATGTTGTCTTATGCCAGGCATGTGCACGGTGGTTGTACTTATCTAATGTGATTAAAAAACACTATTGCACATCTTGAGGATTAGCTAAGGAATTAGTCTGAAAGGAAGAGTCCGAGAGTCTGCACATGCTCTTTGTATCCCATTTCCATTTGATTGCAGCTTCAGGAATGAGAATGTAGGCAAAAGGAACCATCATAGGGTGCTGCTCCCAGCAGTAGTGACTGCCACTGGAATCAATTCTGAAGAATCTATTTAGCTAGTAATAGCGATTGCAGCTCAAGGGAAATATACATTGGAATACCACAGAATACACTTTAAAGTACTACCAGCAGTGAAAGTTTAGCTACTGCAGGTATGATATGGCCTACAATGCTACATACTTTACAAGTAAGACTCTCCTTTTTCTTATCATTTTTTTGAGGTGGGTTTATTCAATTAGATTGAAGAAGACTTTATATATATATTTTTTTTTTCTAAAACAAACCACGAATTTCCTGCTCATGTCTTAAAATTTTTGAAGTGGCTGAATATTCGTTGACTCTCTGATTCTAAACCCAGTGTTTTATTGGAATTCCCAGCTAAGTCAATTTCTTCCATGACTCGTTTCACTTGGCAACATAAATGTAAGCTCTGGCCTCTGGCCCTAATGAAATCCTTTAAATGCAGTCTACATAGCGAGAGGTGAAGAGGGCAAGGCACAGTTTAATTTCCAATAACACTTTACGGCGGGCTTTGTAAATGTACTTGCTTCTGGAGTTTTCTAACACCCCTCCCTCTGAAACTAGTCAATTTGCAGCCAAGAAGTTGCTGTATTCAAATTGCTTGCATGAGAGAGGTTGGAGGGCAGCGTGACACAGGACCTTCCTGCTAAATTGCTAATCCAAATTGGGCCTTTGTCAATCTCGGACAGAGTTGTCAACATCCAGTGACCTATAGGAAATTAGCTGGGAGCTTCAGTCTGGCTCCCAGAGAGGTGTGCACATCACAGGATCAATCAGCTGGCACTAATTGGCACCCTGTGTAGCAGTTTGAACACAGAGCCAAAGGTCTGCAGGGGAACTGAGACTGAAGTGCTCTCTTGGCCTCAGAGCTGGTCCCTCTGCAGCAGAGTTTAGGGCACGTTTGTAATGTCACATGTGGAATTTTGCTGTGCCTCTTACAGTGCTAGAGCAGAGCTGTGGCTTGGGAACTGAGCTTCCCAGAGGGTTTGTAGGGCTTTTTGAATGCCACAGGGCTTTTTAAACCCTGAAATCATTTCAGCTGTCCTTCAGGTAAAAACATGAAGGGAATATTCACTAAGCATTAACCTGATAGCCTGAGGTGTCAGGCGACAACCAGTCCAGGATTTCACAGGAAAAGGGAAAGAGCGAGAGTGTGTATTCTTTCAAGACAAAACTTTCTCATGCCTATGCCCGAATGCATAAGTACTTTTACTCTACCAATTTTTTTCACCTGTTGGCCTCAGAAAGGTTATAAATTAGTGCTGCTTAAGTATTAAATTTTTTTTTCATGAGTAGTATTGTGAAGTTTCATTTGTTATAAAAGCATAGTAGCACATGGTCTTCCTACACTTGGAATTGTCCCCAGACCATAATAATTACAGAGAGTTTATTATGGGTATTATCTTCCCAACAGCCTTGTATTTAAGAAGTCTATTTCTTGTTCTGTTGTTCTGTTTGCATAGTTTCAGTCATTCCAGCAAGGCGGAAATAATGTCCTGGAGGCATCAGTCCATTCAACATGAATAGGTTCAGTGAAGAAGCACTAAATTAAGGAATTGTGTGAGTGATGTACCTACCTAGTATTTTAAGCCAGTTAGTCAGAGGTGATAAAATATATTGTCCAAATTGGAAGTTGAGCAAATTTTCTCTTGAACATACAAATGAATAAGAAGCAGGAATGACAAATTTTTGACTGTGGATGTCTACTAAGAAGAAAAAATAGGTCTGTGTGATGGACATTAGTTTGTTTCATAAAACATTTGTTGTCTTCAGAGAGTAATTTTTTTCCATCCAGGTATTGTCTGTACCCATAGATGTGACAGGAGGGCCTGCACAGAGCATGCATACTTTCAGAAAACAGAGCATACTATTTTTCCTTTATAGCTTTGCATGATTGGTATCACAAATGACCTGCTGCAATTTTTCTCCCTCTCTCTCAGATAACTAATGAAATCAGGATCACAGCTATAACAGAAATGATGGAGTTCTGAATTTAATACCCTTTTCCTGTCATACAGCAGCCCCCTTTCACTACCTCCATGACCTCTTACTGCATGATGTGGTACACATTCATCTAACAGACACAAATTGAAACAGCAAAGAAAGTAAGGCACCACTTGAATCCCTGAGTTTGGGATCATCAGCTGTTACAAAGGTTAGGGAGTTCAGGGATAGACTGTACTCTCAATGTTGCTACAACACAATGCAAAAAAATCACCCTGAAAAATGTATTCTTGTGTTTTAATGGTCTGCACTGAAACACAATGGTACTCCATTTGCAAATTCCCACCTGTTGTTTCTGTTTCCGGAAACGCTATCCCTGGCTGCGGTCTGGATGTTGCCCCGGGTGGTGTCTGACTCTTAACCCAAATCAAATAGTAATTGCTCAGACACTGTCTGGCTCTCATGCAGTGGACAGGGAATGCACAGCAGCTCTCTAGTTACCTCTTATGAAGCCCAGGCAAGGATTTCCCTCGGGGAATCTTCAGCCTGTTGTGCTCAGAGACCTTTGGTGTAAGGTTTCAGGTCACAATCCCCCTTGCCCTCCCTGCTGCAGTAGAGTTCAGCACAGTGATGAGCAGACTGCAGAATATGAAAGACTAGGACATAGGAATGAAACTGTGTGAAAGAACAAGATAAGGTTTTCCTTTTAGCTTTTGCTGGTAGTACCTTGCTAATGTAAACCTAGCATGCCCAGGCTACAACACTGGAGCTGTAAATGGTTTGCCAGCAACTGAGATGATGTTGCCACTTTAGCTCTTAATGCCACTGAGAGGAAGCAGTTATTGCTGGGTAGCTCAGACCCCTGGCTGCCAAAACAGAAACCCCAGCAGGTTCCTTTGTGACTTCCAGCAGAATTGCTGCAGGTCCAACTGCACCCTCCCCTTGACTCCTTCTCCAGCAACGTTCCTGAAAGTTCTGATCATACCCTGCTCACAAGTTACACTGGGACTCCCCCATCTGCTTGGTTCCTCAAGGCATGGGGCTGGATTTAGCTCAGCTTCCAGAATCAGGAACTCTCCTCCCAAGATATTAAACCAAAACTGTGAAACACTGATGATTCCATGAGAACTGCTGGTTCAATCCCAGTAAATCCTGTCCACCTGGGGATTTTGCAAGAGGTGACACTCTCCATGCCTACAAAATCTGACAGGTTCTAGTTAAGGCCCAAAGAAAAGACTGAAAGTGTGGCAGAGTGCTTGAAAGTGCCAAAAGAATCTACTAACATATGCACGCTGCCAAAATAAATGATGTCTGGATTCCTGAGCTAATCTTTGCCTTTGATCATGTGTATCAGAAAATTTATTTGCCAAAGTAGTGATGAAAAGATTTCTGATTATTCTGAAGAATCAGCTGCAAATAACCTAGACTTTTTGATTTTCAAGATAAATCAGGAAATGTGGAATATTTTCCTCCCTTTTCAATCCTTAGGAGTCTCCATAGAAAGCTTTATAGTAAAGCAATTCTGAGAGTAGCCGTAGCCATTCCTTTTCTGGCATTATTGCCTTATATGTGAAATTGTGCAACACATTCTTGTCAGTGTGTGGATATCTGACTCTGTTGTTACCTCTGAAAGTCATGGCAGAAGGAAATGGCAATGTTTTTTCTTATGGCATGGTTTTGCCTCATTGACTGTTTTTTCTTGTTCTGTCTGAAAGTTCACAACTTACAGTATTTGTGTGCTCACAGAAATTAACATGAAAGCATGGTAATGACACATGGTCATGTCTGTCTTGAGGTGCATCTCCAGCATGGAGCTCTATTTGTTCTATATTTTCTACAAAATATTTTTTTTGACATTTTACACATCAAATAGCACCGTTTTGTGCTTTCGTATTGCTGATTTTGTGATGGTTTCCCTAATTGTTTTTTTGCGTTATGAAACCTTCCTGGTTTTTGCACTGTCCATTCACTTTATATTTTCATATGTAGTTATGGTTATGTATTTTAACTGATTTATGGTGGATTTTTCAATAGTGTAGAACATGCCTTTCCATTTTTAACACATATGGAGGTTTTGGTGTAATTTTGCAGAAATCACTGAAACTTGATCTTGGAGTCTGTTAGACCCTTACTGAGAAGGGTGGCTTTTTTTAGTTTAATTTTTGGGTCATTTTAAGTTTGGCTTTTTAGGTAAAACACAGCCTATTTTTTTGCAAAGCATCTTGTTTACACTGAATAGCACTTCCTTGTTTCAGGACTTCCTGATGTATACAACCACATGTGAGAACAAAACTGATAGGCTTTTACTTGGTTATTGTACAAAACCTGTTTGATAAGGAAGTCCATATTATATACTGTAGATCGAGATTTTCACATCAGAAACCAGGTTACAGAAAGATTAAGTTGTTTAATTGAAGGTTATGGAGACCAGAGGCAGAGCTCTGTGCAAATCTTGAGCGCATTTCTTACAAGTGTTGATCATTATGTGCTCCTCTACAAGGTTACAAAACATAGTTATGGGAGAAAATTGCAAGTTCTCATTA
The DNA here is from genome assembly GCA_013399455.1 of Anthoscopus minutus. NCBI lineage: Eukaryota > Metazoa > Chordata > Aves > Passeriformes > Paridae > Anthoscopus > Anthoscopus minutus. Next base: position 37,489 of record VWYI01037537.1, on the reverse strand, counting down.
TCATGGGGAGAATTTACAGTAACAGCTGTCATGGCTGTATTATTTCTTTTGTTAGGGTGTTGTGTTTCTGCCCTGTTGTGATCACTGGCTTCCAAGAATGTGGTAAAGGCTTGAACTAAGACCACCAAGCAGTCCCATCTGGACAGATGAGGAAGGTCCTTGCCTGCCCAGACAACTTCCAACCAGCCCCTGCACCTTACCTCTTTGCTGCAGGGAGTGGGGAGGCAGTTCCCAGGATGTCAGAGTGCTGCCAGGAAGAGGCAGGGTCACCTCAGGAAGGTGGGAGGCTGTGAGCAGTTTCCACAGATGTCACAAGAGAAAGGCAAGGACTTCCAGCTGGGGGTTGTAACCTTTCTCTGGCCTTGAGGGGAGGAGACAAGGGCGCAGGAGGACAAGGGCACCCCTGATGTGCATCTGAAGCCCAGCAATAGCTTCAGTCATTTCTCAGTTGTTGTAATCTGGGGTGACATCTGCAAGCTGGAAAACTGATTTCCTTGTCATTAAGTATGGATTACCTTTGGATTGCAAATCTGAGTTGATGTTGTCCCAAACTGCTCCCAATGCTAAGCTGTATGGAGAAGGTGTGCTTTTGCATGCGCTGTATCGACGATGAAGAGAGACGGGGAGACTGACTGGTCATCAGAATCCGATTTTATTGGGAACTTACAAGGACTTATATACTGTTTCAGGAGACTAACAATGTTTACTGCAAAGATTGGGTTGATCATCAAATACACAAACTTATGCATATCATAACATTCCTTGTCTTGCAGAGCCAAATGGGATTTCCTTTTCCCGGAAAACTGCAATCTGGGTTTAATCTCAGGGTTCCATTTGCATATGCCAAGGCATCTCGCTTATCAAATCTTTTATGCTAATAAGGTCTAAAGCACTCTCTGTCTTGTGTATTCCCACAGCACTGGAACACCACAGTAATGAAAATCTTTAAAAACATCAGTAGTAATTAAAATAATTTTAAACTTAATCAGCGCTCCATTAATAAAGACTGGTTTCTTATTATTCTGTACAAAAGTGCTTGATAGATATCAAGTGGATAAAATACATATGCTTGTGGTGTTTTTGTCCCCCTTTTAGTTTTTTCGTTTAGCTCATGATTTAATTTAATGGAAGAGACAATTCTCACATATTGGCTTGACAATTTACAAGCATTTGTTTGTGCTGAATTAAGCACATTTTTAAACTTTGTGTGTTGCTGCTGACAGTTTGGGGATTGATTTTTATCCCTAGAGAGATGCCTTTTTGTCTTTAAGGCAAATTGAAGTAGACTGCTGGAGCATTCCCTGGTAAGAGAGAGAATCTATGTTAGGGATATTTTTCTACTGAGAATTCATTTTTAACTGAGAAGCTTCAACAAGGTCATGTTTTTCATATCACTTAAAAAGTAAAAAACTTCACAGACAAAGAAGTAGCATTAACTTCAGAGAAAATAAATTGGAGCAAGTATTACCAAGCTTTTTACCATTGTAGTTCTCTGTCAGGGAGGTGTGCCTAGATACGCAATAGGTGTGGCAGGTTCAGTTGAAACTGGGCAGAAACACCAATTACGTGTAGTGGTTTTAAAACTGACAATTTGAAATTTCCCGGCCAATGCACCAAAGAATGTTGTGGGTTTAGAGCTAGCTAAACTCACTAGTACACTTACTTATTTTCTGTTGTGAGATATGATTTTAGAAGAAAGGAAAAACAGGCTCAAACTTAGACTATAAGGAAAGTTTATTAACAAAACTAAAAAAAACAAAATGAAAAGGAAAAAAATTAAAATGAAACTTTTAGAACACTTCTCCTCTTGCCCACCTTTCTCTTTTCTACTTGACAACATAGAACAAGATCTGGGATTTTTAAATCAGTTATCACTTCTACAATAATCTTTCATCAATTCGCATAGGGCGAGGAGTTTTCTTTTTCAATACTTTGGAGATATGTCCACATGAACAGTTTTCTTGTGGCTTTGCATCTTCACAAAACAGCAGCTGCCCAGTTTAGAAAAACTCTGCTGTTGTGAAACTCCT
>VWYI01037537.1:0-35038 GCA_013399455.1 Anthoscopus minutus | reverse complement strand
GAGGTGGGGGCAGGGGGGGCCGCTCTGGCCTCCCATCCCCGTCCGGGAGCTGCTGGCCTTGGCCCGGCATGGCCTAGGAGGATCTCGGCTCGGCACAGCCAGAGGCGAGGGTGACCAGAGGCAGAGCCTGGACCCCGCTCTGGCTGGAGGGGTTCCTCTGCCCTCTCAGCCTGCCCGAGAGCCTCTGGGGGTGGGGGAGCGGCCGGGCTCGGCCAGGCCCCGCCAGGCCGTGCTGGAACCAGGCCGGGCCTCTTTCCCCCCACCTCTTCACAGCCCCGACACCTTCAGAAGCCAGAAGCCAAAGAGGGAGAGTTCAGAGTTTCCCGGGCTTTAAAATGGGTGTTCACGGGGGTGGATTCAGATTCTCAATGGCTTACAAAGCTGTCAGTTCTCAGAACTGGACAGCTATTGGCTCTTTCTGAAGCTCCCAAGAGCCTCTTTCAGGGGAGTTGTTTCCGTAGATATTTCCCTTCCTTCCTCCCCAATATTAACTAATGTCAAACCAGCACAATAGGTAAAAATTCCAGACTTTTTTTCTGAAAGCATGTGTTAAATGCTGATTGAGGCAATGACAGAAAAAGGTTTTGCCCATCTGTACGTTTTCATGTATGTTATGAGAATAAATTGTAAAACTTCTATAACATTTTTAGGACATTCAGATTTTTTCAAGAGCAGATTCATTGCTTGTCCACATTGTCAACATGGAATGGGGTTTGCAGACATGAAAGGATTAATGTAATGTAATGTATGGGCCAGGAGACCAGCTCCTTTTAATGCCTTTATTTGTGAAATCAGCTCTGTGTGGGGACCCGAGAGGTCGCGCACACTGCCGCTGCTCCTGTCAGTGATGCAGAGGAGGAGGGTGCAGACAGCTTTGCTGTGTAGCAGAGCTGGGGCTTCTGTCCTCACGGTAGTGCCTAGGAAGACGCTGTCAAGTCCAAACTTGTGAGCTTTTATACTCCACTTAGCCCTCTACAGTTAGAGTGACAAATTAAAATCTTGGTTGTGGCCTTGGTGTAGTCCCATACCTTTTCCTTAATTTGACATGTTAAGTTAGTTCTTTATTTATATAATAACTCGTTGTCATAGGGGTCTTTTACGAGGAATCATTGTCGCAAGGTCTTATGGGAGTTCTGCATTTGCTTATTAGACGATGTAATCTTCTTTCTCGCCATTTTGACAGGAGCAGTGGAGGCAATACCCTACGGCAAGAGGGTTTAACTAACAGATCAGTGAACAACTTACTAACATTGAAACAGTTAACATTAACAAGCAATGAACTTTCTCGACAAGTAATTAACATTGAACTTTTGTAGCAACCTCTGTAACAATGTATTAAGTGTCTTCTACATGAGATATGTGTGAGTATGCAGGATCCCCACCAGACAGGTGCTTTAGGAAGTCTTTGTTCATGAGAGTAGAGCTAACTACCTGCTTCTTTTTAAAGAGTAGGATCTGTGGCTAGACATGCTGGGCTAGACTTACACCCTAAATTTGCCCAAATTATATTCACCCATCCCCAGTCACCTGGGCACAGTTTTTCTACACAAACATTATTCTTTTGATATATTGACATGGGTGCTTGGAATTCATTGATGTATTTTTCCCTTCAAGGTAATATTTGGCACTAGATTTGTTTTATAGGTCTATTTTTTTACAAATATAAACACAGCTAAAATAAGTAGTGCCTGTGTATTTAGCTGGCCTGGTTCTGTGGTCCAAATAAATAGCACTTCTCACTTGAACAATAAAGCTGAATCAAACCATCCTGGCTGTCAGGCAGGTCTCGTGAAGGCTTTTGTGATGTTACCTGGCTTGTTGGTGGTAAGGTGATGGACAGACTGCATTAAAATCTCATTTAATGCATGTCTCTGGAATGACTGCACTCTCTTTAATCTCTGTCTTCGTATTCACTCATAGTTCTAAGACCCAAGTGACTTAAAAAATAAATAAATAATCTTAGTCCTTCAATAAAATACCAAATGACAAATTCATACCCACTTGTTTTCTTTTCTAGGAAATCAAATCAGCTGAAGGAAGATTTTTACCACTGTGCATCTAGACAAGTTGTAAGATCCAATTTCTTCAGGCAACTTTTATTCTACTGGTAATAAAATCTTCTTAAAGAAGCTGCACACCATCTTAAAGCAGCTACACTACGCATCTTTGGGATGTTCTCATTGGATTTTTCACACATTTACATCCTAAATGTTTGAGTTGTTTCAGTATGTTTTTGAAAGCCTAGCTCTCAATTACCAGAATTTTCATTTGCCTCTGATTTTTTTCCCCTTCTAAGATACCTCCTTCAATATTTGTGACATTCGCTCTTAGTAGTGACCAGACTAAGATACTTTGCAAAATTCAAAACCAAAACTTATAATACACACTATAAAGAAAAACTGAAAACTTGTATCTTCAAACATGAACAAGTGTCTTGCACCCGCAGCAGAAAGCATTTGGCTGGTGTTTAGGATGGGATAGGTGAGGGGTGAGAGGAAGGGAGACTGATGTTTTTGGTTGCAGCTGGTGAGCAACATCCTAGAGTACCCCCATACAACAAGGAGCTCACATTTTCTGCCTTGTTCTCACTTCCACCATTTTGTTAGTTAAATGCTAAAGTTTTTGGTCTTATTCACCTTGGAATTTGGATCCTTTTTAAAATTAAGTTATATTTAAATTAGAACTTAACATTTATTAATAGCAGGAAATTCCAAACAATTATTCTGTCCTTCTTTCTCCTATTTGTTATTGGAGCTAGAGGTTGATTTTTTTAAACTGTACCTTTTCTACCCTAATCAATCTTGTTCCTCTTTTGTCCTTTAGCCTGAAGACTTTTGGTATTTAGAATTAACTTTGTTCTCAGTCCTTTTCCATTTTGTGCATGATTATGCACGTAATTAGAGGTAATTGTTTCCTTGTTCCTACAGCATCAAGCAGATCTCAGCTACCTCTGAGGGTTGCAAGGAACCTCATCCTAGAAAAAGTGTGGCAAAGTCTTTGGTAACTTGATATTTCTCTCTGGTATGTTTTTATTCTGTACCTGTAACAAACATGCCATAGATGGTTTTCACCTGCTGTAATAAGCTATGGGAAACCATGGAAAACTGGGTATTCTGAGCCAAGGAATGGCAGCGTGGGTGTTATATTACTGCCACAAAGGTTGTTGATCAAGAATCTTTTTTTATCAAAGCTTAACATTTATTCACTTTCTCTCAGGCTCTCTTTTGAGTTTTATTTGTAAATAACAATAAATGCATAATTTTACTGATTTTACTGCAACTTTTTCAAACTTCCAAATTCCAGGAATTAATTCTTATCTGTTATCTGGGTCTCAGAAAAGGTATTTAACTGGGTCTAATCATGGCAAAATGCAAATTGTCATTAATTAAATTTGTAGTTGTGTAGCAGGAATAAGAGCAACTTCCAGAAGCGGGGGTAGGAGAAGACCTTTAAGCAGCAGTGCATGGCGAATGGGATGCACAGCTTCCATTATCACCAGGAACTGCATGGCTAATCCAGCAGCCTCAGCACTGGGGAAAATGTACCCTGGGATGTCAGGTGTTAAAGGGAAGAATGGGCCTCTCACGTTCTTTGCACTTACAAGCAGGCTGTAACCTTTTGACTCTCTCTCTCTTTCTCTTCTTGAGTTTTGTTTCCTGAAAGGAAAAGGGGGTGGGGGAACGCAGGGAAAGAAGGCTTAAAGAGAAAAGTGTATTTGCAAGATATTTTTTTTTAATTGAATGAGTTTTATTTCCTGAAGAAGTAGTTGCTTTGAGTGTTTAGAGCATGACTTAAGATATGAATGTCTGCTGAGTACCACTGTCGACACTATAAACTTTACACGTGATTCTGCCACAAGTATTTTGCATTTAATTTGTTTATCTTTCTAACTAATATGAATTTAATCTCATTTAAGAGCATAACAGAGGAGGAGGGCTAGTTCTGTGAATTAATGTTGCTTTTCCTATTGACCAGTGCAGAAAAACAACTCCCAAATAACAAGAAATCCCTTTTATTCTCAAAGGATCCCTTAATGTAGCGTGATCATATGTTGATCACATTGAACTTGGGTGTAATGAAGGTCTGAAGATCTGCACATGCAAAGAAAAAATTGTAAAATTCTTGCATGTTGAATCTCCTTGCTAGCTCTGAGTTAGTAAGTGTGAAAATACCTTGACGTAAGGAACTGAGCATTTACTTAGTCTGAAAGAACATGCAACAAATAAGGGAAAAAAAAGATGGCTGGTTAATGTAGGTCTCTCCAAATTCAATTACTTTTGAGGAAAAAGAGCAGAATGTAGAAAAATACATGAAAACTTCTATTATCCTTATCTAAAATAATCTATTCTGGGCTGATCCTTATTAGAATGTAAATGTGGAAACACCAAAGGTGCTGGTTACTTCCATTCATTAAAAGGAATCTTGCTCATAGCACAGCATCCTGAGAATGCTAAAGAGTTTTGTATATTCCTGGTTGCCATCTTTGGTATGAGTATTTTGTTCTACTTCAAATTTTGTGTCTTTGTTAGAGTTAATTTTGAAATGGCTCACATTGCCTTTGCGTGGCTGAAATGTGGCAGCAATGGAGTGGAGCCAATGGAGGGGTAATTTTGCAGCTAGCAATCAGGAAAAGGAAAAGTCCTTAGCCAGGGGACTCAACAGTGCCAGGAGGACCCATTATTCTACTACTATTTCTAGTATGGAAGCATTGTTTTAAGTTACATCAAAAACATCCTTTACATTTCTTTGTTATTTGTGTTGTAAATTTTTTATATTGACTTTTCCAAAGGAAAGGTGTGAACTTATATTGAAGTGGGCTGCTTGGGATGCATCTTGCTTTGGAAATTGTGGGCTAAAGGGAAACCTGGAATCAATGGTAATTCCTCTGCTTCAAGGTGGAAGTTCACAGAGACTGGCCAAAGATGGAATAAGGTCTCCTTTTCTTAACACTTGCTGAGAGCAACTCTCTGGACAGCTTGTCTCTTCACAGGCACTGTCCTCCCATTTTTGTTTCTACTATGAGGGAATCCAGCCTTTTGAGTTTTAAGCACCCAACTCTGTAAGCTTTCCAGGAGCCTTACACTTAGAGGGCTAAAGGGGAAGGAATGAAGCCTATATCGTTATTCATGTGGATGGACTTGTTTTTATCTCCTGGAGATGGCACAGATTTCAGAAGATTTGATGTAGATAGTTTTCTTGTTTTCAGTTACTGAGAAGTCTAGTCTCAGTAAATATTTTATATTCAATCCTGCTTTAATTTCACTATGCAGGGCATGTGTTGAGGACCAGTATTGAAGGGATTTGCATACTGAAGATTATATCAAGATCTATTTTTTTATTGATAGACTTTGAGGAGGTGAAGGCAAGACAAGGGAAATTTGACATGAATGCAGAACTTGAAGCAATATCTCCCAAATAATTTGGGCCATTTGAAAAACAAATGGGAACAGAACCCAAATATCCTATATTCCAGTCCAGCATTTAATCCTGAACCCATTTTTTGTTTCAAAATTAAAATTTCCATTATTATTGTTTCTACTGCCAGGGCTTTCCAAGGATATAAATGTGACCTAATTTATTAAATGCTGCATTACATGCAAGACAGAAGCAAAATCCTTTCCCCAGGGCACTTACTCAGTGGCCCTGATCCTGCAATCTGATCTCTTGAATGAATGTCTGAGCTAACAAGAACCCTGCTGCCTGTTCTGAGAGTTTGGCTGGGATTTTAACAGGTAAGGGACATGAAGATTTCAGGTTTCTACAACACCCTCAATCAACTTCACTCCATGACCACTACTTTCCTACATGGTTATATGTTTCCCTGAGACCCCTGTGAGCTTTTGTGTAGCTGTTGCTCAGTAACCCTCAGATGGTGAAGTTTGGGCTGAAATGTTTTTTCTTCTGTGCACAAGCCTTGACCTGTGGCACAGCTTCAGGATGCTTTGCGCTGCACCTTGAGATTAAAGTGCATTGCCCCTGCAGTGCATTGAGCTCTCCTGGCCCAGAAAGGGGTTGTCATAGATCTGTTTCTCAAATCAGTACTCCCTCATGGGTTTTTCCAAGGCATCATCTCCATGTCATTGGATCGGCAGAATATGAAGCTGAGGGTCTTTTTGAAGTTCTTCTTCACACCAAGGGGTGTATACTTGTGTGGGAATTCTGGCATGTTACATCTTTTCTTCCCTGTGTGTTCAGGGCAGGATAACTTAATGCAGTGTTCAATATTCCGGACCTTTTCTAAAAGTAAATTACTCAATTTGTTATGTTGGAGTGGAACGAAGAATGGAATCTGAATGCTGAGAGCTAGTTTCTTGCAAAGGACTGAAATACAGAGGATGAACTTAATTAATTAATTAATTAATTAGTCCTATAAACATTTATGCCTTCGCAGCTACACACATTAGTCTTATTTTAAGAAACATGATCATGTGCTTCGTCAAATATCACTCAGGCCAGTATTATTTAGTTTTTGCATAATCATAAAATAAATACCACTTTAAAGTCTGCTTATGCATCTCACATTTCATTCTTCTTTCTTTTTCTTTTCCTGTGTGTGTGTATAAAAAATAATTATTTTCCAGCATCAAATGATTTATTATTGGGCAGCAAAGCAACACTTCTTTACGCAAAATTCTTCTTCCTTCAGAACCGTGGTACACGGAAAATATTTTCCAGCTTTCAGTTTACTTGATTTTGAGGACTTTTGGTTATGTAAGTTTTAATAAGTAGCTTTGGTGTACCCCTAAAGGCACACCCCACACACTTATGTTGTGTGACCTAGGGTCACAAGTAATGGCTGCAAGCTAATTGATTGAGAAAGGCTTGTCTGACTGGGCCCCTTTGAGTCCTCCCTTTACATTCCTAAATTTCTGTAAAGGAGGCACTGGCAGCTTCGCCTGGTTAGAGGAGGGGTTGGGGGAAAGGGAGGAAGTTTCTCCATTTCTGATTATGCGCAGAGTTTCCTTGTACTGAGCTTATGTTCTCCACCCACTACTTAGAAAGAACTCTTTAACAACTTAAAGCTTTATCCCTGTGAGTACCAGAAAAGTGATCTGAGTATTTATCGAGCAAGGAGAACAAATTGCTTGCTCCAGCCGGGGAGAAAGCTTATGGAAATGATATTAGACCTTCAGCAAAGTGCACAGCTGCATCATACAGAAGCTGAGACTCAAGCTGACAGGCAAATAAGCCAGATCACGGAAGGGGCCTCTGTGTGGCAGCTCTGAGCTACCAAGTGTTGGACAACTAGGCAAAAAGTGCAGTGGAACAGGGCAGAAAATAACACACTAACTTCAGGCAACTGTTGCTTATTCATGGTGAGTCACGATTTGAAATGTTGTTTGAAATGTAGCTTTTTTTATTGTCTCTAAAAACCCTTCCGTTTTGCCACAGCGATCCTTCTGCAGAGCTCATTGTGTTCCCGATTATTTGTCCGGATGTACACTTCAGTCCTGAACGATACAGCAACGCTCAGGGATAGCCCTTTCCTCGCTGCTTGCTCTCTCTTGTGCTTTTCTTGTTTCAGGAGACGGGTCCTGTTTCTAAAGGCACACTGCATGGCTTCTGATTTGGAAAGAAATTAGTTTTGCAGCAGCACTTGCTGTGCAGCTGCACGGAGGTGAATAGGTGAACATAATTTCTGGCAGTTTTCTGCAGTTTGAGCTTTGTGGCACCTTTCCATTGCTCCTTATTTTGCTGCCTTATCTTGAGAATGTATAGCACGGTCACTATGAAAAGAGCTTTGTGTTTGAATTCCTGGTGAGTCGAAGGGTCAGGGCCTATGAGTTATCTTCCTGCCAGCAAGACTCATTGTCCCTTTATTTTTCAAGCTGAAATAGAGAAAACATATGTCCTCATACCTTTTCTATAAATGTATTTTGAATTCAGGTTTTACATGCAGTTTGTGTGTGCTTTGTTCTTTTGACAAACTCGGGGTTTGGGAGGAGGTCAGTTTTATTCTATCTATATTTATTTTATTTATTCAAGCTTTCCTGCAGCTTTTCTGAATTCCTTTGTTGTGATGCACATAATTTTTTCTTTAAAAAATATCCCAAGTTTCTGATTTCTGCTGAGAGAAAAATGATTTACACTATAAAAATTTCCAAAATTACCAGAGAGCTATCTAAATTTTTGGTAAGTTACACGATTATACGGAAGATAAAGCTTTTATAACATATTACTTGCTTAAGGAGGGAAACAAAATACTTGTGGATAAGTTCTTGAACAGATTGTGTTAGATACACTAGTCATCTACTGTAATGGTAATAAATATGACCTGAGCTATAATGTTATTTTAGTTATGAGTTTGAAAAAGCTTCATTAGCACAGCAACAGAATTAAACATTGCATGTTGACAGTAATGTTAGAAATATGTTTGTGAAAACTGCTGAGTAGATGAAATTTAGAGTAATAAATCATCAAGGCATGTCAAAGTTAATCTCTAGGTAAGGTTTTAAGGTATCTGTAATTAAGAGTGTCTGGTTTTCCTTCAGCAGAGGTGTGATTCTGTATAAAATTATTTTCTTCGTATAATTCAGGTGCAAAAAAAAAAATCTTAAAATTAGGTAGCAGTTAGGGCTAAATGAAAAATGCCCATTTGATAGGATAATTCTAATATGCAATAGAAGAAGTTGCCCAGATGTACTCTGCACAGAGGGTATGTTACTACTTGTTCCTTGATCTGTCTTTCTGTTTTTATGCTCACCTTACAATTAGCAGAATGCTTGCTTAAAAAAACAAGATGATGTTTCAGATCTGAGTTGATCTGACGTTACAGTCTCTTTCAGATGCAGAAGTTCATGTTATTCACCTATTGTGTCCTTTCTTATTTGCCAGTTTGAAATCTTGAGTTCACCCATCAATTTTGAAAATGGTTTTAATAGAAAGGGGGGATTGTGCCAGAGAAATGGTAAGAAATACAGATTTGAATGCAATGCTGTAACATAAGGTGATCTAAGTGGGCCTCAAACTTTGTTTTTTCTTATGTTGAATTGAGTTTCTGTATATTTTGACTTGGGCTAAACATTACTTTCCACAAGAAAATCTTTGACTGTGTTCTTGGTTCAGTTAAGGCTGCTCTTTTCTTCTAGGAGTTTTAGGCTTGCTCTGAAGGAATGAAGTATGTTCTCTTCAGTGACATAAATGTACAGTTTCCTTCTTGGCTATGCTGTGAGGGAGAAATACCTGCTGAAGTACTCTTTGTACCTTTAAAAACTGAAAGTAAAAGAATCTTTGAGGAGGTGGTCTCCTCTCAGCTTTGGAGGCTTGGGCAGCTGGAGTCTCACCCACCTCCTGGTGGTCACAAGGCCTTTGGAGAGCCAGGAAAGGTGGGTGCTCACATGGGGCCACCTCTTCCATAGGCACACGAGCAGAGGATCTGTCCTTTCTGTGCCCTGGGGTTTCCACTGGCAAAATAATGCACCAGTGGTGTTGTGACACCAGACTGGAGGATTATGAAACATTTCTTCATGCTCTGATGATCAGCCTGATGAAGGGGAAAAGGTTTAATGAGGAAGAAAAGAATTTACTGAGGATTTTATGCCTGTATCTATTATTAAAAGCAGAATATCTGCTGACAGTAGTTGTGTTCTGTGATTCAAGGAAAGCTGGCAATAATGATGATTAAATGTGGTTTTTCTCAGTGACTGTCTGAGGACTGGCACAACTTAATGTGACTGGCAGGAAGGTTAAACATCAATAGTATATCTCCAAAAACTATTATTCTCTCTTAGAGAAAGTCAAAGAACCATGAGCTCAGACTAAAATTATTATACTGTCTTTTTTAGTTCTCTCTGACACCAGTTAGTGAAAAAAAAGCAGTTTTGAAGTGGTTAAAGTGTTTGAAAGGTTTGTATTTTACATTATGATTGTTTTTCAAGGAGTAAAGAGATTTGGTTTTTGAATTACATAGAAAGTGATTCTGGAGGTTCACTTTTAGGTTCATTCTGTTCTGTAGAGAAGAAGGAAACCCTTTATTTACTAGATCTGTTCCTTTTTATTGGTGTCAGTATATTAACAGAAACAGGTCTTCATGACACCTATAGATATCTTTAAAGGAGCAATAGAAATCGTGGAAATTCAAGACTGGTGGTTGATTTTTCTTTCAAAGAGAAAGAACTAGAAGAGAGAGAGTAGTTTCTGCTGTCATGACAAGGTGATATCTATAACAACAGCAGAACGAAAATTGGCAGGTATAAGAATTGTAGTATTCATGGATTCCATTAATCACAGTGTTGTTAAAATGAATTTTAAAAGAAAAGACTCAAAGTTAATTCCTAGTAATTTTGGAATCATTTTATAAAAAGGAAGACAAAAATTTCTTTCATCTCAGCTGCAACTCATGATCACATTGGAATGTGATCTTTGGAACCCAAATTAACTTTCAGTTTGCTTTTACTTTCCAACAACTTATTCAAACCATCGGCAGAAGACTGTCCCAGAAGTGATGATTAAGGTGAAAGAAGAACAGATAAAAGGAGAAATATTTGGCCTATGAAGTGATTTAAGTAATTGTAAAATGTGAGTAAATGCAAATGATCACAGAAGAAGCAGAAGTGAGGTTAGGAGCAGTAATAAGAGAGGCAGAACTTAAAAAGCAAACCAGAGGAGACCTAAAAGTAGAAGAAGCATGGCATGACAGAGGAAACCCACCTCATCTAAAATGATTTCTCAGTCGCTGAGATGAGCCTTCGGAATTTTTATGTCTTTCTATGGGTTTGTTCAGAAGCATTTCTACTATTGGCAGCCAGTTTTATACCTGGAATTATAAAATCACATAAGGCTGAAGTAGGCTGTTCCTTCCAAAATTATGATCACAGCATTTCAGAGAGGGTGATGTGAGGTGGAGCCTTTCTTTTCCACCTAACATCCTCTTATATTTCTTTATCCTCTTATATACTTCTCTGTGTCTAGCAGTGAAGGTAGAGGTGAGGATGGATGGTTAGAGCTGTTGTGACTCTTTTTTGACCACAGGTTAAAGTTTTTTTTCCAACTCCTACAAGATCCCTTTAACCTTTCTAAAATTTTTGTCCTTTGGAAGGACTTCTGGCAGTTCTGATTCTCTGGGGGAGATGGGTGAGAAATATCAATGCACTTTCCTCTGTCTTTCTTGTGGCCAAGCCATCCACTTTAAATTATTTTTATCACCCATGGCTTTATTCAGGACTCTGTCAAAGATCCTACTTATTTTGGTAGGAATTGGGTGAGGCCAGCAGGGGAGTTCAAAACTGTGTTTATGATGATTTTCAGGGTATAGATGTGGCACCATAATGGTTTAAGATTCTTCAGTATCCCACAGCAAACAACACCAAACTCTACAACCAAGCAAGTACATACAGTGCTATCTCCAGTTTGTGAAATACCCGCTTCTCTGTTACAGAAATGTTTGGTGATTCAGGTAATAACTAGATTAACTTTCCAATTCTGATATTACCTTTAAAACCTCAAGACTGTTGTAGTAATTATGTAATCTCAGTTTATTCCGGAACACGATAGAGGTAGGTAGCAAATACAGCTTCAAGAACTGCAAAAAGCACCCTCTTCTCCCTCTTTTAGGCCATTTTGAGTGGCAGTATTCCATTTATATCATCAACTGTCCTTGCCATCTCCTCTTAACCCAAAAGATGTTCCATGGACCATAAATTTCCTGTGAAAGACCTGCAAGTAGTCCAGTTTTGAACAGTGCACATTTAATAGTGTTAAATTATAAAGAAAAAGATAAATTAAAGGGAAGGCCCTACTCTGAAGTCCATGTCCCAATTTTGTTGGGAATTTTCATTATTTCCAAAAACCAGCAGCAGCTGAAGACATCCTCCTAAGAACAGTCCTTTGTGGTGGAGCTGGTTGGAGGTGTCCCAGTGCTGTCTCCCTGCTTCTTCTCCCACTTCTCTGCTAACCAAAACTGCATAAGTTGTTATGGCCAGGCTGGTGGAAGTACCTTCAAAGTGACTTTCCTAAGGTGACGCGACTTTGCAGTCCCTCTGGATCGAGGATCAATGTCCTCTGAAAATACTGCCAGTGGTTTTGGTCTGTATTTTACAAGTTGTTCATGATTGTGGCCTGGTTGTCACTGAGCATATGTTATTTCAGTCTGTGTATAATAAATTCCTGAAATAAAAATCTGTGTGCTTAGTAGGGGAGAGTAAGTTGTAACATATAAACAATGAAAATGGAGGAGAAAGTGATTGGCACAGAACTTTATTCAAAAAACATACAAAATGTGGCACAGCAGCATGACAGAATCAGCAGCATGACAGAATCAGCCTGTGTGGAAATACCTTTGAATTGTGTGGAAACCAGAATGCACTTTCTATGAGCTCCATAAAGCTTCTGTCAAGCTCTGGATGAAAATTCACAAGGAAGGCTTTTTCCAGAAGTACCCAGTGTAGGTCCAACTATTCTTCCACTGACATCAAGAAGAATTACATCAGTATTAGGCAAAAACTGTAAAAATTGATGGTTCATGCTATAGAGAAAGTAGTATTTCTCAAATTCTTTCCTTTGTGGTTTGTTTTTCATTTCACTTATGATTATAAGTGCCTGTGCCTGGAAGAAAATCAAGAAACTTGGCAGGATCTTGTAACTTAATAAAGTTTTAAGATATATCAGGCCATTTGCTTTCTATCACTTTGCTCTTCTTTTAACTGTATTTTTTTGCCTGAAATTTTCCATTGTGTAGTCCTAAACCAAAGGTGATTCTTTTGTTTATTTGTTTGTTTCTTCTTGTAAAGGAAGTATGTTAAAATTATTTTAAGCAGCAGAAGTAGGAATGCATTCTATTTTTCCTTCTAAAAATGAAGTAAACAAAACCAACTCAACAAAAGTCTTTGAAAAACAGCCTCTGGAACAATGTGATCAACAGGTTGTGGGCTATTTTTAAAGGGCTGGACATAAAAAGAGATCTAAATTGTTATATATTGGAGATGGTTATAGCCACTTACTACATGTGTTTTGGCAATAGATGTCAAGGTAGGCACTGGATTTTTTATTTGCTATGAATGTCTTAAGTTGGGCATTGCATATGGATAACATTGAGTCTCCTGTCCTTAGAGACCACAATGCTGCAGGAACTTGGCATGAGCATGTATCCAGAGCTGACTTAGCTGGATGTTGGGAAGCAAAAACACAGGAAGCAAGATTGCCATCTTGGAACATCTTACACGGGCAAGGAATGAATTCTCTCTCCATCTTCTTTTTCATGCAGCTTTCCTAAACTGTAGTTTCAGCATCACTAGGTGATGTTAATTAAAATGTACTGATGTGCTGGAGATCTTTTCCCTCTTTATCTTCTCCACTATATATGTAATTGCAATAACTCAACAACTTCTGCATCTCTGCTGACAATACCACCAGGTGATTTGCAACAGTGCTGTGAATGGATGGGTACAATTTGAAAGAGGATAAATTTAGGTTAGATTTTAAAAAAAAATATATTCTTTACTGGGAAGATGGTGAGATAGGCAACAGGTTGCTCCGGGAGGTCACCAGCCCTGATGGATGTTATAACCCTGGAAGGGTTCAGGGCCAGGTTGAGTAATGCCTTGAGCAACCTGGTCTGGTGGGAGGTGACCTTGTGCACGGCAGGGGGTTGGGACTAGAGGATCTTTCAGGTTTCTTCATGATATTGTGATTCTATGACTCCTAGGCAGACATAGCTCAGCTAATTGGTCCTGTCTACTCTCTGGCAGGACAGGCAGTAGCCATCTCCCAACTCTCAACTCAAAGCTAGCACTGTTTTAAGTTTCTTTATTTTTTTCATCCACTTATGTTAAAAACCCTATTGGATTAGTTTTGTTTTGTTTTGTTTTTAAAAATCAAGCCATATACTGCTATGTTATGGAGTATATACACATTTTATTTTTTTCATATAGGCAGGTCAAAGTGGATGCATCTCTTGAATTGCTTTTTGAATAGAAATATAGAAAATTATATAGAAGCAATACTTATTTATGATTAATACCTATGTATTAGGGAATGGCATGTTTGTGACATACAAAATCTTGATTTCATTCCATCTATTCCATCTTTTATCTTATATCATTGGGAATTCAGTCTTGTCATTTTTTATAGGTGGCATGCTTTATCTCCTGTATTGAATCCACCACTCTTATGTGTAAAATTTGGCCAAAACTGCTCCTTTCCCAACTCTGCCTATTAGAATAAAACCTCAAAACAGATAACGAGCAAAAGCAATGCATGACAGTGTTCAGTCATTGGGGGTGGACTCTGAAAAGGAAAACATTACAGCAGTTTTTTTAACCTGGCCAAACTAAAACACCAGAAATTTTTGCATCCATCTCAATCATTTTGGGTTTATTCAGAGTTTACCACAGTACTAAGAAGTCCTAAAAATTTCAATCTACCTCTGGATATAGAAATCTCAAGGTGTCATCTAACTTCTTTGTACCTTTGGGCAAATCACTTAAAACATGTAATTTCTTACTGCTAAAATATTTTTAGTATTTCTATTTATTTTGTAAATGAATATGTTCCTTTTTAGCCACAAGTACATTAACTTGACAGTATCCCTCTAGAAGGATTTTTTTGTTTGTTTTTTAACTTTGCAGGTCTATTTGCCTGTGCTCTGTGACTAGATTTTTACATGTTTGGATGCATTTGTAGGTATCATTGGCATATCTAAAGTCAGGAACTTAGAGTCCTGTAGTTTAAAGTGATAATTAAGGTGCATATCACACTTAAAAGTAAAATGCTGTATTCCTGTATGCTGTACTGGAAACAGGGTCCCTAATATTCATTCTTAAAACAGATTTAAGACCCTAATCTTAGAATCTTAAAAAAAAACCCCAAAAATCCAAACTGGATTTCACAAAGCTGTTGTATTATCAATAGTATTATTCTTAAATATTTGTTACTCTCATTTTCTAAGTGAGAGTTCTACTAAGGTTTGTATGTTCTTTGGTTTTTCTCTCCTTCATTTGTTTTGAACCCTTTTTTGTCTCTCAGTTAAATCTGAAAGGCGAAATTCGCAATGAATATAATGTTTTATGAAAATCTGTGAGTGTATGGAGGAAAAAAACCACAATTGATGCCAATTTAGAGGAAGAGGCAGGCAGAACACAGCTGTTAGACATTCTGTTTGGCAGTGGCTCAGTGGCCAAACACAATGTGTGCAGTCCCAGACTCATCACAGTACAGTTTCTCCTGCCATGTGATAGTGTAATAAGCAATGTGGAGAGATATGGCCATTTGCAGTGAGAAGAATTTGGATTTGCAGAGCAAAGAGCAGAAATCTGTAGGAAAACAGGTTTCATCCAATCTGGTATTTACAGGACACCTTGGATTTGCTATTGCAGAAGAATAAAGGACCAAATGCCAGAAGATCTTAAAAGGATATAAATTGCTTACTACAGGCAAACAAGAACATCTTGTTTGCTTTTTTTTTTTCTATTTACTGAGAATTTTATAGTGCATGGAAAAAATCACATACTATTCAGTCTTCACAAACTGCACTGAACACATGAGATTCCTACTAAACTTTCATATGAGATGGCCAACAGCAGTCAAATTCTGTATAAACAGTAAAATAGGGATACTGAAGTATGAAATATGGTAATAAACTTTAAATTGGAGGAAACCTACTTTTTCCAAGTGTGAATTTGGCCAGGACTTGGTTCTTCACTTGGCTCTGTTGAAGTCAGCATAGATATGTTTAGACAAGGATATAAACTTTTAAAGCAGTTCAGTATTTTCTATTTGGTTACATTTAAAATGCTTACATATTCCGTCTTACCTTGGGCAAATTTCAAATGGCTTTTGTAAGCTTGGGATCTTTCCTAAATTTAAGAATGTTAATAATGAAAACATTAATACTTGCCTATTATTGTTACTTAAATGATATTTTTAAAGAGCGTTTTACTTCTCAACCAAACAAGGTTCATCAATGGTGATTATGCCTTTTATGATGTTATTGATTACATAGATTTGGTTTTCTAAAATTCTGTAGCTTATGTAAGATAATGTCATTCAAGATAAGGGAAAACACTGACTCATTTTCATTACTGTGCTTTTTGTTTTACAAGCTGAATGAGCATCAATGCCAGACAATGATCACCAGCAATCACTAGTGTATTTATTAGAGAAAAATAGAAACATTTCACATTTGAGGAACAGTTGTCCTTTTGGACTCTTTTAGAGAGGTAATACTTCTAAATATTCATTTTACAAGAAATGGAGATGTTACCTGTAACAACAGGGAATCTTAATGATTTGGGTCACTGCAAGAAGAAGTCCATTCAGCAACACCTTTTGGATGGAATTTGCAGCTGAATTTAAAGGGTTGCTAGCAATTAGGATGTACTCTATACTTTGAAATGCTGGATAACAGATTTAGCCACAGTGACCATTCTCCCAATATCTGCCATGCATACAAGTTCAGTGCTTGGCACTCCAGTCTTTTCCTCTCTTTCAGGGCTGTTAGAGTTTGAGGGACTTCCTTGGAGCATCTTCCATTCTTGCACCTAAAGCTTTCTGTGGCATTTGAAGGTCTTTCTGTTGCTCCTTTTTTGGATACTTCTGAACATCCTTTTTGGTGGATAAACCATGGCAATTCTCTGACAGACAAGGAATTCTGTGGACATACAATAGCCAATTATTGCTTTCAAGCAAGGAGTTATTTTCCCTTTCAGGTCTCTCAGATTCCATGTCCTTTCAGTAACTGAGGGCCAGACCAGTAGTGTGCTTTTTCTTTTAGCAGCATGTTGTGATGTTAGAACTTCCTGCAAAATCATGTGTTTCATATGTTTTTTATATCTTAATAACGTTTTTTAAAGTGCTTCCAGATGTAGGCACATATTTGATTACAGCTTACTGCACGTGCTTCTGCACCAATAAACTGGAAAGGCCTGCATAAAACAGCCTTAAAATCCATGTGTGACTTTGTGTGTGACTTCCAAAGCTCTGGTTAGGTATGTTGGAAGTCAGGTTGTTCAGGCTGCAGGTTTTCTCAGAGTTGTTCAGCCACAGTTAGTGCAATACTTACAAGTAGCTTAGTAATGTGAAAAGCGCCATTATAAGAGAAAATGCTTTTCTTTCTCCTTCCTCCCTCCTCCATGAATCAGACATCTAGTCATACTTCAGATGGCTCTTTCCAAAGATAAATGAAGCACTCAATCAACCAGAGAGGCTGGTTATGTGCCTAGGACTCCCATATATCTGTACAAGGTATACTGATGCACACAGGGTGAAACTAATGTGTTCTGGGCTTAGGAAATCCTCATGCAAGTGCACTCTTTGTGTCAATACAGCAGGTAAAATTACTTTATTAAATTTCCTTTTTCCCTCTTCGTGACTGTTCAGGGCATCCGTTATCCGGAGGCCCTTGCTGTTTTCCCAGCAGGCAGTTCTACTGGGCACAAGGAATGCCCCTAAGGGAAGCAAGCCACAGGAAAAGGATGAGGTGACTTTCCCACATAATGCAGTAAATGACAGAAAGTGCATGTGAGGTAGGTGAAGCATGTGTTGGCATTGTAGAAGGCTCAGTCCTACTTGTGCTTCACATATTTTTCCCTTCCAAGCAGGAATCACTAGCAGAATAAAAGTTTCCCTTTTGTTAATTCCAGTTGTGGTTGCTCAAGAAGACCTGTATGGAAAGGTAAAAAACATGAAGCAGCTCTATATAACGCTCCTTGAATGTGGGTGGTAAGAGAGAAATGAAACTGCTTATTTTATCATGTAGAACCCATGTTGAAAATCTCACGGGGTGTGGGAGAAGAGTCCTTTGAGTGTCCTGAAAAAGAGGGAAGACTTGAGATAGATACTACGTTTTCTGGAAGAAGTGGAGGCTTTGAGATAGATAAAAGTTCTCAGAACTTCTTATGATGAAAAAGTCAAGGCCTTGGAATCTTTTCACAAAGATAAAAGTGGAATATTTTGTGAAGGCTCAGTGAGTGAAGGCTGAGAAAATGAATCTTAACTTGATATATAAATAAATATATATATATGTGTTCATAGTCAACAATAAATTTGGATAATCAGAATCAGAAACAGATCGATGCTGAACACTGCTCAGGTCATGCTGTACAGGCGCATTTTTTGATAGCTTGAGGTAAATCTTAAAAAAACCCCCAAGGTTTGTGTAAGAGATGCACAGAAATGCCCATAATTTATCTGAATAACTTAAAGGTGGTAGGTGAACTCAGTCTTGGTTTTGTGCTGCTTGAGTTTTAAAAAGAAGAATTTACTTGGTTCACTTGAGACATCTCAAATGTTGATAAACTGGAAAGAACTGTGCCAGTACTTCTGTCATATAGTGACAGAAAAACATGCACAACCGAAACGTACTATGCAATGAATCAAGTAACACAGTTTCTATTCAGATCACAGCCCTGCGGGGACATTATATAGAGAATAATTTTAGCCCTCTTAAAAGTGTGTTGCTAGAATTTGTCTATAAAGAGCAGAAATAACGGAAGCCTGGTAATTAAACAGGCTGAATTAAAAAAATTGGAGTGAAAATATTTATTGTAATAAGATTGAAAGACTTAAAATCTTTACAGCTTGAATCTCGCATTAGCCTTTGTGCACCAGCGGCATTTAAATTAAAACCAGAGCATTTCCCTAAATAGAAAAGTTGGTTTTGATGAAGGCAGAATTTGTGATTAAAACAGCCTCCATTTGAAATCCCTGATGGCATCTATAAAGCAACTCCGTTGAACAGTATCCTGCTGTCATACTGTTGATGACAATAAAACTAAATATAAGTGCAGAGAGTATCTGCAAATGTGTGCTTCCAGTTATATATTTATATATGTAACTGGAGCGCTTGGGAAACTGGATGTATTTCATTTAAGTCCAGATATGATACAGGGATCCCTTTCCCAAAGACCTGTGCTTGTAATAAGGAAGGAACCATTGCTTGCTTGAAACTTCATCCTTTTTAAAGGTGAATTGTGGTATTATAACTAAGACAAACATAAAATGGAAGCCTGGAGCCATCCCTGATGTTGTCTGGTTGTCTACACAATACACTACATACTCAGAGAAACCTATGAAGTCCCTCCTATGTATTTTCATTCAGTTGTACTTGATGGCAAGATCTAGAAAAGATGCTGGTTTTGGGGTTTTTTTCATTCTTCTTTTTTTATGTTGTATCTACAACCATATGTTATTATGTATCCATACAGAGCATGAATTGTAGCCCAGTGTAGATGTCTTTGATAGAAACACATAGACTATATATACATAGATATCTATAAATAAATGCAAGGGATCATCTTAAAAAGATCCTTTCAAAATGCCTTCTGGTTTCTTTGGTCCTTGCTAACTGAAGGTAGCTGAATACATGCTAAATGGAGCAGAAATGAGAGAGCAGAAAATGGCAATTGTCAATCTAATCAATACCTAGACCACAGTGTAAATATCTGTTGATGTTTGTAGTGTCTGGGATAATGGGGAAAGGTTTATTCTGCTTCTGCTTTGCAATATTTTAGCAATGCTTGTAGCCATAAACCTGCTCTAAAACACCAATTAAAAAGGGTTTATGAGTGCTTTGTGTTACAGAGTGATGCAACAGATCAACACATGTCAATGAAAGCAGCCTGTTGTTTTGCCATTTTTTAAATAACAAACCTGAATAGCAAAAAGTAATCTGAGTTCTGTGTCTAAAAGCAACATGTTGGATGGTCCTCTCTCTCCCTTAATTAAGAAGTTATTTAACTAATTGATTATAGTCTGTTTGGCTCATAGCATCCATTTGAATAATCTAGCAGCTGGAGCATGTAGATGCTGGAGACTCGGGGTGAGAAGTGGGGAGCAGCTGGGAAAGGCCTCGGGTGGCAAAGAAAGGAGGCAGCAGCTGGAGAGTATAAACAGCAACCTGACAGGGAAGTTTTAGATGAGGAGAAAATCTGCAGATGGGTTTGTGAAGCATTACCTTGGTGGTAGCTGCTCCTGCACAGAGTTTTTCCTCAAGAACTTTTATTTAATCCCCCTTAAATCTTCTCATTCACCCCCTTCCCACATCTTTATATATCAGTCTCAACTGTGCAGTGTATGCCATGTTTGGTATGCTGTAATGTATGCTATTCTTTACTATTCCATTAATTGAAAACATAAGAAGGAAAAAGTTATCTTTAATATTCAAATGAAAACCACATCATATTAAGGAGCCATGAACAGTACTTTTCAGCTGTGGCTTCTCATTAGGCTTTTAAGACTGCTTTATAAAGCCTATTGAATTGCATAAGCTAAAATATATGATATCATGCATAAATATCATTATGTGTAGTGGATGCTTGTAGATTAAAAAGAAAAAGCAGAACCAGAAAAGTAATGTTAACATCATTCAGCACTGTGTATGTAATCTAAATTAATTCCTGTTTGAAGTATGATTTTCAGAATGCAAAATCCATTCTTGATTTAAAAGAGTAAAGGACAGAGAACAAGTCATCATCTTTGGGAAGGTGTTTCAGTGGTGAAGTACTGCTGTGGTTCAAAAGGTACCCTGTGTGCCTGCATCCTATATATATATATGCATATGATCATATATCTATATCTATATCATCTTAACTTTACTGCTGGGACTTTTTTGTTGTATTGTCTTTTACCTGTAAAAACCTCCTGTCAAAACTGATGTAGACAGACATAATTTCTGAGGACAAATGGAACTGTGTTAAAGAGTTTCTTCTGGTCCTTTGTTTATGATGCTCTTTAGCAAGTTTCTTGAATTGTGCACATCAGACATTGTTATAGCCTTCCAACACCAGATGCTTGAGTGCCAAGTATAGAGATAATCCAAGTTCTTCAGTCCTTTTCAGACTTCTTCCAAAGAGGTCTCTGGGGATGCATTTTCCCCCTCAGCCCTGACAGTGCATCGGGAGCTCATGTTTGGCAGAATCATGTCCACTCTTAGTGCCAAGCCTTTTTAAAAAATGTTGCCCGCAGCATAAACTCTCTCACTCTGCCTAGAGAACCCTAATCTCTTTTTTAATTTGTAGATATATAAATTGGTTATCAGAGTGAAGTGACATACCCAGAGGCTCACAGAGTCTGGGAGGAGAAGTCAGACTCCTAAATATCATATTGTGTTCTTGCCAATGGTAATTTATTTGTTTCTTCCCCTGTACTTTTTGTGAGTGAATATTTGCATTTTTCTGCTTCATGTGCCAAGGCTGTACATGCTCTTTCTTTTAGATTTTATCTAGTTTCATCTGGTGAACAGAGTATACTTGAGGGATTGCATTGTGATAATGCTCTTTCTCTAATCATGTTTATTATTATTACTATAAAATGTTATCTATGAGGTTATTTCCTGTAGTTGTTTGATTAATAAAATATTCATCTCAAGTACATTATGAAATGCCTTCCATCTTGTTTAATTTAAGATTAAATTTCCTTCACTGCTGCCAAGCCCTGTTCAGGGTGGTACTCCTTCTCTGCTATCTCTGGAGAGCTGATATCACACTGGTTTGGAATATTCACTAGCAGCCCAACCCTTTTTCCAGGCATAACTCTGATTATGCCCATTTCAAATGTTTCTGCTTTTAAAAAGCACATCAATAAATGAATTATTTCAAGAAAAAAGGAACTTGAATCTGAAATCTGCTTCCTGGGCTGGCTACAGAGGAAGAAGAGAGATCCCCTGTCTTTTTGAAATGGATCAATGTTACTGGCATGACACTCTTGCACCAGGGGCAGAAGCTATTGTTTACCCTTTCTAGATGTAAGAAAACTATTCCCTGGTGCTAAGTGGAAGAGAAAGACTTTTTTATTTTTAGGATTACTCTGTGTTTAAAAGCTTCTATTTGAAAGGAGCAATTGTTTTATTGGGGAAAAAAAAGGAAAAAACCCACCCCAAAATACCCTAATTTCTCAAGATATCAAACTGTATGTTAAAGTAGAAACGAATCCAAAGAAGAGCTGAACTAACATGATGTCAATAGGTGTTAGGAATATTTTGAACTGTTGTTCATCTTTCTTGAAATGAAGGTGGCCTCTTCTATTATTTCTAGTTATAATTTTCTCTTGAAATCCTCCACTAAAGCAATTGTCTGGTGTGAGTTATAGGGGTTGCAGCTGTGCTGGGTCCCACCAAGTGGCCAAGCAGAGTGTGGCCAGCAGAGAGCTATGCCAGCATGACAGGCAGCAGTGTGGCATCTGAAGTTGGCAATGACTCCCTGGTCCTGGCCACCTGGCATCCACAACAAATTTTAAGTCTCTGACTACTGAGGGGCAGAATTTTTGCATGTGGTTATGCACTTTCCAGCAGCAGCAGGGTTGAAACTTCACCAGGGCTGCTGGCTTGTGCCATGAGGGAGTAGTGGGTATGGAGAGGGAGGGGGAGCTGCTGTGTTGAGGGGAAGCAGGAAAGTCTCCAGGTATGTGAGGCTAATGGGCCACCTTAGAATCATAAAAGATACAGAGTTGAAAGGGATCTATCAGGACCAGTGAGTCCAACTCCTGGCCCTGCACAAGATACCCCAAGAATCACACCATTTGCCTGAGAGTCTAAAGCTGGCTAAATGCCTCTGGAACTGTGTCAGGCTAGGGCAGTGACCACTGCCCTGGGGAGCCTGTTCCAGTGCCCAGCCACCCTCTGCGGCGAGAACATTTTCCTGATACCCAACCTGAAACTCCACCAACATGATTTCCTGCCATTTCCTTGAGTCCCATCCCTGGTCACCAAAGTGAAGGGATCAGTGCCTGCCTCTCTGCTTCTCCTCGTGAGGATGATGAAGACTGCCATGGCCTGCCCTGGAGCAGTGTGACATGGGTACTCATCATCCCGAGTTTGGGTCTCTCCCTCTGGATCCTTCCAGTGGTGGCTGATGGGGATGCTGGAGAGGTGGCAGCACTGTCTTGGAGCTCAGGCACATTCCCTGCAGGTCTGGAGGAGCCCCTTGGGGCCAGGCCCAGCACAGGCCACCACAGCCTTGAGCTGTGTTCCCTCAGGGGGTTCCAGCATGGCGAGGCATCCTCAGCCCTATGATGGGCACCAGGCCTGCAGTGCTGTGGCCAGCCCAAAAATGCCTTCAGCTGCCTCAGTGGCAGCCAAAGGTGGCCCCCGCATGTGCTGGCTTTGCTTGGCCACAGTGCAGGGAGCAAGAATGGGACAGTCTCCCTCTTCTCCCTGCAGTGCAGGA
Source organism: Anthoscopus minutus (assembly GCA_013399455.1). NCBI lineage: Eukaryota > Metazoa > Chordata > Aves > Passeriformes > Paridae > Anthoscopus > Anthoscopus minutus. Next base: position 11,942 of record VWYI01037537.1, on the reverse strand, counting down.
GCTAGACCTCCATATTCCCCTGCTCTCACCTGGACCATTCTCAGGAGGCGAAACAATGATCAGCACAAAGTATTTTAGAAAGAGCAGGACCAGCAGCCTCTTGTAAAATGTCTCAGTTACTGGGTGTCAAGTGATTTCTTGTAGCAGTTCTTGAGCTGAAAAGCAGATGGTATCTATGTGCAATGGTGTAAGTGCAGCAGAAGCACTTGGAGGATTAAAATGATGACTCGTTGGAGCAAAGCAGGTCAGGGAGATGAACAATTGAAAGAGGTGGCATTAGTTAATACAAAGTTGTTGGCTTTTTGAGACATGCACAAATGGATTTTACACTGCTGAGGAGCAGTGAGTTTTCAAGGTTTTAAATCTGCTCTCCAGAGTATGTGTTTAAATAAAATAAACCCTCAATTTTAATTATTTTTTTTAAATATACTTTAGCTTTATATTTTGTTTTTCATCTACCAGGTAATGAGTCCTTATGAAATTAGAAAAGAAGTCCTTGTCTGGCTTTGGTAAATGGAAAGGTTGTCTTGTCCTTAAATGATTGATTACTTTTAAATTACTGTGAAAGCTCTTTTTAAATAGGTCAGTGTAAGTGACAAAGTAAGCAAAGCTACTCCTTTTCCCCTCTTTGTTGGCAGTATCTTTAAAATATTCAGCATACACTCATGCTGTGGAACTTAAGAAAATACAGCTCTAACATACTTCCTAAATGACACACTGTAGTTGTGAATACAATAGAGGTGTATACATGTAATGAAATTTGATGAGTTTTCCAGTTTTTCCTTGAAGTATAGTACTTGAGAGGTTGTAACTTTTGTGAAGCTCGGAAGCTGAACTGTTTTCTGCTTTAGAAAGTGAGGTTTTGTAGATGCTGGATTATTTGATTCAGATCTTTTGTTTGTTTTTGTTTGGCTTTAAGGAAGAAATTGGATGATAATTATAGCATCTCTGATTCCTAGACAAGGGAGAAAAATTTTTAATTTTTTATATTTTAAATACTATTAATACAATAATAATATATATTATTATTTATATTATTAATTATATATAAAAATATAATACAATATTTTAAAAACCACTTTTTCTCTCTTTTTTTTTAACCTGCTTTTTGAAAATTTCAGCAGCTAAAACAGGGAAGAGATGAACCAGTTTTGACAGGGAATTCTTCAACAGTTCATGATGAGACTGAGTTTTGTTTTAGTGCATTGTAAGCTACTAAGCATGGACAGTACAGTTCAATGGTAAATATTTAAGCTACTCAGCTAAAAAGCCTGCTAAGCATACTCATAGGCTGAGTTAGCTGTATGTTAGAAAGGCAGAATTTGATATAACTCTAGGAATTAGAAAAGTAACTGGAAGGAGGCATCAGCAGAAAATTTAAAGCATACCAAGGGCTCAGGTAAAGGTTTTGCTTCTTAAAACTCATCATTGCTCCTCCTTACAATTGATCATAGAAAAATAAGTGGTCTGATGACATGGCCCTAACTGCAGAACAGCCTGTCTAGTGACTTAATTTATGACACAAATGAGTAATAGAAGAATCGAGCATATCTATTCTTACAAAGTATCTAAAGTTTCTGCATCATTTGACGATGTACTGTTCACATTTTGCAGCTGGGCTGTGCTGCCATGGAATAATTTACACCACTTGAATTCACTTGCGTAATAATCTGTCCTCACATCTAAGAATAACATGATGTTACTGTTTTAAAACTATGAAAAAGTACTTCATAGAACAGATCTGTTTTCTGAGCCTGTGTGTTTGACTTGTCATAACACCAACAAAGTAGAGGAGATAGGCACACCCATAGACATGCTATGAAAGCAAATTTTGCTTTGCTGGTGTACCATAAAAGTCTAATGAAATAGACTAATGTAAAGTCTAATAGACATGAAAAGTCTAATGTAATAGAAAATATACATTAACTGCCAATAATCAGAAATGTGAGGGCAGCTAAATCTGAAATCAGCTAAATCAACTATTCCTGAAGCAGCTAAATCATAAAAATCAGCACAGCTGACTGGGCTCGCTGTAGAATGAGAAACTTTCTTCCTTTGACATGGATTTCTTTTCTTCTAAATCAGTCCTAGTGCAGCTTCTTCCCTGGTTTCCCAACAAGTCTCTCTCTTGTTTCTGAACATGCTTTTTAGTAGGCCTCACAGGTACATTTCTTCAGAACTGCCTTTGGTCATTGGTGGCTCTTCTCCAGAGCAATACATACTGATCCCTGAGTCACCTGTTGTCTTTCCAGAAGAAAGGGACCATGACAGAGGGAATTTGTGCAGCTTGTTACTTCCAATATGTGGAAATGTTTACAAAGAGTATGAGTTGGTTCCCAACCCAAAAGTCAGAGGGGATTTTATGAGGACACAAAAGAATAAAGTGGCTGCAGCTTGTTTGGGCCTCCCAGAGGCAGCTGAGGGCTGACATCTTTGGCCTTGCATCTTGCCAAAGAGCTGTTGGCTGCAGGACGAGGATTAAGAAGAATGGATAAATGTTTGGAGGGCGCGGGAGTCGAATGAGTCTCCTTTCCTGTGTAGCTTCCTTAAAGGACACAGTTTGGCAGCCAGAACTCTGTGTGGGTCAGCTGTCTGCCCTGTGGAGAGTCCAGAGCACCTTCATGCAGTGAGTTGTTCCTGTAACCTGCCTGGCTGAAATCTGGTTTGTTCCAGATGTCTGACATACAGATATCTTTACTAATGACTTACGTATAGTTAAGGCTGCAATACTGGCTATCAGAAAAAAAAAACCACCTTCAAAAATGTTTTTTTTACAAAGCTAGGAAACCACTGAATATTAATTTCAAAAACCTCACTTCTGTTCAGTTTGATTTACACAGCTGATTGCCCCAGGAATTTTGTTCATATTTTTGTGGCTGAGGTTTCAGTGGACTATGCCAGAAACATGATGGTTGCCCACACCAAGAAGTATCGCTGAATCATAGAGATGGTTCAGTCCAAATCATCCTTGAGTAAAGTTTAATAAATGTCCACTTGTTTAAACCTCTTATGTTGGCTTCATACATCTGAAACCAAACTAAAGATTTGGCAGTATACTTGCACTACAAATTTATGGGAACAGCTGGATTATGCTGAAAGCTTATCAAGATCCTAAAGTTTTAAATGTGGCTCTTCAGAATAAATCATAGTTAAAATTGGATGTGTCGGTTTGCTTGTTTACATTAGCAAACATTAGAGTGCAATAGAAGCAAATCTGAAAAGCAAAACATTTTGTGCTGAGGACCTGATATCCACATGTGGGGACACTTGAGGTTTTTACTTTAGGTTCAATCTAGTTCTATGTATTGAATGTTCATTTATGAACAGAGAGCATATTTTTCATAAACTACTGGCCCCACCCTTTTTAATTTTGCTCTTTTTAATTTATTTTGTTTCAGTATATGAGTTTTTTCTTTGTCATCAGGTACATATGATGTTCTGATATAGGTTAGGGTTACATGTGTGACATAAACTAGGTTAGCACAATGAAATGCAAATTAAACTTATGTTGATTCAAGAGGGTTTCAAAATGAGATCCTACTTCTTTACACATTTTGGTGAGGTTTCACTACATATTTTACTGAAATTAATGTTTTAGGGCCATAGATATTGAAGTCTGAAACAGGTTGCAGGCCGTCTGCTCAATATGTTTTCTGTGATGGCAGCCAGTTCCAGGTGCTTAGGAGTTTAGAAGTTCCTATATTAGATGGCTGTGGCATAAAATAGCCCCAGGGCAATGTCTTTGAGATCCATAACAGGTTCTCTGTTTGTTCTATTACCTTAAGCAAAATATTTTGAAAACATCTTACTTTGAGAACAAATATAGTTTACTTCAAGTAAATCAAGACACGCAATTTGAGGGACGTCTCTGTGTCCAAGCCTTAGGTTGAGATGACATACAAATTTCATCACAATTATCTTTAAATGGCTTAGGATATGCTCTACAGAGATGACCTACAGGTTATAAGTTTCCTGAAATTGATTGTATTTTTTTAATTTGTGAAAGAATTTTCTATTCAGCTGTATATTTTTTTCATTTTGCAAGTAGATATGTCCCTCAGTAAGTTACTCAAGATATTGTGTCCAAACCAGCTCTGGAACTGTAGAACCCAAAATAGTTTCTCATTTGTAAATATTAATAAAATAAAGATCTGTGCTCTATTCCTGAATAGAATTTTTTGTAGTTTCTTTCAGTCCTTACTGCAGTCCAGTAGATATCTTGAATATCATGGATTATGCTTTCCAAAGATGCAACTAGGGCATTTGAAAATAATATTTGAATAATTGGGAGGAAAAAACTTACATATGTCCAGTGAAATGGGTTTTCAAGCAATTGCAGTGTTAAATTTTTTATGTCTTTTTTTTCCTTTTTAAATATAGATGCTATTTTGCAGTACACTGAGATTTTAAATATTATTTGTATATCTTCTTTTGCCACTGGCAACGTTTCTTTCTCCTGCTCACTTCTGCATGTATTTATTAACAAGCACATTTCATTAGACTTCTCTTTGACATTTGTATTTTGTTGGTTTTGTTGGGCTTTTTTTACTGGTATTACAGTAACTTGTCACTAAAACCCCTGCAGAAGACCTGATTTTGCTCCATCTGTTCTTCCCAGGCTGATAGGGAAGAACAGGAAGGCTGGCAGGGATCACTTATAAAACCTGAGCTGGCTCTCACAAAACATAGTGCCCAAGACAGCATAGAAACTTTCCAATTGGAGGATAGGGTGGTATTTTTCTTTTCTCTCCTTCCTCTGCTTCATGCAAATATTGGACAGCATTCACGGGACAGCTGGCTTAGCTGTCAATGGGGAAGAGAAGTGGAAAACTAAAGCAACTGGTTGTTAGGAATCCTTTTTTTGTTTTTTGTGAAAATGGGGCTGAACTCAAAGAGTTTGTATTTTAATGTGAGTGTGGTGTACAAGCAATTAGTGTGAAACTGGAAGTTGTGTGTATGGCAGACTGTCTTGCCTACATCTCTGCCCATCTTCCTGTTCCTATTCTCCAAGCTCAACACGCGAACAACCTGATAGAATCTAGTTCTACCCAGACATTATAATTCCTTACTCTGTTTGAGCCTAGTTGACATTTGGACCTTCAGTAAAGCACTCTGCAGCTCTTCTAGCTGGGTCTTTTGTCTCCTTTATGTGTCTTGCCACTCTTCTTCCAGTAAGTACCCTCACACCCTCTCAAAACTGTTTTAAACTTTTGCTTGCTCAGAAAAATTACTCCAGAGGTTCTTATTTCAATAATATCAACAAAATTCTCTTTGAAGAAAGGGAAAGCCTGTAATGAGGAGTGAGCAATGCAAAACAAAGGAGTTGTTCTAGTTCCAATACTGAAACCAACATGAAAATTAAATTACTCTTCACTTTACATTGGGAGGGGATGGTAGAATAAATCTTTAAAGTATGACTACTTAAGTAAAATGTGCAGAAGGAATAATAAATTAATTCAGTTGAATAAATAAACCAAAAAGCTCCAGCTTCTTATCAAGTGACTCTTTGGAGAGCTGATCCTTGGAAATTCAAAACTGGATTTTTTTACATGTATCTCTTACTAAACATGTATATTTTGAATTCTCTAAAGCAATAATGTAGAGGTGAGAAATTAATAGCTTTCTTTGGAACCTTTGCTGTGGGTTTCTTGCAGTGGCTGTTGATTTCTTTTTAATATACCCAGGAATGGTAGGGCTGCAGAGGTTAGTAGAGAGAGACCCAAGCAGTGACAAGAGGAGCCCTCTTGTCCCTTACATAAAGTTTTAGCCTGTTTCTACTTGGGAGCAGACAGCTGATTCCTGCCCACGACAGGCACTGTCTGATGCTGAGCTGGTGACCCTTCCTGCCTCTACACACTCCCTCTTGAGGACACCACACTTCTTAAGGGCAGCGCTGAACTGGAAACAACTTGATGGACTTGCTTTTGTTATGCAAATTAACTACTGAATTACTTGCCTTTCTACTGTGTTTATGGACTTACCTGTTTCTTACATGAACCAGTTTAATTAGCTGTGTCAGTTCCAGTGCTTGTAGAAAGATTTATATGGTTGATGTTTGCTAATATTTCCTCTCTGCAGTCTCCATTATAAGTAGTGATAGCATTCCACAAGAATGTGGGTTGAGATCATGCTGTGATAATTTCTTGTGGATTCTGGCATTGAGGAGTGTATGTGTTGGTGTGTGTGCATTCCTTGTCCTTGTAGCTAATTATCTATAAGTGTTATAGCTACATAAGAATCAAAGCTATGATAGAAATTATAGTTATTTTTGATTAATTCTCCTTCAATTTATTTGACTTCAGTTGTTGATTGTGCATACTTTGCTGTTTAGGGGGGATAACATCTGCTGAACATCACAAGTAAAATGCTGATTTAAGAAAGACAGAGAATATTTTATAATATTAACTGTTACAGTTATTGCTTTAATTATACAGTATTAAGAGTCTCAATTACTATTTAAAATCTCTTATAGATTACTTAAAATATGCCCCCAGTTTAAAAATAAAAACAAACAGAATCGTTTGTACAATGATTTCAATCCAAACTAAAAATATTTTTCCTACTTTTGCTTTTTCTTTTCTTTAGCATTTTGGATGCCCCAAAGTTCTGGACTTCCTGCTAAGCATGTCCCAAAACAGAATTTAGGTTTTGAAGGTGTATGAGGGAAAACAATTACATTGTAGCTTCTTTTGGAGTCTGTTCCCTCTGTATTCTGCAAGACTCCTTAGCTTAGACTTGTGTGGATAAAATAAATGTTCTGATATGTTATAAAAAGATTGTAGGCCAATGTATTTATCTTGTAACTAAAGAGATTTTAAAATCAGAATCTGCAGTGAAGGCAACTTTAATCATTATTTCAAGATAATAGAAGTATTGTTCTGCTCAGTGTAAAGTGGTAAGTTAGGGAATTTTTCAGCATTAAACCAGATGACACCTTAAATAACATGGACTTTTAAAAGAATCTTTTTTTTGCACTGAAGAGGAAGGTCAGGAAAAAAGCAACAGATTCAAGACTGCTCTCAACTCTGGTGTAGCATATCTCACCTACTTTAATATGTAAGTTTACAAAAAGATATATGAGAACTGTATTATCTGAGTAAGTAGATATGAGATAGTTTAACATTCATTGCTCACTAGTAGCCTTAGAACTATCTGTGCTAGAAGAAGTGAATAAGTGCAAAGGAGTATTATCAGAGCCTCCTTGAAAACAGGGACATTGAAGCAATATGGGAATGCCTCATTCCTAAACACTGTCAGGGTGAATTCAGCCCAAAAAACCTGAAGGTAAATGTGAACACAGCATTGGGCATGTGACTTGATGTTTTAATGCTGCCAGGTTACCCCTTATGAGTGCAATAGTGTTGAAAATTCAGACGGTGTCAATTCCAGCCTCATTTAAATAGCCTCCCACTGATGTGTTCAGCTAGATCTCAAACCAGAAATCACACAAAATTAACAGATCTGCAGTCAAACTTAGTAAAAAACCATGTGCTTTTCTAACTGCCTTTTATTGCCTTCCTTTTTTAAGTCTTTAGGGATTTTCCATTGCATATCTGGAAAAACAAATCCCCATTTAAACATTAAACATTAAGTCTACAGCTTGAATAGTAAGGGATAGCTGCATTAATTAGCGTGTGATTATTACTCAATTAGTGTGAAACTGATGACTTGGATGGAGGGAATGCAGTTCTAATTTCTTTGCTTGGAATTCTTGTGATTTAAGTAAATATATACCCCAAAGAACAATTTTTAAAAAATAATATAAAGTAAAGCACAATTTTATCACTCCTATGCTTATAAACATGAACTTCCAAAGGAGACAGAGATTTACCAGCTCTCATTAAACTCACCACTATTCTTGTACCTTGTATATAGTCTTTCTGTTGTATACATTTCTACTTTTTATATATTTAATGTTTTAAAGTAGTCTGTATATGCTTCCTTAGCACTTTTGTTCTGTCCTGTCCAGCTTTGCAATGACTTTGCCTTCAGGCTAGCAAACATTTTCTCTGAATGGCATCTAGCCTTTTCCATTCTAAAATCTTACTTTTAATCTATTTCTGGAAAACTGGGAATTTTTTTAAGTTAAAATGATCCATCTTTGCTCCTATGTTTCCCTTTCCACCAGAAGGATTCAGAAATGTAGAGGAAATCCATCTTTCTGCCAATATTCTGGGCAGAAAGTTCTGCCTTTCTTTTAATGCAACAGAGCAGAGAGGAAGGCGTCTTTTATAGTCCTACAAAAATGTTTCAGATCTGCCCAGGTATCAAGCATTCAGAATAACTGAGCATGTAAAAACTGAAGCAGAGGGCTCCAGGCCTCTGCTGCTGAAGAGTTTGTATTCTTTCCACATTATAGAAACAATTTAGGACTGAGCAGAATATTTGCTGCTTCAATCAGGACCTGCTTTGGGCAATTTGAATTTTGGCATAGAATTCCAAACCAAAAGCAGATTGACTGCACCTTTCCTGGGCTCTTGGTGACTGTGCTTCTGGGTTTGGCTCGAGTGCAAACTAGGCACAGAGAAGGTTAATTGGGTTTGTATGATTTGAGACATAATTATACATGGAAAGTGACCCCAGAACTGATGCTCGGTTTAAGAAGCTGACAAGTACTAGAGTACATAAAATTAAGGCTGCCCTTAGAAGGAGAAATTTGTATTTAATAAAGTAACTCCAAACTAAAAATCAGATTTCTTTTTCTTCAGAATTAATTGCAATTATTTATAGTACAGAATCAATTTTAGTTATTTATAGCACTCACTGAGTGTATGTTTGCAGTTCAGTGTGGTGATAATTACATTGGTATAAAATAGCAGAGCATACTGAAGCTTGAGCAGCTGGTAAGCAGTAATATCCATGAAGACTACAGATCATTACTCATTTTGTTTCAGATCCATTTCAAATTTACAGAAGGAAAAGTAGTGTGTGGGTTTCCAAGGGGGTCTGCTGTGTACTTCATGAAAGTGCTATACACTTTTAATTTCACATTTCAGTGGCTCAGTTGGTCTCTTTTAGGTTTCAGTGGGTACCTGAATAGTTCAGAGATGCTGGCATTTTTCATATTCCTCTGTATGGTCTGAGCATACCATAGTGAACTCTGACACTGGCTCTCTGATCTCTCCAGTGTAACCAGCCCACCAGTCAGCGCAAAACTGAGGAAACAAGGCTAAAAACCTTCAGCTATTTCTTTAGCTTACATCTGAGTGAAAAGATGAGCAAATGATAGAAGAGAAAGGATAACAGAGATAAGGAATGGCAAAATCAGTTGCCTAAGTGATTACAACTGGTTTATCCACATCACTTACTGCATAAATTAGCAGTACAAGTAAGAGTCCGTTTAGAAGCTTAGGGTGAAAAGAATTAGAAGACAAAATTTCATGCAAGTGTCCTAAAAATATTATTAAACATCCACAGAGAGTAGATGCCTTCAGTTGATTTTTAGGAATAAAATATCTGACCTTCTCCTTTGGGTGCTTGTATATGAAGCTTCTGGCTGTCCAACTTATCGTGAATCTTGTTTCAGGACAAGCTGGCCCTTTCAAAGAGGCTTCTTAGATATTAAAGATAGACTGAAACATGCAATTTCCTAAAGAAGTAGCCTGGGAATACAAGCCCAGTGTAAAGCAAACAAGAAAGGCTGGAAATTAATCTTTTGGAAGAAAAGCCCAATAGGAAAGAATGAAGATGCCCATCTTAACTCCCTAGTAAAAGATGTGCAGGATGATGCCTGCAAGGGATTGCTAGGCAGAGGAAAAGCGCATGGATGACATTTGGAATTTATATCTCTCAAACAAAAAATGTAACCTAAAACTCATGCCTTGAAGAAAATGAACTCCTATAGCTCGTAGGAACTCTCTAAACACTAGCCAGTGAATTAAACCACTGATTTAGAGGTTTCTCGAGTAGCTAAAAAATATATGAAGTCTTCAGGGCAGCAAAACTTTTCTAATAAATTTGTATGTCATCAAGCACAGTGCCAAGAAATGCTGTTTCCGTTTATGCCAGTGAGACAGTACTATGAAAACTCCTTTGTATGTCTGTAGTTTAATTTCCTTTTAGGGTCATTTCTACCCAAATTTTTTTATTATACAGCTGGTTTATTTTTAATTTTTTTAAATGTAAGTTTGACTCTTAACTTTTTGTGAGAAAACCAAAGTAACATTTCATGTAGCACCTAGAATCCAATGTAAAGGGGCACAACACTTTTGTCCACCTGGCATCTAGAGCATGAAGGACCAGTAAACAGTTAAAAATCCCTTTTGTATGGAGGATTGTTCAATGCCAACATTTATCTAGAGAAAAATCCTGGAACAGTCTAGAGGTTTTAAAGAGGATTCAAGGACTGGTGAATTTCAAGGAAAAATAGGGAAACATGTGAATCTATCTCAGACCTATTTGCTCTAATATTTTCCCTTGTGAATAAATTGCATAGCACTCAGAGGGGTTTGTTCTCATCACTGACTGCTCTGTCATCAGTCCCAGTGGGAGAAAACTGAAAACCTGGACCTAAGTGGAAGCAGAATGAGAAGATTCAGTTTGGACATTAAGATTTTCTTCACAGAAAGGGTTATTAGACACGGGAGTGGACTTCCCAGGGAGGTGGTGGAGTCACTCTCCCTGGAGGTATTTGAGGAAAGACTGAATGTGGCACTGAGGGACATGGTCTGATTGATGTGGTGGCATTCAGACACAGGCTGGACTTGCTGATCTCAGATGTTTTTCCAACCTAATTGTTTGTGCGATTCTGTGGTTCTCCCAAGGATGAAGTGAGGAAGGCTTTGCTTGCATTGACATTGTACTTATGGACATCGCCATGGCCAGGCAGCAGCTGAGCTGATTTCAAATATTTGCCAAGCGCATCTCCTTACCCTTGGGGTTCTGCCATCAGTGAGGATGTCCAGCACAGGGTTGTATTTGCAGGGATTGCTGTAATTACTCGACAAATGTTAGAAGGATATTGCAACCAGCTTCATGTGCTGCCCCTCCCCTGGCCACCACCCAATGCATGTTTGATAAATATTTTCAGGATTCTTCTCTGGTATTAATAACTTTTTGTTGATTTGGTTTGGTTTGGTTTGGTGGTGTAAGTTTTCTTAATAATACTGATATATCTTGTAATACATCCAAGAACCTTCACCAGAAGTTAGATAACCACTTGGTTATGTGTGTCTGTGAGGAAACAAACCCAGTGTTGAAAGAGTAACAGTGTAAAGTATAAATGACATATGACTTCTGGACTGGAAATCTTGCTGTTGTATTTGTGTAGCTTGTTATGTACTTAATAAAACAAATGTAAAGTAAGCATCAGTTATGGAAAGCTTCCAAAAAATCCTTGATAACTAAGGTAATTTTTTTGCTGATAGTTTTGCAGAGTTACCCGTTTGAAAGAGGAGAAATTGGTTGTCTTTTGTGACTTTCATCTTTTAGTTTTCATCAAGAGCAAAGCACCTACAAGCTCCTGTACTTATGTTTGGAGAGTTGCCTAAGAAATACATACTTAGTCTTTCTGCAGTCATTGTTATCACAGCATCACAGTAAAAAAGAGACTGGAAGGGACCTCCAGAAACATACCTAATTAGATTTTGTTGCTCAGAGCTGTGTCCAGTTGTGTCTTGAATTCCTCCTGTGAATTCTTTCATGAGGAGATTCCACAGCCTGTCTGGACACCCTGTACCAGTGTTTGACTACTGGTAAAACAACAAACAAAAAAATAAAAATTGTTGTGTATATAATCATAATTTCCCATATTCTGACTTATTATTATTGTAGTTCCTCTTTGAAGCTGCAAGAAGGGTCTGGCCCTGTCTTGTCTGTATCCTCTGGTCAGACAGTTGTAGACAGCAATATGTTCTCTCCTGAGCCTTCTGTCCTGTGGGCTGAGAAGGCCCAACTCCCTTAGCCTCTCCTTTCTTTTTATTTTTTTAAATGGATGATACACA